>JABCIY010000091.1:0-205850 GCA_014298035.1 Pseudocercospora fuligena | reverse complement strand
AACCCTAACCCTAACCCTAACCCTAACCCTAACCCTAACCCTAACCCTAACCCTAACCCTAACCCTAACCCTAACCCTAACCCTAACCCTAACCCTAACCCTAACCCTAACCCTAACCCTAACCCTAACCCTAACCCTAACCCTAACCCTAACCCTAACCCTAAGATAGAGAGCGTCGGCCTTAGTAATATCTAGTAGCTAAAGTCGCTAAAGGAGATCTAGAATAGATAAGTCGGTTTAGAATCCGATATACTATTATATAAGTATCGCTTTATATTTAGTTAGCGGAATAAGCGTAAGATATATAAATATATTACTAGCTAAAATATATTAGGCCTATAAGGAGGTAATATAGAGATATATAGAATATAGAAGTAATTAGTCGCCTATTAGAATACTTTTACGCGTACTTTATATATAAATAGGGTAATAAGTACGAGAATATAAATAACGAGATACTATAATATATATATCTAAAATAGATTATCTATCTATAATAGCCTAGTTATAACTTTATAACGGCTTAACTACTTAATATAGTTTAATAGAATATATTTTAAAAACTCTATAGCCTTCGTCTAGCTTAAAGAGTTAAAGCTTAATCTTATAATAGAATATATTATAGTAGAAGACTTTAGTAGACTCTTTAAGCTAATTAGTATATCTTAGTTACTATTTAGGGAAGTAACTATATATAAGCTTAGATATAGATATTATATCTTTCTATATAGTAATATATCTATACTCTAATAGTATTTTATAATAATATAGCTAGATATCGCTTAAGTAGATAACTAGAGCTTTAAGTATTAGTAGAAATAGTATTATTAGCGTTTATTTAAAGAAGTAAAAGACCGAGGCTTTTAGTACTAGTAAAGATAGTATCGTTAGTAATTAATTAAAGAACGAATATAAGAGATAATAATTATTTAAAGAATAAATATAAGAAGTAGAAGACTAAAGCTTTTAGTATTAGTAAGGATAGTATTATTAGCGATTATTTAAAGAATAGATATAGAAGCTAGAAGATAGAGGCTTTTAGTATTAGTAAGGATAGTATTATTAGCGATTATATAAAGAACGAACGTAGGAATAGCGATTAATCTAAGAGTAAATATAAGCTTTTAGTATTAATAAAGGTAGGATTATTAGTAATTATTAGAAGAACGAATATAGAAGGTAGAAGACTAAAAGTTTTAGTATTAGCTATAGTAATATTATTAGCGATTATTTAAAGAAGTAGATAACTAGAGCTTTAAGTATTAGTAGAGATAGTATTATTAGTAGTTATTTAGAGAAGTAAAAGACTAAGACTTTTAGTACTAATAAAGATAGTATCGTTAGCGATTAATTAAAGAATAAATATAGAAGATAGTAATTATTTAAAGAATAAATATAAGAAGTAGAAGACTAAAACGTTTAGTATCTATAAGAATAGTATTATTAGCGACTATTTAAAGAAGTAGACGACTAAGGCTTTTAGTATTAGTAAGGATAGTATTATTAGTAACTATTAGAAGAAGTAGATAACTAAGGCTTTTAGTATTAGTAAGAGTAATATTATTAGCGATTATTTAAAGAATAAACGTAGAAGATAGTAATTATTTAAAGAGTAAATATAAGAAGTAGATAACCGAGGCTTTTAGTATTAGTAAGGATAGTATCTTTAGCGATTATAGGAAAAGCGAGCGTAAGAAATAGAAGCCTTATACTTTAAGTATTAGTAAGGGTAGTATTATTAGCGATTATTTAAAGAACGAATATAAGAGGTAGCGATTATTAGAAGAGTAAACGTAAGAAGTAAAAGACTAACGCTTTAAGTATTAGTAAGAGTAGTATTTACTAGAAAAGCGAATATAAAAAGTAGAAAACTAAGATATTTAGTATTAGCGACTCTAATAATTAGTACTAAGCTAGTAAAGACGAATCTATTAGAGAATATAAGAAACTTTAGATATATAATATATAGATAGAGGCGACTATAGATATATAGCTAAAGTTTTCTCTTCTCTTCTCTAATTATAATAATATAGGCGAATAGTACTAGTCTAGAAACTAAAAATAATCGCTCTTAGCTCTATAGCGAAAAGTAGTATAGTATAAAAAGAAGCGACCTTACCTTTAATAGATTATATTCTATATCTATATATATTTGAAATAGCCGCTATAGTAGCTATACTATTAAGCTAAGAATAATTATTAAAATAGAGTCAATTTAGATTCGCTTTTATATCTTCGATAGCTTTTATACTTCTTAAAATCTCTAAATATCTATCTAGAAAGTAAAGAATAAAAGTAAAAATAATTACTCTTAGCTTAATAGCTAAGATACTTAAGTCTACTAGTACTTTAGCGAATCTCTACTAAACTACTTACTAGTTTAAAATCTAGTTTATATTTATTAAAAAGAGAGCTATTCTTATTTATATATAGATCGTTAAATAGCTTTTATACTTCTCTATCTATACCTAAACTCTAGAATATAAAAGAAATAAAATAAAACTATAAAAATAATTACTCTTAGCTTAATAGCTAAATCTTAAAATAAAGATATAGATCGATAACTATCTTTAGATTATAGATTATATCTACTACTTAAGTAAAATAGCTACTATAACTACTACGCTATTAAGCTAAGAATAATTATTAAAATAAGGTCGATTTATATTTACTTTTCTTATATAGATAGCTTTATATTTCTCTATTCTTATAAGGCTCTCGATTAAAGTATAAAAAAGTAAAACTAATAATCGCTCTTAGCTTAATAGCCTACTAAAGATAATTACGAGCCTATTAACCCTTTATAATAGATAGACTATATCTATCTATACTTAAAATAGTAGCTATAACTACTATACTATCGAGCTAAGGATAATAATCGAAATTATAGATATTTAAATTTACTTCTATATTCTAAGCTTTCTAGTTCGATCTAGTAAGAATAATTCTAAGCTTAATCTATTTATATATATATAGTATATCTAGATCTTTAGATACTATTAGAAGAGTAGGTATTTACTTAAAATATAAGATATTAAATATTATCTATAATTCTATCTATATTCTCTATTTATCTATATATTAATATCTCTATAAGCGATTTCTAATTTCTTATTTATATAGACTTAGATAAGCTATATTTAAATATTTAAGCCCTAAGTACTAGATACTTATTTCTATAATATATAATTTTAATTAATTATTAATATAATTATTAGAAATACTAAAATAATCTAATAAATAAGCAAACTTTAAATATATATCTATTATATAATTACGATTCTAAGCGTACGTTTAAAGTTTCTTTAATAGTAGAGGGTTTTTTTTTTAGAGAAGTCTAACTAGATTACTATACTATATAGTCTAGTTATATTAGATATCCGCTTATACTTTATTTATAATAATACGATAGATTCTACTTATTATCGTTATTATTAGATCTAGAGTCGCTCTTATCTAGCTCTCTCTATTACTAAATCTATTATATTACTATAAAGTAGTTACTTAGATCTTCGCTAATCGTCTACTATATCTCGTTATAGAGTAGATAAGATATAACGTAGTATAATATATAGAGTTAGTTCTTCCTTTTCTCGTTATTAATAATAACCTAGTACTTTAAAATAAAATTATTCTATATATAGCTACTTACGCTAACTAGGACTATAGATATCTACTTAATCTAGTAATAGGCGATAATACTAGGCGCTTTCTTCTACTAAACGGCTTAATAGAGTTTGCTTTTATTATATACTAGGAGAATATATATCTAGTTTATTATATAGCGCTCTATACTACGCTTAAACTATTATATAATATTATCTAGCTAGCTACTATCTAGATATTACTAGCTAAGTAAGTCGAGTATATTAAAGTAGTACTTTACTTATCTATACTATAGTTAGTATTCCTATAAATTATAGAGAAAACCGTTATTCTAGTTAAAAAGAAGTTATAGATAGATTAACTAGATAGAAGTAAATAAAGTAAAGCCGCTATCCGTAGTATTACTACTATAGTTCTATACGATAATAATATTTAGTCTACTATCTATTATATAGTATACGAGATTATATAAAAGGCTATAAAAACCGGCCCTCTCTTTATTAGTAATATTCTTAGAGAAGAAGTAGCGTAACTATACTTTATTATCTAGACGCCTATTAGGCTTTAAAAGTATATAGAGTATATAGCTAGTATAGTAGTATATATATACCTAGCTAAATCGCTAGAGCGCCTATTTTAGGATTCCTATATAGTCTTTTAGATTATTATTTAATTATATATTATTATCTTTATCTAAGTTGTCGTCTTATACTAAATCGTCCTTCTTTTCTAAATTATCCTTCTAATCCTCTCTATATATTACTCGATACGTTTAGTAGATAGTAACTAGTTAGTCGATTATCTTCTTTATATACTAATAGAAGGCTTACTCTAGCCTCTTTAATCTAGTAGTTTAGAGCTAGTAGTAGAAGAAATTATTACTATAGACGGTCTACTAAAGCGCGATAGTATAGAAGCGTAGTTAGACTTAGTTAAAGAGGTCGACTAGTAGCTAGATAGTATATATAGTATAGAGGCTTATAGTAATATTTAATCCCTAATAGCTACTTTTTTACTCTCTATTACTCTCGCCTTTTTAGTTATAATAATTACGGGATAGTTAGTACTTAATATTAAACGAACTACTATTATAGATCGTAGTTAGTATATCGAATAGTATCGCAAATATAGCTAATATAGAGGCTTCTTAAATAGCGCGAGATATATAATCTAGATAGACGATATTAATACCTATATTTATAGATCTTTAGGAAAGTATAGTATATATTACGAAAAGCTAGCGATTAAGTTATAGATATATAAAGTCTATAATATAAGTACTTTTAAGTATAAGGAAAGGCTAGTAAGTATAACGCCTATCTAGTCCCTTAGTTAGACTTAGCTAAGTTATAAGTAGATTAGGCTAATAGAGTATATCTTAATAAGTATAAAATTCTCCCTATATACTAAAGGGAACGGTACTTAAAGCGTAGCTAACTAGCGTATAATTCGTCTATATAATTTCTATTTTAAAGATATCTAGGACTCGAGCTTAGTAGAAGGAGGTATCTTAAGTAATAAAAGAAGTTATAGTAGCTATCTAGTCGATAGTAGACTAGAAGAATATAAGAAGCGGTAGTATTAGCTAACTAAAAATAGGTTCTACTACTTAGTTAATAGATATAAAGAGATCCTTCGATATATTATATTCTTAATAGAAGCTAATACTACTAAGCTACTCTATAGACTTATAGAGTAGTTTTCTTTAGATACTATAAGCCTCTTATATACTAAACTACTAGAATACTTAAAGATACTCGATATTTAAGTCGCTAGTTATTATAATACTATAGACTATTCTATAAAGTATAATAAGTAGAGAAGCGGCTACGTCTTTAACTATAGATTATATAGAAATATCTTTATATATAAGATCGAACTATAAGTAGTCTAAATCGCGATATATAGAGTTAAACTAGCGCTCGAGGGATTAATCTAAAAATTTCTTAATATTAATAGGAGTTTACGCTTCTAGATAGATTTTAGTTCTATACTATATAGTAACTAGTTCTATATACTACTAATATTTATCTAGGTCTTAATATAGTCGACGTTCGATATCCTACTATAAATAATATAGTCGTAGTCTAGCTTCGTTAATTATAAAGTTCTAAGTTACTAATAGTAGATCTATAATATTATATATAAGTTTATTAATATTCTAATTATTATCTTTAACGCCTTATTTCTATTAAGTATATACTCGATTATATATCTATTAGAATAATAAGGGATAATATATAAGTACTCTAGAAAGATATATATTATAGAGCGAAGGAATAAGAATAGTATTAATAAAGTAGGCCTATTTATACTAATTTATATAATAGCGACGTTACTAGTTAATCTTCTAATCTCGTTTTATTATAAATATAGAAAGGTTAGAGAAGAAGATATATATATCGAATCCTAAAGTATCTAGCCTAGTTACGATCTATATATACTTATAATATTAGGGTTAGATCGAAGAGTAGCTAATTAGTATATACTAATTATAAGTAATTATCTTTATAAGCCGCGATATATAGAATAACTAAATACTAGCTCTATATATAGTAAAGAAGGTTAAAAGAAAGAGAAGTATATCTATATCCTAGTATCGAGTAATATAAAATAGCTAATTTATATATATAAAGTATAACTTCTCTAATAATAGGACTAAAGAGAATATCCTATTAATCTATCTAATAAGAAGTCTATACTAGTCGACGCTCTATAGCTACTTATATATATATATCGGGAGCTTACTATACTCTATAATATACGTAAGTATATTTAAAAGCTAGTAGAATTAACTCTAGGCGAATATAGTAGTACTATCTTTAGTAATAAATTCTATAAATATAATCTTAGATAGTATTAGCTCCTCTTTTTCTACTTCTATATCCTCGTCTTAGTAATATTTATAAGAGTAACTATCTATAGCGAACGTTTAGTAAAGTATAGAGCGACTATATAGAGTTAATATAATAGATAGATTATCTAGTTCCTTATTAGAATCTATAGAAGCGTTACTACTAGACGTACTATTAAAGTCTAATCGAGTAAACCTACTAGTAGTAGGCTATACTCGAGGGCTTTTAAGTATAATATTACTATTATTATCTCGATCCTATCTAGAAGGCGGCTAACTTCGCTATAGCGTAGATTATAGTAGTAGTAATACTTCTATTAGAATAGAGCTCGAGTTATACTATCTATAATTTAGCTTAGTATATAATATCTAGTACTATAGCTATAATAACTCTACTCTAGAATAGAGTCTTAGTAAGCTCTCTCTTAAATTAGAACTAGATATACTATCTCTTAGACTAGATCTAGATATACTTCGCTTTAAGCTAGAGCTAAGAATACGGACTCTAGTACTAGATCTTAGTATACTATATCTAGAATTAGATCTAGGTATACTCGCTTTTACGATTAGTTAATAATACTATACTAACCCTCGCGATTAAATCGACCCGTCTTTTAAAGTAAATAATAAGGCGCTCTTTTATAGAATAGAAGATAAGATAGAGTAACTTCCTTAAGTAATTAGTAAAAATAGAGGAGTAACTAACTTAAAAGCTAGTAAAAAGGAAGAAGAAGCTATATTTTCTAAGAAGACTAGCTAGAAAGGAGTAGTAGGATTAGAAGCTAGTACTATTAGAGATTATACTATAACTAGTAAAGTAGATCTAGTAGCTATAGAAGAAGTATAGTAGACTCTTCCTTATAAAATAAAATAAACTAGAAGTAAAGATATACTAATAAATAGATAGAGTAGTTAAGTACTATTTCCTCTAAAGAGAAGTAGATATAGATAAGCTTATAGAATAGCTAATTAAGCCTAGTTACTAGAAGAGGTAGTTTATATAATTATTTCTTAGAAGACGCGTCTAAGATTACTATTTCTTAAAATAGAGTTTATAGTATTAGCTCTCGCGAATTAATCGACTATTATAATAATATTATTAATATCGAGCTTATTAATATAAATAGTAACTAGCTAAGGCTAATCTCTTATATTTCTATATAGTATTACTTATAAAAAAGATAGTAGTAGTTATAGTATTAGAAGAAGTAGACGTATCTAACTAAATAGATAGCGCTATCTATCGACTATTTAACTATCTACTATAGCTATTTCGCTATATAACGAAGAATTAGTATTATAGTTTAATTAGATAGTCGAGGATATCGATAGTATAGAAGCTAGATATAGTAGAAGAGTATACGAAGATACTATAGTATTATTTTACTCTATTTATTATACTCTCTTTTAGATATATTATTAAGCTATACTAGCTAACTTCTTTATAGTATATACTTCTTTCTTTTTCCGCTCTTCCTCTTTTATACTAAGTAGCCTATACTATCCTTTAGATAGTATTCTATAAATATTATTAATAACGAAGTACTTCGATAATATATAAGTCTAAAGAAGTATAGGAATTAAAGAAATAATTCTATTTTATAGAAACTATAAATAAATAGGAACTATAAGAAATATTAAAACTTTAGATATATACTTAAACTCTTATATTTTAGATATATACTAATAGTTCTAAGTTATTACTCGGTTATATAGTACGATCTATAAACCTAAAGGGATATTATAGTTAAGAGTATTAAATAAGCTTAGTCTTAACTCGATAATAGATAGAGTCGTTCTAGAACTAGGATATAACTATACTCTATAATAGTAAAGTTAAATTATTATTATAAACGACTAGAGTTAGGACTAGGCTCGACTAGATATAAAAGTTAATAGTAATATCTACTTAATATAAATAGTAGAGAAGTAGCGATATAGATAATAGATAGTCTAATATATTAATAGTTAGAGCTAGATAGATTATCTATATTAGGGATAGCTCCTAATTAGCTAGTCTATAGATATATCTAAGAATACTACTAATAAGTATTATATAATAATATCTAGTATTACTAAATATTAGTCGATTATAGTATATAGTATTCTAATACTAGAGGAATATAATAAGCTAGAAAATATAAGTAGAGAAGCTAGTAATAGTAAGAGTAGAGTATATATAGAGATATAGATAATAAGGAGGTATATAAAAGTACTTATTAGTATATTCTAAAAGATATAGATAGGAATACTAGTAAGGTAGCGACTACGCGTATCTAAATAAATATTATATAAGAAATATATACTTTTATATATCTAGTAGGACTATATATAAAGCGTATTCTATCTCTAGTATCGATATTTAATAATAGATATAGAAGAGGATATATATAAAAATACGAGTAAGTATATATATAAAGATATAACTAGATAGTAAAGTAGAGCTACGTCTAAGTTATACTAGTAAAACTAGGTAACTAAGAATATAGATAGAAATTTATATAGATATATAATAGAAGATAGAACTAAGAGATAATAGAGAATATAAGTAAATATCTACTATCTACTTCTAGTCTTATATAAATCTAACTATTATTTTACTTATATCTAATATTATAACTATTATTTAGATACTTATAGAAGAAGGCGAGAGAATACTACTATAGATCGATACTACTTCGAGTAATAAGCTAGAGGAAGACTATATAATATATAACTATATATTATAGAACTATAAACTAAGAAGGAAGCGTAATAGTAAGTACTTATCTAAAACTTATATTATAGTACTCTTAATACTTCTCGACTAGAAGCGCTTTATTATATACTAACGAGACGGCTTACTATTATATAATAGAGTATCTCTCTAAAAGATATATTACTATAATATAGCTATATATTATAATACTATAAATAGGACTAGAAGCTATATAAGAAGCTTATACTAGTAAGTACTAAACTAATACTTACTAGACTAGACGAATACGATTAAGAGATCTCTAAGATACTAGCTATATAGCGTAGACTTACTTAGATATTAGTATATAACTAAGGATATAGATAGAGATATAATATAGAATATAACTAGAAGTACGAATAAGAATATAGAAGTAATATAGCGTAAGGTTTACTAGATAAGTCTATTCTAGCTCTAGTAGTAGTATATAACTAAGAGTATATAAGAGAATATAGCTAAAGATACTAAGGGAATAAATAACTAAAGAGAGTATAAGGTAAACGAGTTAGCTAATAGGCTCGTCGTTATCGCTAGTTATAGCTAATTAGATAGTTCTTGTCGCTAGTTAGCTCCCTATAGTACCTCGCTACTAATCTGTAGTCCTATATATACGACGGCAGCCATGCTCTGCCTTATCTTGCGACATCGCTCCTCTACATTCTCGACCTCGCACACGCCCTAAACCCTACTACTTGCTACCGACGTCGACCGCATGCCTAGTCTTACGCAAACGACACGTACGACCGCAGGCTCTACCAGCATATTCCTCCATTCCTTAATGCCCTGCACGTGCCGACAATAACACTCCGGGTGGGAAGAACCGGGGAACCGGTTGGTGATAGTGGTAGTGGGAAAACGTCGGATCTGCGTATTCTCAACTGGTATGTATTCCCGGGTGTATATACAGGATCTTCAAGGAGGTGACTGGACTCTTGTTATTGAGAACTGGCGCAAGGGTGAGGAGTAATTAGTGCGTAGACGGCCGTTGTCGGCTATATGGACGTGGATGGTAATGATATACTCCGGAGTATCGATATTTAGACCTAGCAAACGGTCGCAGCGGACTGACTTTCCAGGGATAAACCTGCTCTACGCCTCGTATTGGCAGCCCCACATTCGCCTATCGCCGAATACTCTTCCGAGCAAGCCGTTCTATCGATAAGAAGGCCTCTATTAATTTTACTTGAAGATAGTCTCAACTCTTTTTCAACACTCTTCTTTGAGTCGACCTATAGTACAATTACGCTGCAATGAAGCTCGCTTGCCTCTATCTAGCTACTATCTCTACACTTGTTAACGGATTCGCTTGCGGTGCCGGCCCTGGTGGCCAAACTTACAGTTGTGCTGGAGGGGTGCAAGATTGCCATCGCAAATACAACAATTACTACGCTTGTCATGGATGGACAAACTGCGGCTATTTCAAAAAGGATGCTGCGTAAGTATACCTTAAATGACTTCGAATTCTATAAGTAATAGTACAAAAGCGCATGGCGGGACCCGAGAAACCCAGACGACACGTGTTGTAAAGGCGTAGGCAGAATATCAAGCAAGTGCGGAGGCCCTGAGGAGGTCGAGGACTAAATACATCAATCGGCGGCATCTCAAAACTTGGGTAATCGAATGTACCTAGAGGAGGCTCTCAGAGATATGGTCGACGGGACCAACCAGAACTTTCAGCGAATTCAAGACACTGAGTAGTACGCCTGTCCATATTGCACACGTTCTCTCGGGGAACAAGTTAGAACTCTGAGCTAAGCACATGAGATTCAATTTAATGGCCGGTTGGTACAGTTTTTTGCCGATTACATACTTCGTGGCGAGTTGAAAAGCGTCGTGATTTGCTTGCGACCGAGGAGAACGCCTCGACTCTTGACGATTACGGTACGAGCGCCAACTGAGCGACACACCGTGACTCGTTCGTGAAATGGTTCTGTAAACCCACGAGGACACAGAAAGAGGCTTGCTGAGTAGGAATGAAGGAATGCACCTGCTCTCCTTCCCTTGCGAGTGCACCTTGAATGGCACACCAGAGATGAGAATGCTGAGAGCTTCACTAAGCAACGTCGTGATTGAGATGACAGTGACAACATGGTACCCATTCCTCAGACTCCGCCAAGTCGAGACGAAGGGAGTGTTTGTTGGCTTGAAAGAGATCGCTCGATACGATGCAAGACGCTTTGCAAGTCGTATGTATGGTGCCATGACGACGGCGCTAAGTTCGACATTGCTCCAAAGTTTTGCGATAATCGTGCCAGCACCAGTGAAGATGAAGCGAGGACCGAATGTGTCGCTATTGAGAAAGCGATTGAAGCCATCATCTTGGCCATCGACGTAGTAGGCAATGACGACTGCGAAGGCTCCCGTGGTCATGAAGAGTAGTAGAAAGTCCATGCATCTCCAGCGATGTGCCTTTGTGCCAGTCGCTTCCGACAACGGTCTTGACACAATGGGCGCATAGCCGTTACTGCCTTGGGATGCAATGCCGCCTCTCCCGACTGTCTCTTGGGTCGGGCAGCCATGTCGCCTAGCAGGATAGATGCCGTACAATACCTCCTCTTCTTCCGTAGTCCAGTGACCCAACTTGTACTCATGACCCTCCAAAGACGCTTGCATGGCTTGCACGGTGACCTTGAGTCCAGATCGTAGTTGATCCAAGTCTTCTGTCAGGTTTGGGTTCTTCATCAAGCTCGCAATCGCCGCCATCGAGCTTGGGTCCGAGCTTAGTCCAGTGCGACCAGCCAACAACTGCGCAGTGAGAGCAGACAGACTAACAAATAGGAGTGCCAAAACGGCTTGCATAATTCTGACAATCAGAACAGACACAACAAGTCGTGCTGGGCATGGGTTTGGGTCGTCAGACGTCTTACGGAGGCCGCAGTACTCGCCAGTATCGATCCAGATGGCTTCCGAACCTAAGGCAGGTAGCAAGCAGGCAAAGAGATGTGCGACAGTGACCACACTCATCAGATATCTCTTGCTAGTCAATCCAAGAATGAAAGTCGCCGGAGACTGCCTTTGGTAGAACCAGAAAAGCGAGCTCGACCCAGAGTCTCGACCGGGAGAGGTGAGCTGCCGGAATGGTTCAATGAGCATCAACTTGCTATGTATCTCCGAAAAGAGAAGTCGAGAGAACACAGCAAGAAGCACAACCAAATACGTGCCAACGAACATCTGAGTCTGGGTCCAAGTGAACTGTAGCACGAGCGTTCTCATGCGGAGATCGGCGTAGGTCTGGTCGTTGGCTGAATTGGTCGGTATCGCGGTCGTGGTACTGCCACAAGTGACACTAATGCTTGTGGTTACTGTTTTGACATACTGCTCTAGCGGCGGAGCTCCTACTGTAGGCTTCTCACGTTAGCGCGCGCGGGCTGTAGCGATGGACGAAGACTTGGGACTTACAGCGCTTATGCCAGCAGTCTGTACATATGCTCCTGCACTGGGGCTAGACGTTGCCATAGCAGCAGTCTGCACATTTGCTGCCGCACGGGTGGTAGACGTTTCCATAGCGGTAGCTGCTCCATATGCTCCTGCGCGGGTGGTGGACGCCGCAGGTGAGAGCATTGTTGCAACCTCAGCAGACGATACCTCGACCTGCCTACGCCTCAAGCCTGATTCGCAGACAGAGCGGGCGAAGTCGGCTCCAGCTTCAGCTGCATTCCATTGCTCGTAATGGGGTAACTGATGCAAAGTGTACTGCAAAAGTCCTATACAGACGCCAGTCACTGCAAGCATAGCCAAGAGCGGTCCCGTACGCAGCATGAGCGGTCGGTAGTTGTGCTTTCGATGCATCCTGTTGTCAACATCGTGACCGTCCAAGGTGTCCTGGTAAGGCGAATTACGAGAAGCGACAGCGTTTCCCAGTAACGTCGATTTCGCAGCGTCTCCTACAGACATCGTCTTCGCTTCACAATGCGTGGCCAACGCGGAGGCAGGAAAGAAAGCTGCGAAGCTTCGCAAAACGGCCAGACCAAGGCGAATAAAGCCAGCCAGCCTTTCCTGCAGACGCTACCCGAAGCTTGTCCTATAGCTGTGCCGTGGTGGCTTTAGCTAGGAGCCGCTGGCGGCGAATTGCATGTTGCATCGCCACTGTTTCACCGCAGGCATGTGTCTCGATGTCGAATTGGGTAAAAGCGTTTGCTCTGCCATGTTTCGCATATATGGATAGTTATACGAAGGGTAGTGGTGCCATAGGTCAGGTACGGTGGGAAGACATGAGCCATTCCCTCCGCGGCAGCTGCAAGCCACCGAAGCTAAAGGCGCATCACAACGCGTGACTGAATTGAGCATCTATACTCAGCTGAGCACGTTTTCAATCTCCTGCTCCTATAGCAATGCGTCGTTGTCTCTGGAATGAGTGACGAGACCATGTGGCCACAGTCTCACTAACAAATTGTGTCCATGATCTTCTTCGAGGTCCATCGGCCGCACTTAGGCCTATCTCGCAGCATCGACGACCATAGGCGGAAGCATCCCCATCAGCTGCATCTCCTTATACATCTCGAACACCGTCTCCAGCGCGTCCACATACCCATTGAAACCATATCTTCTCACCTTGTCATGGCTCATGCAAAACCGCAGATACGCAAAGTCACCGCTAAAGTTGTTCGCAATGTCCGACTCGCTGGAGAAAGGATCATAGTCCAATTTGCCGGAGCCCGCACTCTGCATCTCGTGCCACGCTTGCTGATTCTCGCTTTGCTTGGCCCAGTCTGCCAGCGCGAAAGTCCGCTTGATTTTGCTGGGCGGACCGTATCCCAAAGGCGCCTCTTTCCCTCCAGCAAGTGTCATGGTGGCGTCGAAGGTCCTCTCCTCGTCGGGCTTCGGGTAGTTGATGCCTTTCTCGACGCCATACCACTTCGCCAAGGCTTCGAAGAACCTCTCCCACGACAACGGACTTCCATCGTTGGCATTAAAGGCTTGATTTGCACAGTGACTCTCCAGCACAACCCACTCGCTGAGGTAGCCGGTCATGCGGGCACTGGAATTCGTGAAAGGATACTGCCAGCTTTCGAAGTCGCCGCCGAATTCTAGAGGCTGCTTTTTATGCGCTTGTACTGCCGCGTAGACGGCGAATGGGAAGAAGGTGTTCATCCAAGTCTTGTTGACAGTTCCAATGATAGCGCATGGACGGACGACATTCCAGTTCGTTTCAGGGTGGGAGGTGCAGTAGTCAAAGAGCAATTTCTTTTGATGGTAGTAGAAATTTGGCTGCAGATGGGTTGGCTGAGGGTCTGATTCCACGACGGGGTTTGATACACGAGCGATGTGCCTACGGAGAATAATCAGATTGTTTGCTTCACAGGACTGAATGACGATCTTCACCCACATGCCATAGTTCTTCCCTCCAGTTTGAAGCAGAATCCTTTTCGGCTGGATGCCAGCCTTCGGCAAAGACTGCAAGAAATTGTCGAAGATAGGCACATTGGCCTTAATCAATTCTTCGGCTGCGTTCGGACTCATCGCGCCGCCACTCTTGGGGTTCATGTATGAAAAGAAGAAGGCGTAGTCAGGCTTCGCGCCCGCTTCCTTGAATTTGGCAGCGATCGCATCGGGACCGGCTGTGAGATCGGCAGATATGTACTGAATGCGCTGCTTTTGCTCATCGGCCAAGAGCTGAGCCATGGACTCGGGAAGTGGTGATCGGGACACGACGTAGACCGTTGACCATCGTGGAGTGTCGAGCAGAGCGCGAACTGCGTGGAAACCAGAGATTCCAGTGCCACCGCAGACCAGGGCTTTGAGGTCCTTGACGGAAGGGTCGAAGGTCGGAAGGTTGCGATATATGCCGCTAGTACAGAGAGGATAGTTGGCTGAAGACATCTCGTTGGATGAGACGATAGTATGAACTCGGCAATCAAGAAGTATTGAACGAAGTCGATGAGCCTACCTTCATCAGCTACTTGTGTGGTTGAGATCTAGATATGCGCATTGCTTTCGGATCCGGGCTTTGGTGAAACCCCGTTAGTTGCAGCAATATCCATCTTTCTGTTTTTGGTGTGAAGTCGTTGTTTCTCAAAGTATTCCACTTTGGTGTATGCCGTCATCGAGAGGCGTCCAGATCCACCACTAAACTGCACAGATGCGCACCAGTGTCGTTTCTTGCTTCGGAATGCTGCCTGATCCAGTGTAAAAGTGGCACTAGAAATTCGTTTTGCAAGTCAGTCACTTAGGGCTCTCATGTACAAGAATTCTCCTAACGTTTGAGATGGCTTTCCTGCCTACTGCATTACAAGATCTCATCCGGAAGAACGACCACCCAGTTCTTGTCAGCAGTCACTTCGCGCTGGTTCGCAATTTGACCTTCTTTCGCCTCCTCAATCATTCCCGACATCTCCTCCCACCTGCTCATCGACCTGTTCACGAAAAGATGGATGCCACCTTTGGCAGTATCGACACCATGTAAGAGCATGTATCCATCACTGCCAGGAGTGTCACCACCAACCAGGACCGGCCTTTTCCACTGGTCGATGTACGTCAAGATAGCGGCCCACTTGCCTGCGAACCAGGTAGCCGGAGTCCAGAGGTACGTTCCATATACCAGATCCAAATTTGCATCCTGGTCATAGTCGCCATCGGCAATTTGCTTGCGAGAAGCTGTTATTTCACTGCCATTTTGCAGCACAGTTGCGACTCCAATGACGTTCTCTGGCTTGACGTTGTATCCATACTTGGGATCTGCTGCAACCATTCGGACAAGCTCCTCGCTGGCAGCAGTCACGACATAGACCTCTATACCGTTTGCCATGAGGGTATTGTAGAGCTGAGCTTGTGCTCTGAAAATTTTCGGTGGGCTCACGGTATCGTCTACTGTTTCGCCATCCTCGAAGTACTTCACGGGAATGGTGCTGTTGTACGCCATGAGCTCGTCAACGTAGACCTTAAGCTCACGCAAGGTGAAGCCTGCAAATGCTTGCGCCATCCATGGATAACAGATCATGTCATCGACCTCGCAAAGACGGTAGTAGTAGCTGTACAGCGATTCCTGTGTGCCATTGGTATCCTTGAAGGGAATCAATTTGAGCGATGGATCCAAGTTTTCCCGGGTCAAAATACCGCGATTCTCAAGGAAAGGAAGCAGTGATTCGGTAAGGTCGTTCTTATAGCTGGTGTTGTCCTAGAGAATCCATAAGGTCAGCGAAGACCACAGTTAACTCGATCACGAGTCAACACGTACCATGTCAAAGACAGCATAATTGCTCTGATTGGCATTGCCTGCGATCATGCGCTTCAGCTGTAAAGCTGCCTCCTGCGGCCATCGACTGAGTTCTGCTGATGGCGATGCAATTGTCGCAGCCGCAGCGAGATTGATGGCCAAGCCATGAGCCGCAGAGACCTTCATGTCGAATCTCATAATCGTTTGCGATGCAGAAGGGAATCTAGAAGCTGAAGCAGGAAATAGCGTAAGAGGAAGAAGTCCACGGCCTACCTCTTGTATTTGCTACATCCTTGCCCAGTGAGATATCCGACCTGCGTACGATCTTCCTTCGCGCCCTCAAGCAGCCACGGCGAAATCTCTGCAGAATAGTCTACGACAATGGTCTTATCGGAGATCTTTAGCAGCTGTCCGTGCTCTTGGCTACCATGTCGTTCGGGCTTGGCAGATCAATGTGTCGGTAACCGACGGCATCAATGGTATCATCGCTATCGTCCTTCTCAGTGGGCCCGCATCCATTCCTGCCATGATGATTGTCTGCTGGAGTATCTCCTTCTCATGTTGTGCACGCGTTGCTGCTCTTGCTCTCATGTCCTCTCCATTCACTTCCTCGCAGCTCCATCTTAGCTCCTGCCTACGCCATCTCCTAGTCGCGCGTGGCGAGTTATGTCGAATTGTCACGAATAAGGCTTGATCGGGATGTCGACGATGACGGTAGTCATTTGCAGAAGAAAATAATGTGCATGGTGCGCTGAGGTTTTGTTGAAGGAGAGAGTTCGCAGGGGCCTGAAGGATCCCCGGTTTTGCCAAGGCGTCCATCATACATGCATTTGCTCAGTCCAGATGGCAGAGCATCTTCAACGAAAGTCTGGTATATTATTGATCGAATGTCCATGGATTCCGCCTTAGAGCCATCTCAGAAGCCTGTTATACCTTCGCTCGCGCCACGCAATAGTATACGTCCCAGACTTGGCGGCCCGGGAAGGAACAAGTTGCAAAGAGCAATCACATGCCGCATGAGGGAACGACAGTGAATTGAATGATACTGGCAGAAGGGAGCATGGCTAGACTCGCGGCACACTCGTTGAAGTCTCCGTCTGGGAAGCAGACTTCTCCTCTTCCTTTTGCCTAGCTACAACTATGGCAAGAGCTCTCGCGGACACAAGGTTCTCGACAAAGATTTCCTAGTCCCAAAGCTGGGCGTAGTGCCTGTCGGGTACGATACTGTCATCGTCTTGTCAGTGGACATGCTGTACTCAGGTACTGTCGGAACACCACCAGTCCTGCCTTCCCACCCTTCAGCTGCAGCGCTCGGCACAGCGAAGTCTTCCAACGCTGGCGGACTCCAGTTCCTACCAAGTCGAGCCTTGCGAATGCGTGCCATTGGATGTATGGACTCGTTCGTGACTCCCGGCATGGCACTTCCAGCGTCTTGCACGTAGCGAGCAGGAGTGCGCACAGTCGTGCCCAGCACTTGAAAGAACTTTCCTTGAAGACCTGAAAAATTGTCCAGGATCCTGCCGCATCCCCAGCCATTAGGGATGCCATTTTGCTGGAGTGCAAATTCATGTTCTTCGATGAGGCTTTCGATCGTATTGTTCTCGAACGTAAGCATTTTGGAGAGGTTGTCTACCTGAATGGGCGCGGAATGTCAGCAGAAGCTCATGATCTTGTCAAGAGGTCTTACCATCCATGCGAACGTGTTCAGTCCAATTTGGCATCGATCGGTGTCTTCTTCCGGAGTCTCGGTCTGCCCACCAATGTTCTGATGTGTACCCGGAAACCAGCACTGCTGCAGGTCTTCGGCTGGTCCGTCTTTGGTCTTGTGCCACATGGTAGGTGGAAAGGTCAGGCGCTTTTCATCCAGGGCCAACGCCTGGAAGGCATATTCGATGTCTGCAAAATCGCTGTCATCAGAAATCATCCCATCCTCGCCGCGGAAACGCGATACGTACTGCTCGACAGGCCAGTGTCATGGAACTCATGTCGCCTATTGATCCCAATGCCAAACTTCTGTAACCAGCTTACGATGGGCCATCGAGGAATACCCTGGACACAGTCAGTGGTGCACTATCGGCCTCTCATCGGCTTGACGTACCAAAGCACCAACGGTATCCCACACGCCTACAACCTTGACCCTGGCCTCTTTTAGACCAAGCTTGTTCTGATTGTCACGATACCACGACGAGCTCTTGAATGGCTGGCTGTTGGGCCGAGAACGGTATGCAGTCCACATCTCATCAAATTCTGACATCTTCACTGCAGGTAAAATCCCTACATTCGACACCAGTCCTGCTGCAGACCGAACAGTGAAGGCGCCGCGTGAGAAGCCAAACAAAAAGATCTCATCATCCGGCTCCCAATTATTTGCGATGAAGTCGTAGACCTCTGTGACATCGTGCTCAAGCCCCCATCCGATACCACCTGCTGCGACATTAGAGCTCTTCTAAGACTTCAGACTTATTCAACAGCCATTCCGCCACGTACCGTATATGGCCTTCTGAATCGCCAGATCTCCACTTCCAAGGCCTGAATGATACGAAACGATCTGCTTGACGACTTTGTTCTTCGCATCCAGCCCGTTCGGCGATATTGCTCTCGCTATCCTCGCGACATTTGACGGCCTTGCAGAATCTCCGATGTTCGACGCCAGCCAGGTTCCATCACAGCAAATGATGAGTCGCTTGTAGCCTGCTGACTCGGGCTCTGCAAGATCAGACATACTACGTGAACGAAGAAGAGCTCTCTGCAAGTTCATAGAAAGTGTGTGATGTAAAGTAAGTCTTCGGGGAAGCGACTGCGTGAACAGATAAGGGCGCATCTCTGACCGAGACCCGCTTCAAGGACGCTGCAATGTGTATGATCGTGCTCGAGGCTGGCTGCATCATATGCAATGGTCCACCAAGCTGAAACTGCAGACCGCTACCAGTACCTTCCCTGCACTGGAGCAGGCTTGACGCCAATTCGCTTCTCAGTGTCTGGCATTGGACACGCCAGGCTAAAGGCGCGTCAATGGCATGATCTTTTTTCTACCATGTGAAAGTGAGCATGGCGTCAAGCTGTAGTCTGAGGTTTCACAGGCTGGCAGCTCTCGCAAGGATGTCTGCATGCCGAGAAATATGTCGACCGAAAGCGTGCAAGACACAAAGCGCCACAGGACCAGCGATGAGACAAGCTGAGTGCAAGAAGAAGAGTCTTTGTTGCAGCTGAACTGAGGCTGCGGCCTTCACATGCTTGAATTATTTCAGCCTTGCCGTCGTGAGCCAAATCAGCCATTGCAAGACGCCTCGGCATACACATCAAGCACTACAGCTGAATGGCGAAGCCACAGTGCCATTCGCGTATGCATCTACAATGCTCCGAATAGTCACATACAGTCCCGCAACACAGATGAAAGCTCCAGCCAGTACAGTCAGAATCGCCAAGGTCGCCTGAGCTGGCTTCGCACGCCAAGATGCAATTCCTTTCCCGTCGTGATAGGTGTCGTGCAACCAGAACATGCCAGCACTGCAACTCGTCAGCTTGACCTTACAATCTCACCCAACTTCAAGATCTACCAGCTACTTACATGCCATACGTGAACCAGGCAGCAAAAAGTGCAGCGTTGATGCCGATCAAGCTATTGAAGATCGGAACGCCAACTGCAAGCACGAATGCCAATGCAGTGACCAGAAAAACCAGAAAGCTCCAGACAGCCCATCCCCATAAAGTGTGCTCGTGGAGATGCCGCGAAGTACGGAAGTTGCGCACAAAGATGATCTTTGCTGCTGTGTGCGAGTACAGCGAGCCGGCGATGAGCAGATTGGGCAGGGCGATACCCCATGAAGCCTTCTGCCATTTCTCGGGTAGCGACAAGAACGAAGGCGAGAGGACTCCGCTGCCTAGGAAGCCATATGTAACTCCAGAAAAGATGGCATAGTAGGTGGTCGCGAAGCTCTGCAGAGTGTACGCAGCTCTCATTGCCGTCTGAGGTCTCTTCATCTCAGAGACAAGAACGAAGAACCTACGATTATTCAGCACGAAGCACCCAACCCACCCAGAGTCGAGATACTTACATAAAATGTCCCGCATAAGCAAAAACCGGATTCGTAATACTAAAAAACGCCGTATAAAAATCCGAACTCTGCGCAGCCTTTACAACCCTTCCCTCAACCGGCTCCACGCCCGCCCCAATCATACTCACCACACCCGCAATCGTAATACTCAGTACACTAGGAATACTAATCCAACCCAGCCCATCAAAAGTCCTAGGCAAAGCCACAATCGTCGTCGCAATAGCAAAAATCCCAGTATACAACATCAAACACAACTTCCCATCACTCAAACTACTGAGTGCCAATTGTCCAGCGAGTAATTGTCCTCCACAAAAGAAAACAGCCATGAGACATGTTCCTGCAGCTAGGACTTCCCTTCCTATCACCCCGAACATGACGTATCCTGCATCGCCCATGGAGTGGACTTCTGGGTGACGTAACTTAAAGTCGACGAGGAGCTTTGAGGTATACGTAGCGAAGACTCCCAAGAAGACGATGAGGAGAATTCCAGGAACGACTCCGACGACTGCGAGGGATGAGGGAAGGGAGAGCATTCCGTTTGATACGATTTCTGCTATCATGATGACTGAAACAAGTTGCCAGGATAGGGTTTTATATTTGATTTTGTGGGATTGTTCGTGGCCGAAGACATCGCGGTCGTCGTATTGATCTGGTCTCTCATTGTCGGGATGTGCCTGGGATTCTGATGTGAAGTGCTGCGAGGATTTCATTTTGGTATTGGGATGGGGTCGGAGATCATGCTGGTAGGGTGTTGGAACGTTGATAGAAGTGGATTTTATGAGCCTAGATGAGTCCAGAGTGGTGCAGATATAAGCAATGCAATGTTCGGCCTCGTATAGGCATGGAAATTGACTGCGCGTGAAGTTGTGGTATTTGTACGTGCATTGTCGCACAGCTATGTCGATCCCTGCGGAAGCTCGAAAGGCATTCCAGATAAGACCAAGATCGGCCTACCAATGGCCTGCAGTTGTATTTAGCCGCCCGAGGAAGGTATACGACCTTCGTTTATAAGTAGGTAACACATTGCTACTGAATTTGTGTGGTATTCGAACAATATGTTGCTCACGCAATTTGGATACAGCTGCTTGGGGCACTTGCCAGCTCAGTGAATCGTTCTGACCAAGACACCTGACCAATTCACAGCCTTTCGCCACAAATGCATCGGCAGCCCCCGTGAATAGCATGGCAAAGGCGCAACGCATGGCGTTCGCCAACGATTTGCCGTAGATGGCTCGCAATGCAGAACGCACCAGGCCTCAGCAATGCCCTCCCAACTCCTCCTCAGTCCATCCCCACAGCTTCTCAGACAGCTCATGCCTCTCCAAAACAGCATCACCATACTCCCTCTTCCCCGGCCTATAAAACCCGCCATTCCTCAAATTCCCAACCTCAGTCGTAGCAGCCCAAAGCTGTGTATATGCACCAGCTTTCACATCCGTAACAAACAGCCCAGTGACCAGCGAAAGCAGATATCCAACCCACGGCCGCCGTTTGCGAAAGTCGTCAAGGAGACCAGTATTCACAACTCCAGGGTGAACAGCTATCGAAGTGATATCCGGGTGGCGTTTCGCATACTGTTGCGTGAGATAAAACTCGGCCAATTTCGATTGACCATATCGTGCAAGGCCGTTGAGGTCAGGAAGTGGTGTCTTCAATCCGGAGAAGACAATGCCTTCCTTTGGAGCTTGCCTAAAGAGCTCGGAGCTGAGATTGATGATGCGTACATCGGAATTCGATTGAGCAGCAGTCTGTTGGAGAAGTGGAAGAAGGAGCTTCGTGAAAAGTGCTGGTCCCATGTAATTTGAGCCGAACTGAACCTCATACCCGTCAACAGTCAGACCTTCTGGTACGGCCATGAGTCCGGCGTTGTTGATCAAGATGTCTAAGCGATCAGTGAAGGAGAGGAAAGTCTTTGCTGCGGTCTTGATGGATTCGAAGAAGCCTAGGTCGAGTGCCAGGAAAGCAAGTTTGTCTTTTGCTGCTGGGACTTGGGTGAGGATTTCGTAAATTGCTGCTCGACCCCGGGATTCCGTGCGTTTGTTTGGCCAGTTGGAGAGCCGTTTCCTTTCCCAACCCGCTGCTACCTCCAGTGATGATGATGACCTTGCCAGAGAGGTCCGGGTTGTCGCGATCGGGGTTGTAATGCATTGCGAAAAGCTGGAGACGGTTCTACCAATTGTCCAGAAAGCTCAATTTGAACCCGCTTCTTGATATGTTTTGTCCTGGGGTTGTACCGAAAGAGCGCGTAGAAGCCGATTTCAATCGATAGTCGATCAGTAATCATATCTCGGTCAGTGCAGACAATTTCTCCGACCTGCACCAGACACAGCGAGTGGCCTAGATTTGATGTCAGTAGCAACTAATCTCTGCACTTGCGGTTAAGCACAATGCCGTCTTCCAGGCCAAGGAGTTGGACGATCTCCGGAAATGGGCCCTTGTCGTAAAGATTTGATTTCGTCAGCATCTAGTATCACTCGCTGCGCTATGCGTTTATCATCAGGCAGTCGCAAGCCTCACAATATGCAAGTCTGCTCTTCATATGCATTTGCCCTTGAAATCTCAATCACAACCAGTGCGCCAAGCTCAAGACTTGCCGCCTTTCTTTCCACCACGAGCGCCTCTCGCCGCCTTAGCAGCTTGAGCACGCTCAAGCCTGGCCATTTGCTCCTTCTTCTCCTTGTCGATCAACTCTTTCTCCTGCTTCTCGGCCTCTTTCCTTGCAGCAGCCTCTTCTCTCTGCTGTCTTACAAGCTTCAATCGTTCCAAATCGGCACGTGCTTCGTCGGTCTTGCCTTCGGCGTGCATCTTCTGGTATCGCTCCTTGGCCTGCTGTGCTTGCAGGGCCTCACGCTCTCGCCGTGACAGCTGGCTCATGTCTCCATCCTTCTTCGCCTTGGCCACCGCCTTTTCGGCATCTCCTGCTCCTACTGCGGCCTGCTTGCGTGCGGCCGAGCTGTGGTTGGGGTTGACAGGCATATCGTCGTCCTCTTCCTCGCTATCGCTGGGTAGGTCGCCAGGCTGTGGTACTCCCTGCTTCTTCTTGATTGCAGCCTCCTTCTTGGCTTTTGCTGCTTGCCTTCTTTCCTCACGAGTCATTTCCTGTTCTGGCTTCTTTGGCTCATCGTCGTCGCTCGACTCCTCCTCTGAGGACTCTTCCTCGCTACTATCGTCGCTGTCCTTCTCGAGTGGGTCTGCCCACATCGAGCGCTCTGCTCCATCGGCGTCGAGGGGTGCGAGATTCTTGCTAAAGTGTCGGCCGCCTGTACAATGATGTTAGCTTCTACCACGGTATTGAAGAACATTGTTATATGCTTACCACCTCGCTTGGCCTTCTGGAATTTGCCTGCGCGGCCTCTGTTGGAGCTCGACATCTTGGCGGTGTTGTGTGTGGAAGTGTTCGAGGCTGGTCGTGGTGGGGTTGGTGTTTCTGCGAACTCGAGGGTTGAAGTCGGCGGTGATTGTTGGTTATGCAGGACAAAGGAGGCGAGGCTGAGGGTGTATTGTGTGCAGGAGAGTAATTGTCCGCAGACTCGCTCACTATTCACCAGCAAACGTGAGTCAAAGTTCGGCCTGTGATTCTGCTGGCAATAGAACTAATCGCTAACCTTCGCAACGCATGTGATTTGTCGCGGCGTCGCTGCCCAAAATACCCGCCCCCACCAAAATTACCATCCCTGCTGTTTGCCAAGACTTGCCCCGAGCGCCACAGATCTCCAACTTCACGCTTCGACGCGCAGAACTCTTTCCTTCCTTCTCTCTTCATGAAAACGAACCCTTCCTATTCACTCTGCCAATCGCACTGCCCTACGATTGATATGAGGGGAAATGGAAGGTAAGAGAGATGCTTCATCTGCTTACCCCTGCCTTTTCGTGACATGTGGAGAGGGAGTAAATATTTTCGATGACACATTCATACCAGAGGGCCGAACACATCCACGACTCGTTTCCGCGTACAGTAGTATAAGACCTCGCGCGCAGCGAGCGCAGCACAGCTGTACGATGCGCTCCATCCGAGGACCATCCACGAGACCCTTCCCACAATGCGCTTGTCCATTACGTCCTTGCGGCCATTGCCGATCTCCGCCTGTGTCTCTATTGTGCGCTGACTGTGGTGTGTAATGGCGGATCTCAGCCGAACGATGTCTCCACATCATGGGACTTTCTAGCTGTGCATCCGAAAGCCGTCTGGCAGGTTAAGGATTGCGATCTCTCGGCACTACCTTGCCAGCGAGTATGATATCCGCTAACAGCTTTGGAACAGTCTGTGCGAATTCAAGAAACTCTTCCAGGTAGTCGCAATCGCGGTAACAGTTCTCTATGTTTGATAGAGCGACGTTCACAAGCACCTCCCGCGCTCGATCTGGCCAATGCTCTGTGTACACCTTCCGCATACATTCCCAAACTTGCACGTCTCCGGCATAGCTGTCGCAGTCATAATCGAGGAAATTCAAGGCGATTTACAAAAGCTGGGGCATGTCGTATTTGTCCGCCGTCCTGATGACCTTCATATGGACTGCGACATCATTCACGTCTCCGCTAGACTCTTCTCGTTTTGTGTATGATACTCCGGTGTTCGGCGCGATGTAGTCGAAAGTGTACATGAATTTGAGCATCATCTCTATGCCAACTTCACTGTCCTCTGGAAGCTCAAGTTCGGACCGGCTAGCCTCCTGCAGAATTGTCAGACTTGCCCTAGAATTTACTCTTGGTTTCTTGGAGTGCCAGTCCGAAGGCCATTGCTTATTCTTACCAATGCCCCCTGAAGCATACTTTCGAATACGGTCGAGTGCTGGCAAAGAAGAGTTTTGTGCACGCGCCATCGAGAAGTTCCGCAAACCACGGTCAGATCGGTACCTACGTCGCTATCGAACGTGCTCGCGAGGCGATTGATGAATCTTGCAGGGACCGAGAGCTCTTCAGCGCTGGTAGCCATTGCAGCGAAGCCAGATGCTGTGTCAGTGTGCGTGCTGGTCGCAATGTGATTGGGTCGAGGGTGTTGTGAAGTGAAAGCTAACGGTCGTGCAGACTGAAGCTGTGGGGCCAAACAGCGGCGGCCAAGCTGACGACAGTGTCAGGGTCTCGATCTCTCTACCGCACAACTGACAACACCAGACACTAAGCATGACATATCAGACCGCACCAAGATTTGAGTGAGTAAAGGCACTGAAGACATGATCATACCGCTGCACATATTGACCACGAAATCCAGCACGCGCGATCCCATAGTCACCATCGAAGTTGGACCCGATGGAGGCTCCAACTCGACACAGACATTCCGCATCCATCAAGGCTGTTTGCAAAAGCATTCGGCCTGGTTCAATGCGAAGCTGAAAGATGAATGGAAAGGTCGTCCGGATGATGTCGTGAGACTGCGACATTATCCTCCCGAAGCCTTCGCCCTTTTCGCGGAATGGGTGTACACCGAAGGCACCACGAGACTCGTCATGGATGAGAATGGGGCAGTTTGTGAGGCCTGGGTAACTTTGGCGAAGGCGTATGTCTTGGGGGAGGAACTACTTTCAACGGCTTTTCAACAGGAGATTGGAAGCCACATGCACGACAAATTTTCGTCCTGGTCTGGGGAGAAGCCTGTGCTCGCCGACAAATTGCCCGAGTTGATCAATATCATCTACGATGGAACGGCCGGAGACTGCTCAGGACGCAGATGGCTGGTGGAAAGCGCCAAACTGGTTTGGAAAGCTAAAGATTTCAAGAGTCGGCGATCTGAGTTGCCCAGCGACTTCGTAGGCGACATGATTCAGTCGCTGTGGGAAGAGCACGATCGGAAGGCCTCGTCATGGTGAACCATGTGGCCAGCATTCGAGGCGGTCAGTCTGACACTCAACTACGCCACACGATTCGATCGAGCAGTAGTCGCCACATCGCAGACAGCCCACACATCTGCGTCGACAAGGGTTCCTCGTAACCAGGCCAGGAGCTGTAGCTTCATGGAAGTCCAGTCACGCAACGATTTCCAATCTTGGTCAAGATGACATGGGAAAGAAACATGTGATGCCGTAAAGCGCGCGGAAAGAAGAACTCAGAAGCTTCCACCTTTGGCAGCAGCTAAATGATCTCTGAGTAAAAGAGCAGAGCCTCCAACAACAAAAGCACCAATACAAAGCGCGAAAGCTGTCAAGTTTCGATACGCCCTCGCTGTCGCAGCCTTCCTCACTCTCGCTCCTCTCTCAGCACTCTGCGAAGGCGTATTCCCATTCGGAAACTCCTCATCCGGCACGTCCTACTCCAAAAACCTACAAAGCGGCACCCACCCATCCTGAACTCTCCACTCCAAGAACTCTCGATGCTCCTCTTCCAACAACTCCCTCAGCCTAGCATAATGTTCCTCATGAACTCGTCTACCATTCCCCAATATCGAACCCTGATAATAACCCTTCTCATACATCATAAACACCTGTCTCAACCAATACAATGAAGTCTCGAAATAAGACAAATACCTAAACTCCCAAGTACTCATATACTTCCCAAAAGTATTCTCAATCGACGTATACCAAGAATCAACATCTCTGTAATTCAGAATGACTTTCGCATTAGGATAAGCAGTCAACAACTGAAGCAAATCAAATCAGCACGACCCTTCCACACAACGATAGTAATCATCTCACCTCCTCAGCAAAACAAGCACAAGGCTGATCAGTCACAGCCTCACAATCTCCCAGCAGAACATCCAGATCCTCTTTCCTTATTCCATCACGCCTATCGAACTTCTTTCTCCCGAGTTCAGTCCAAGCACGACTAACTGCAGGATCGTCGGAAGTTGGAACATCGAAACCGTGATAGACGTGATTGTAGTCTAAGATTTGGAGAGCGTTGCGGAGAGAGTCTGTGCCTGAGCGGGAGAGGCCGAGGGCGAGGACTTTCATTTGTTTTGTACGGGAGCCGGGAGGGAGAGGCTGGAGGGTTGTCAGAATATGTGAGGGAGATGATTAGGGAGGATTGTGGGTACTTTGGTTGGGTAGAGGGTGCTTTCGAGCCATTTTGGTAGGCTTTCCATTTTCGCTTTGGGTCTGCAATGTGCGAGAGTGCTAGGCACTTCATGTTATGGGCACACTTTGATCAGAGGAGATGTGATCAGCAAGTGGTATGCGGCACAATATAGAGTTTCGGAGAGTTTCTTGCCAATCAGACCTTACTGGTAGCTGTTAGACGAAAATGCGAGGAATATCTGATATGGTCGTGGTGGTTGAAAGTTGAAGCATGAGACTCGTGATATGATTATATCGTAGCATACTTCATAACTTATATCTTCAAGACCTCCTCAGCAGCTTTCTCGACCTTTGCCTCAGCTTTCCCTTCCAGCTTCAACATCATTTCTTGCAGCTTCTTTATCATGTCCGCCTGAGTCTTTGCAGCTTCAGTCTTGACATCCTCCAACTGCTTGGCAAGATCTTTCGTGTCGTGACTTGCAACAGCACCACCGCCAGTGCTGACGTAAAGATCAGGGTAATTCGCCTGCTGATCAGCCTTCGCTGTATCAAAGAGCTTCTGCAATCGAGCCTGTTCCACTCTTGGATCTAGTCCGACGGCAGCATTGTTGCTTTCCAGGTCAAAGAAGGATCGTTCAGTCATCTCGATTTCAAGTATGAGGGCTTGATACTGGTCCATGGCTTTGCGATAGCGCTGTGGAACGCCTTGACCTTTCTGCCATGCGAGAGATCTTGAAACAACGTTGTCAGCGAGCTGAAGGATACCAGGAGAGACGATTGATAGCTTACCCAGCCACGACGGTGTTGAGAGCGCCCAGAACCGTCAGGGTAACAGCATTCGAATCCTTGTACGCAGAAAGCGCCGTGAAGGTCGCGGCGAGCAGGATCTGTAGCATGAACAAGAAGTTCGAGATGTAGCTAGTAAGGAGATATGCGATCCTGCTCCGTCGCTCCTCGTCCTTGGCTCTTTTATACAACCCGATATTGCCTTTGTGAGAACGAATGTAAAGTGGCTGCGCAGTTGACATTCCTGTACCGATACGCTCAACGTTGCAACCGTCTTGAGTCAGCGAACGCGGCGTATGGATACCGACAAGTATCTGGAACAGCTGAAGAGGCGTGTGGCCATGTGGACTGCTTGCGACCGTGGTTGAAGTGACTGGGACTTTCTCGTGGTCGATCTCGTCCATCGCCATGATAATGAGATGTTGGGGAGAAGAGAAAGTGCTTTGGTGCGGGCATGATGCTTCCCACCTGTGCTTTGTATCGCTCTGGTACTGGGTGGTGTGATGTGAAAGCCTGCAATGCCTAAATGTAAGAGGTCTCGAATGCAGCAACTCACTTGTCGTTGAAGTTGTCGATAGGTCTCGCTACTGAATGCATATGCGGTCTCGAACTCTAGCACTGAGATATGTAGTAGCGTAGACTTGTGTGGCGTTTTGTGGCGTTGCTGAGGTGGTGTGACACAAAGTCACAGCCAAGCTGGAGTCTTGCCTCGTGCGACCTGTAAGCGAATCTCATGCAGTAATGCGCAACTCTGAAGTTGTATCTTTGACAAGGCGTGTGAAGTCTGCCTGATATTTCTCATGCCGAGCGCAAGGGCTCAGAACTTGCAGGAGTGAGATCCGAGGAGCGACTGAAAGACCGTCCGTGCCTTCTTGGTTACATTTGTGCCTCGATGATCGCCAAAGTCATCTTGTCAAGGATCAAGATGGTACTCACTTCGGAATTCCTGAGTTTTGACTAGTGCATTGAGAATCAGCTCATCCACCACAACATCTTTACATGCCATCTGGAAAAGTGAAGGAAGGTTTTTGACCAATTCTAGTTAAATGTTCGTGCAATCATAAAGTAGACTGCAAGTCTCTGTGGCAGGAAAGCCGTAGCGTTGAAGCAAGTGCTCAATGTGTCGTTGTAAAGCTCAAGAGCTTCCCTTTTTGGACTCCAGTAGTCTGTTCCAGCTAGTAAAGGAAGGCTCGAGCAGTCTACGTCCATACTCAGTACGTATGAGAGGACCAGATCGATCTTCGTATACAATTTCCACGCTAGAGTGAGGTTGTTCGTAGCTCGTCGGAATGTCCTCGACATCGGATGACAGTGAAAGACAGGCCGAGCGTATTCGAGCTGGCCGATAGCACGACTGCGAGTGGGGAGTTCAATTTCAGCTCCGTTCAGAATTCTCTGACGCGAGAGCAGACATAGCTTATGCCTGCAGAACTAGCTGCGAGGACTTGCGCCAAATGCACCGAGCTAGAAAGTCGTCCGGTGATATGTCGAGACACTATTGTGGTGAGGTGCGGTGCCAGGCAAAGGTGTAAGCAAATCGCGAAGCAATCTGCTGCCTGTCAATACATCATCACGGAGTCGCCCAGCTTCATATACGGAAGATGACTTCCAGCAAGCTGTGCGTGCGGCTCAGCAAAACTTGCCAAGGAGAGGTACGTGACCTCATGTTAGAATCCGGAACATCAGTGCCGTTTCCTGTGTATTCTTCAGCCACTACGCGGTAGCTGTGTGCATTCGAGATCCTGTCTGCGAGTCAACGCGCATGTTAATAGGCTATCAGAGATAGTTGTCTCAATACAGCATGGCAAAGGTCCTTCGTTCAAGGATCTTTGCTGAGGTGCAGAATCGTGGCTCTGACGCAGCACTCACGCCGCTTGCCGCCACGAGCTTGGTCTAGAAACCCGGACCGCTTTGATATTGGGGCGGTTGTATGTTATCTCTATTGATGTACGCTGACTATGCATCCATCTACGTCAACTCTTGAAAGCTTGGTATTTCGCGTCCAATTCCATTGGCAAGAACAATCAAACTGTTCTCATTGTTTCCGTAGGAAAACTGCTCGTGACTGTCTACTGCTCCGAGCAGGACACAGGGTGCATATGAGGCCAAAGATGGCTGTATCGGCTTCGCGGTCGTATCGAAGGTCTGTGGGTGAGTGAATGTAGTCGTTGGCGCTGTACGGGTCATGTGCCGTGCATCCATTGGTGCCGTACAGAGTGCGGTGAGCCGGGCTCGCTGGTTATATTCTAGCGCTCGCCTGTACCAGTACCTGAGAGCCAGCCTGATCCATGAGTAACGAGGTGAAGCAAGTGAAGTGACAGCGAAGGGAATGGTGGCCTTCGACCAGGATGCTGGCCGAATCCCGAAGAGGTCTGTGCTCAATCCTGTGCTGACCTCTCGCATCCTTTCCTTCTACACCTTTGCAGCGACATACCGCAAGCTCATTGACTGCCGACTTGGTATTGTTGTGATCAACTGCGTATTGATCGCGATCACCAATGAAACGAGTTCAACCGTACGCCCTACATATACAGCAAAACCCACTGGTCTTGGCATCCTAAACTCCGACACGAAAATCTCATCTGGTCCGGGAATCTTGCCCATATTCTGCACTGTCGCGACATTATCCCGAGGGAGAATGGCACCAGAGCTTTCGATTAGGGCGTCGAATGCACGTCAGCGCCCAAGCACGAGATGCCACGCGCAGAGACATGCAGCCGTAGCGTACTACGGCATTGAAATTTCGCACCCCAATGCCGACTCCGCAGTATTGGCACTCATAGTGGCGTTCGCTTCCAGTAACCAAAGGGCGTGGTAAATGGTAATTCGCCCGTCATGAGCCGCTCGATGGGATCGAAGGTAAAGTCATAGAAGGTTCAATACTTTCGGTACACGTCTCATACTCTCAGGACGCTCTTACCTTGCTCCTCATCATCCTGTCTCTACAATTGCAATTTTCTCAGACGGCATGGACGTCGAAGCTAACCCCGTGGTACCAATTGTCACACCCGAAGCCGCAGCGCGAATCAAGAGTCAAGATGGAGGCCAAGTCACGCGAGCCGTCACTCAAGAGATGACTCTTGAGGATGGACCTGATCCCGAAGAAGAGACATATCCAGGGGATCGAGGAGAACTATCTGCATACATCGTCTTGACAGGATCCTTTCTGGCACTGTTTCCCAGCTTCGGGTTGATGGTCAGCATTGGTACGATACAAGAATACTGGCAATTCCATCAACTGGCCAGCTACTCATCCCGAGACATTGGATGGATCTCTGGCGTGTTCGTTTACCTAGCACTGGCACTCGGAATTTGCGCCGGGCCAGTATTCGATCGATATGGCCCACGCATGATGATGTTGATCAGCAGCATAGCTTACATCGTTATGGTATTCCTGCTTGCACAGTGTAGCAAATACTGGCACTTCATGCTCTGCCTTGGTCTGCTCGGTGGACCAGCAGCAGCAGCGCTGACGACAACTGGCCTGGCTGTGGTAAGCCACTGGTTCAAAGTAAGAAGAGGGCTTGCTTCCGGGATCGCCATGGTTGGCAACTCCTTCGGTGGCGTCTTGATACCGCTTGTTCTCAGGCATTGTCTACCTCGCTATGGATATGCTTGGTCAGTCAGGATTTTGGCATTTGTCTTCACGGCATGTCTCATTGCCTCAAACCTACTGGTCCGAGCCAGATTTCCACCTTCTCCGGGCGCCAAAAAGTCGAAGATCTTCTCTATGCAACTATTCGGACGAGGAGACTTCACATTCTTGACAGTCAGTGTCTTTGGTATCGAAGTCGTGCTATTCGGAACTCTTGGCATCCTACCCACGTTCGCCAGTCTGAGCACCGACTACCCAGCATCTACTGGTTTTTATCTCATCGCGGTACTGAATGGCGTGTCATGCTTCGGTAGAATACTGCCGGGATACGTCAGCGACTACGTCGGTCGATTCAATACTCTGCTGGTGATGATGGTAGCAACGCTGATCTTTATGCTTGTGGTCTGGCTGCCATTTGGAACTACTTCACTTGGCGCCTTGTATGCTTTTGCTGCACTATTCGGCTTCGGAACCGGAACTTGGATGGCAATGGTGCCGGCCACAATTGCGACTCTTTCCGGCCCTCATCACTTCGGAAGGTATTTCGGCACTTCATACTTCATCGCATCTCTGGCAACTCTCATCTGCATACCCATTTCTGGTGAGCTTGTACAAAGCGTCAGTCCCAAAGCCCTGATCGGATTCTACTGCGTCGTTTTGTTTGTCAGTATCGGCTTGTTCGCCGCTAGCAGGTGGTATCTGCTTGGGAGGAAATGGAAGTGGTTCGTCATTGTTTGAGGAGACTATTCAAGTATAGCACTCGGGAATGTTGGAGAATCATAGAAGGTATTGTAGGCTCATGTGGGTCCGCACAAGGACAAATCCCAGGCTCTCATGGAACGCTGTCATCTCAGTGTCCGGGTCGCCTACTCGCAGTCCTCGAAGCGAGTCGGACGCGAAATTCCTGGCGGCAGTGCTTGATTACGCTGCTTCCCACGAATGCGACAGCTCTGGGAGAAAAGGCAAAAAAACTTGGATATCAGAAATAAGGGCTGAACATTCGAGAGCTACATCAAAGGACGAGTAGCTCGGTATGAGTGATGAGATTGGGGAATCGGATCGGTGTTAAGAAGACTACAAGACAATCCTGGGAGGAGAGACTGAGATGATGGTCCGAGAGGCGCAACAACGATGGAAGCGTCAACTAAACATTCGTGAAAGGTCACAAAAGTTATTTTACTTCGAGGAGCTATGCGGCTCTTTCTCTTCATCATGCCAGCCAGGCGATTTCAAGAAAAGCAAAACGAAAAATGGAACACTTCATAGTCACCGGGTGCATGAGTGCCTGCAAAAGAGGAATACAATTCCATCCTCTCACACAGGGTATGAATCGTACTGTTCATCAGATTTGAACTGGCGACCTCAGCAAAAGCTGCTCGAAGGAGAAATGGATGAGGTATGGAATTGAACGACCCACGAAGACGGCAAGCATACTGAATGCTGCTTGGATGAAGACGAACGCCCAACTCGGCCGTCATGACGAACCACTGCCTCGCAGAGAGACATGAAGGCCTTCGAGCCGCCATGTGAAGCGGACACCAGACAATTTCGAGCGCAGTTTGAGCGCATCCGTAAAGCTCGGCTCAGCCGTCTGTCAGGGCCGGCCACTGCTCAGAATGACTCGAAGACCTTCGTACATCCCTATTCAGCGGAGCCGAGATGATTCCACGTGGAACTTGAAGGCATGTTCAACGCTCAGCTCAGCCTTCTCCTTCGCCCAGTTACCTCGCGAAGGGACATGAAAGCCTCCGTACCCGTCCTGTTCATTGAAGCGACAGAACTGGCCAATCTTTTGAGCCTTGCAACTGACATGGGCTCAGTGTCCGAAACGATGTCTGGTACTGAGGCAACTGGATCTATTGATACGAAAGAATGTCGATGGATGTGGCTTGGAAATTTCGGTAAATCATTGAAGATGTTCTTAACTCAACTGCTGACCTCACCAAGGCACTCCATCTGCACCTCTCATGAAACTCTTTTGGTACCTCGTGGGCCACCTGAGCTCTCATGCAAGCTCAGGGCCAAGATCATGGATCGAAGTGCTCAGTAGCGACTCCAGGACTCAAGCGATGGCACTGGGTTTGGAGCTGATCGTAGTATCCTGCAATTCGCGGTAGGAGTCAGCCGAGCGTTGAACTTTGGGTAGTGGCCTGAACGCCTTCCAAAATGAGCATGAAAATCTTTCAGGATCTTCCTGATGAGTCGTTTGTCTGCCCAGGGCCTCAATGGCATTCGTCGCACTGAAATGATCAGCGAGAGGAGTGCCGCACATGTCAAGCCCACCATAAGAGCAGAGCTTCCATTCAGCCTCACTGATAGCCCTGAGCAGAGGCCCTACCGGTGGAGACCAATAGCTTGGCGTGAGGCAGAATGCGCCGGAGCGACATTTCCTCGCAAATCGCCAAGGTCAGCTTATCAAGGATCGAGATAGCACCGACTGCGGAGGCCCTGAGTCTGAACCAACACATCTAGGGCCAGCTCATCTGCTACAACATCCGCCCATGCCATCTGGAAAAACGAGGGAAGTGATATCGGGAAGTTCCCACTGTTATCCAATCCTCCGAGGTCTTGGGTCTCGCGTCGCCAACTTTCGATATCGGCCCACGCTTCTTGTTCCATATCCCCATAGATCGCTTGTTTTCTGGCTTCGTTCCGCGCCTTGAATTGTTCATTGACAGCCTCTTCTCTCCACTCTAGACGGTGAAGATATCTTGTGGCAGTCTGTAGCGAAACCTCCACCACATTCCGAGATCGCCACGATATCACATCCTGGGCAGCGATATCCTGTAGCGAAGGCGGCCCGGACTTCATGTCTTGATTATGCCCAGTGAGCACAAGCAGTACATTCGAAGACCTGGGCATATAGTATTGCCATACTACAAAGACTGCCCTGAATGTAGGTTTCAGTGCTGAATGCCAGGCTTTCGCTTTTTTGGCTGCACCCTCGATGTATCCGGACTCACTTGCCTCCCATAGGTCATGGGCAGTAGGCGTCCTAGCCGCTCGATCTTCTAGAACATTGCAGCGTCGAATGTGCCAGCTGATCATCTCTGCAAGATCAACTTCCGAAGTAGGTCCAGCATCAGCGCCAAACTTTATCCATTCAAGATGCGGGTCCTCCTTCGAGAGGCCAAAAGGCGCAAACACAAATCGAGCGTCAAGCCTCTCGTGTGGTAAACACTCCTCCACCCAAGTATTGTAGACTTCATGTATCCAGTCGTCCTGTCGATTTGGATTCCCGATGAGCCTGTCGCGCGGCAACCTATAGAGCATGACGGTCTTGTCGTAGTAATGATACGCCGCAAGGAGATCAACATCGCATGGTACTTCACCAATACGACTACCACCTCTGTTGAAGTCGAAGAAGCGCCACTGGCAAACACCTCTGTACCGATGCCAACTTGGCCAGCATTCCCATTCCGTGGTAACATAAGCACGCTTGGTACGATATCCGAAACGCTCGTACCAGTCGCGTGGCAATTTGAAGTCTTCTAACGCCATGTTGAAAGAGTGCCTGAATAGTCGTCGAGGACATTCAGCAAATTTCGAGGCTGTGTCGCAGGTTTGAGGTCTGGAGTGGAAGTAAATGCTTGATATCCTGTTCTCAGCTGGGAGGGCCTGGGCTACCCCGGCTCCGGTCTCAGCCTCGTCCGAATCGTGAGGACACACTGAAGCAATTAAGATTCAACCTTAGTGGCTGAAGCTTTGAGAAGTCGACAACAGATAGGCAGCTCCGAATCCGGGTTTGGGGTCCCAAACCAAGCATCGTGTACGATGTCGAAGCGCCCTGATTGAATGTAGTCATTAACAGCATTGCAAAGTGCCCGCAGTGTCGAATGACAGCGATTTTAGGAGCTAGCTGCACTCCGGCTGACCGATAGCCTAGCTTTGAGTGGTAAACTCAGTTTTAGCTCGACCCAGGTCTCCCTTTCACGACAACGCCTGTGTAGCGTGTCTACGCTGCTGGCTGGATTTCGGAGGACTTGTGCCAATCCAATTATGCGTCGAGACACGACTGATCCGTCGGAGCGCGCTACGGTTCGTGTAAAGTCGTCAGAGATCCCACGTGGAAATGGCTGTGAATCAATCGCCTATTCAGGCGCTTGCGGTCTCTTTTGCCAGCGCGAAGACGGTATAGTCGTTTTGGACGCGGCTCAGACTTAGGGGTGGGTTGTCGTGGGCTTCGCTTGCATGCGTATAGCGTGCCTGGTCCAATGTCATGAAGTACATCCTGGATGAGGCGTCTTGTCAAGAAGATCCATGCGAGCTCTTGCTCGCTTCGGAGTCTTCGCATAGACGCATGGGTAGGCCGAAGGTATCTCCAGCGATTGTAGTCTCACAGCACTGGACTTTTGCATCATCGCTGCGAGGAGCAACATTAATCGAGCGAGGATGATGATCAGCCTAGCCAAGATCTGATCAAATTGCCAGCCTCGCGTGTCATTCTCTCGGGTGTGGTTGCCGATCTCGGGCCGAACTTGGCCGAATCCAGGCTTGGCGATGGGGCGGGCTTCAATCTGCCTCATCCGCTGGCCTTTTGCGAATCACCGCGTCCACATGCGTCCATCGTACCCATTCCTTTTGACATTCAACAATGTCGGCACCGTTATCCTCCTTTCGTTTCAACTGACAATCATCATGACTGGCCGCAACATGAAATTCCCCACCAATCGTTCCACAGTTTCAAAGGATTCCAACATCACTCCGGCTCTGCATCTGAATCCATTTCAGAGGCGTATCTTCTTCTTCCTGTTGGACAAGAGCTGGAAGGTAGTTGGAGGTTCGACGTTTCATGACGTCGATCAGATCCCTGCCGTCGTCTTCGCCAAGTTGCTTTTGGATCTCGAAGAGTGGGGCGTGAGAACATTTGGTGAGAACGTTTTGCTCATCTGAGACGCGTTTCATCATGTCTAAGCAAGTCTCGTGGGGATCGATAGAGATTTTGTTGAGAGCGACTTCGAGAGTTGGGCCATTGATGTTCAAGGCGTTGGAAAGCATGTTTGCGATCCAAGGTTCTTGGAATGCTCAATCGCGGCCGGCTTCGTAGTGTGTGAAGATGGCTTGTTCTGAAGATGTGTAGTGGCTGCACAGACGCGCGAGAGCTTTTTTGAGGACGGCTGGAGCTGAGAGATTCTAGTCTCTTGAGCTGTAGAACACCAGAAAGAGAAAAAGATCTCTTGATGTCGGCTACGCCAATACTGTCGTCACCATTCAGCGGCGTTAGAGAGAAGGAACCCAATCAGCTATGAATTGCCCTTGCACCATTCTGGTGCTCTTTGGTGTGGCCACAGAGAAGAATCGGGAAACTTTGATACACCTTCAAGGCGCTTGGCATGGAAGCCGACAGCAACTCGTGCCTGTACTAGGGTCCGGTGAGGGAGTGCGTTATCGGCACAGCCTTTGTAGGATTCTCTCGGCGCGACGCTGCCTTGGCCAAAAATGATCTTGAGATCTTCGGCGAGATTTGGTATTGATATGCCGTCGAAGCAAGAGTGATGTGCTTGATAAACAAGGCCGCAGGTATCTGTGTCTTTAATCGGCGCAATGACAACTCGGAACACAGGACCCGGTGCGGCAGCGAAATTGAGTCGAGCGTCATCCAAGGCCAACCGCTCCAAGTCCTCTGCCGTACCCACATCATCGACCGTGGTCACGACATGTGTGGACTAGCGTGGCGTAGAGCGGATAATGACATGGGACCACTATGAGTCTCCTGCTTGTATAGCCAGGGTCCGAAGCATGGCTGAGTTCTCGAGATAGAGTATCGTATCTCATGTATGGAGGCCGTGCAGACTCCACATCGAATAACGCATTCGATTTGCCCCTAGGAGGCTCGCGAGTGAACCCTCACACCGATGCATAAGATTGTCGGTATTCAAATGCTTTACGGCTTCAATCATGCCGAGATTGAGAATCGATCCTGGGTATGCCATGGGCCATCGGCATTGGCGAATCTTTGCGCGTCGACGGCACGTTCGAGATGGCTTGGACACTGATGTCTCTCGTTGGCTGTGAAGCTGATTTGCATGCAACACAGGCTGGACGTAGTCTTGGGACTACGCTACCTTACTTCCGCGAAAATGGCGAGGCCAGATTCTTTCGCTACTCACAGCCCTTTTATGATGGAACTGCTTTCCCCAGAGTGCACCCGCTGCAGTGTGAATGTACGCAGCTTCGTGGCGGTTGGAAGTCGGATTTTAGCACTCCTCCCGTGGCCTCCCTCCAGCGGCAGGTGACCACGGAACCCTCCCCCAGTCAGTTTTGATATGTGCTCGAGATCTGTCGCGAGACAGACTCCAGCCACCACTACTCCTGAAATCTGAGATCATTGGGACGTCGGACTTAGTAAGGCCAAGGCTCAAAGCTAACGCTTCGCTGCCTTGCCTTTCTTGCCCTTTTTGCCTTTCGGCAGGTTTGCCTTCGCGGCAGAAGCAGACTCAACAGGTTCACTGCTCATCGAACCAGTCAAGCGGAAAAGCATCATCCAGGCCTGCAGATCGGATTCCCAGTATACCGTGACATTCTTAATGTCCCGACGGCCTAGAGCTGCTGCAAAGTCGTGCAGCATCCGCGGAACTCTGATGCCGATCGGTGTTCTACACACAATCGCGAGCTCGCGACTATCCTTCGAAAAGGTGTGGCCATCTCTGGACCCTCGCTCCAAGCCAAGGCAATCCTCGAACACCGCGACCGTAGCTGTATTCAAGATAGCATAGCTCCAATATTGCCTGAGACCTTTGACAGGCTTGTTTTGACGCAAAGCCCACGCTCGGTACTGCATGAACAGAAGGTCGCTATTGTATAGCTTCACGGAGTGGTGGTTCACATCTTTATCTGCATAGCTCTCGCTGCCCAGCAGCACTCCATTCACCGGATCCGCGCATACTTCGGAGGTATGCAATGTTTCAATCAAAGCTGCTGAGCTTGTTCGTAAGGTCTTTAGCGATCTTACATCTAATATACCTCCGGACAACACTTCCATCCTCTTGGTATGCGCTCTAGCTCTAGTAGGTGCGTTATCGCCCGTAGTAAGCTTATTTCGTAGGTTGAAATCAACGTTGTAATGCGACTCGAATATACTGGTTTTGCGGCTAAACTTGGGGTCGGCGTCTTCTCCATTCACGCAGCGTCTTCGCAAGGCATCAAGACTCTCTTGACCTTTGCTACGGATGTATTCAGCTAGAGCAGAGGCATTCTCTGCAGTCAAAGGCTTTCTCGCGGGTCGCCGGCTCTCAGGTATGGCTTCTTGCTGACGGCTCCATTCATTGATCTCACGAAGTACTGCAGCCATTGTGTTTTTGGGCGATTGAATGCGAGTGAATGAACGGGCGAGTGAGTGAGTGAGCGAGTTTGTTGTGTTTACCTATGATGCTTCAACGCGGTCTCACAGAAGGGCCAGACGTCAATGCGCATTGGCAAGTGCTACATCTCCTCCGCTGCACCTACTCTTCTGAGTCCACCTCGCTTTAATCGCAACTGCCACATGTACTAACGACCTCTTTAACGTCTTCGCCCAAGTAAAACAGATTTCCCGTTCCTGGCCCGTGGAGTCGATCCATGATAGCAACGTGCTGACCTCGCTTCGTATCATCGCGCTGGTAAATGCAGACCGAATCTATCCATATTTCACGAGTCTTGTCTGGCAATCTGACCGATCTCAGTGCCAGGTAGGCACTGCCCGGAACGAAACGTAGGACTTGGTCAATCATGAGATGCGATGTTAAAGCAGTATCTCCCCAGCAGTGGGACATTGTTTCGTAGACCACCGCAGGGTCTTGGCTGTGATTGATATGTCGAAGGCTCGTGGAAAGAGGATCATCTGGAAGATCGGGTTGTAGGTCCAAGACTCGGATTCCGTTTCGCTCTGAGTTGGGTGGGCTGTACAAGTACCTTTGCTCCGTGATGAGTACTGCAGCAGAAGCACCGGTTATACGTGGGTCTAAAGACAGTCGAATTGTTGGTAATGTCTTGTTTCCCGAGATCCTCAGTCTTGCTGTGGTGCAAGTCTTCGATGTTGTTCTATTTCTTGCGGCGATCGTGGTATAGTGAGGCTGATATGTCAGTCTTGTCTCTTGAATCAGCCTCGAACGAGCTTTCCATTACATTCGTTATCCACAGATGAAAGAGAAGATGAGAGCGCATAGCAATGGAGATTCAAAGGCTCAAGAACTCGGAGGGTGATGGGCAATGCTGCGCCACATGCTCATCATGCGGGACGGCAGCCTTACAAACATGCCTTACATTACTGGCGGCGTCTCCAGCAACACACATTCAGATACTCTCCAATGCGAGCAATCTTGCCTACAGCCGCAGTAGAGGTTGAAATTGCAGAGGCCTCATCTCGCGATGAAGTGGCTGCCCGGTGAATGCCAGGGAGTTTCCATGAGGCCCGGTGATCTGAGACCAAGAGCCAGACTCGAAGTATCGTGACTGACACGCTTAGCAAATGATGGCTTGATAGCGAGATTCAGCAGCGTCTTAGCCGACTGGTGGCCTCAGGAGAGGAAGAGGACGAGAAGACGAAGTCAGGTTCCAGAAGCGCGGGCTTGGCGGGCCGAACGTTGAAGCGCCAGCCATCAAGTAAAAGGAGCAATCGCACAGCAAGATAACACGAAATGTCTCGAGATTCATCACGCTTTCACTAAATATCATCTTCAACCCCTAATCCTCCAACTTCGGCACATACCTCTCAATAAAAGAACAAACATCCCTAAGCACCGGTCCATTCAAACTATGTCCCAACCCCTCATACTCATGAATCTCAAGATCACTCTCATGCACACCCAACTCCTGCAACTTCTTCAAACTCTGATTCCAAACGCTCTTCGGAATCATCTGATCCTTCTGCCCTCTAGCCAAAAAGATCGGAACACTCCCATGATTCGGTGGAAGTCCTGCATGAGATCTCAAATCCTCGATCCTGCGAGCATTCGCGAGAGGTAAATATCCCATCAAACCGACGATACCGCCTAGTCGGCCGGCGTATTTTTTGGATGTGAGGTCGAGGAGGAGGGATAAGGCGCAACCTTGGGAGAAACCGCCGAGAACGATGCGTTGTGGTGGAATGCCTTTGTTTCGGCATGCGTCGATTAGGCTTTCGATGTATCCGATGCTCTTCATGAGACCTATCTCGTCTTCTTCAGGTGCCAGTTCTGGTCGGTCTGGTGGGAAGGCTGAGAAAGAGTTGGGTGTGTACCAAGCTGTTGTCATGGCTTCTCTGCTCTCCATCGCATTGGGAATAATCCAATGCATGTATGGAAGCTTGTGATTATTCTGAAACTGATCTGCGACATCTTCGAGGCCGTCTGCGCTGTCTCCCAGGCCGTGGACGAAGATGAAGACTGCTTGGTGGGCGGGGTCTTGAGGTGGGTTCTCGGCGGGCTTGTAGATTGGGTCTTCGCGTTGTGGTTGCGAGGGAAGGGTCATGCGACGTTTGATCGGAGCGATTGGAGCGTCTGCCATGGTGTCTACAGTTCGATCGACGTACTTTTTCGCGCTGATTGTGCCGTAGGCGTAGCTGGCTGTCTGGAAGTCGTCCAGCGTGAGTTTAGGTGCAAAGATGGCCTGGCAGGCTCTTTGCTGGATGAGATACTCCTGTGTGAAGAGATGGACGCCTCAAAGCGGTGTATGAGACCACGCGTGCGTATCTTCCTATGCAGCCTTGATAGCACGAACTCGTGCAGCTACTATGCTTGGATTCCTGGTCCAAGATATACTACAGTAGCCAATGCGTGGTATTCAATGGTCATTCGCTCCAACTGCTTCTCTACCAGTGTCCAGCTTTTTGATTTGTAGTTACGATGTCGCTCAAGCAGGGAGGTCGTCCAAGAGTAAGACCAGTAGCTATGCAAGATAGTGGTGTAGATCGAGGAGGATGGAGCTCTGAGTTCTTAAAGGGCTCCGGTTGCCTATGTACTTACCGAGTGCCTACACTTACCTGCTCCTGCACGTACGCTTATTACGTTCACAAGACCATCCAGACTCGTGCCCCACCTCTCGATCGCTGCGGGCGTTGTTTGTCTGCCACGATTATCGTGAGCTCGATGTACCTCCGCAGCACCTCGGGTCATGTCGGCTGTTGCGCGAGTCGTTGTCAGCGAGCGAAGCGCCATGGCGTCAGAAATCACGGAACAAGCTAGACTGCAGCGGGAAGAGCCGCAGCGTGGATCTTCACATGCTTGTTTGCGCGTGCTATGAACGAAGACGTGTTTGAACTTCTTCGCCAGTTCTTCGGTCCTGACGTTAAGTCTCTCACGTTGACGAAATCTTCGTGAGAATCTGGAACACTTCTTCCTAGTGCTAAGGCGGCAGTGACGGCAATTGAGCTCTCAGATTGTTGCGGCGGATCTCTCATCAAGGATCTCTCACCTCTCACGCGGCGGCCTATATCGACCTTCAGTCTCGAGCTTGCGATCTGCTTGGCAATATTGCACGACCATCGTGCTATCCTCTCTAAGCCCATCACCCAATGGCCTAGCTGGAATCTAGGGGGACAAAGTAGAGATTCTTGACCGTTGCGGGAAGAAGCCCTAGTGGTAATAATGGCGACTGGAGCGCTGCGATTTAGAACTCCTCACATCGAGGAATTGCCTACCGGCACCGCCACGAGGCAGGCACCTGGCTTTGCTTGGGTAGCTGTAAGCGGTCCACAGCAAGATCCATCCAAGAACTGGGGTACGACAAACAGAAAGCGAGCAAGGACTGCAGGCCAGCAGAATGAGGCTCAGCGGGAGGCGCAAACTGCGAGGCAGCAGAGGGACATCGAACGCAAGATCCGGGAACTGAACAGCGATGGTCATAATCGAGAGATCGCCATACCAGCATCGAAGAAGGAGGGTGGTGGAGGCGCAAGAGCCGGCAAGACGTCCAACACAAAGAAGATCTTGGCCAGCGGCAAGACATTCGCGCATTACTTGGATGATGAAGAGGCAGAAATTGCTCGGACGGGCAGGCGAGATGGCGAGGATGTGGAAGCTCGGCCCAAGGAGCCACAGCGAGCAAGCAAGACTCCTATCGCAAGACGGAAAGCACAACTCCAGCGCGAAGACAGCAGCATGAGTAGTAGTCCTGCTCCGAGTGGGAATACCACAGCTGCACTTCCTGTGACTGCCATTCCTTCATTACCAGACTTGATGGATTTAGACGATCACGACGACGAGCTCGAGCCGATCGCAGCATTGCCCTCACAAGCCGAGATGGAAGCACTTCTTAATGCTCCTCCTCTTACATACAATCAAGCTAGAGCTGCTCCTCCCCCGGCAAGTGCGCCGCCGCCACGCAAGTTCTGCGAGATCTGCGGATACTGGGGCAGAGTGAGGTGTATGAAATGTGGAAACATGACTTGCAGCGTGGTCTGTAAGGATGCACATGACGAGCACAAATGTCTCAAGTTTTATGCTTAGCAAGCTGGGACGACCAGGCGTGGGCGCTCGGGATGAGATTATGAATGTCAGGATGATGCATGAGTATGGAGTTATGGTTGATATTAAGATACCCAGGAGGCATAGAAATGGAACCTTTTCTGTTTGAAAGGGCCGCGCACAGCCGGCTTCTGCTCTGAACAGACAACCCTGCTTCTTCTCCGCTCCACTTATCGCACACTGAACCTCAGAGGCGGAGGAGTGCGATACAGTGCGCGCTACGCCATCGCTCCTTCCCGCCAAGCATTCCGAACAACGCAGCTTCTGCAAAGCCGTTGAAACGGCATCGCTGGCAAGACTCAAATGCGTTCGCAAACTAGGATCCGCCCAATCAGCGCATCGATGGGGTCGTGGTCCAATGGTAAGACACTCATCTCCATTCCATGTGAAGCTGCGAGCATTGGCCAAAAATGCTCGTAGGGTGAAGTAGAGGGCGCAGCACCCGCAGCACTGAGGAGGTGGTCACCGGACTTATTAAGGTGTATCCACAGCCAGATTCAGTGCACTGCAGGAGCGACGCGAATGCAGAGGGAGCCGAGATGAGGGACGCCAGTTCGAGTCTGGCCTTCTCCAAACACTTATTTTGCCATCGCGCGCTGATGATGAGGCACCGCTTCGATGAGATTCGCTCGGCTCAAGACTATTGAGCTGGGTTTCGGCAGAGGAGGCATCGGCAACATAGTGAGGTCACGAACTACGACGGGCCACTCACATCGCGCATTGTCTGCCCTCAATCATGCTGCAGCGATCTTTACATCTTCCGGTGAGTACAAAGACGCAGCTAGGAAAGACGCAGCTAGGCCTTGGGATCGAAAGTGGTCCTTGACATTCGAGCAAACATAGCATAAAGCATGAATGTGTTGAGTTTGCTGCCGACAACAATTATTAAGAGTCTGCAATCCAAGCCAGACCACATGAGAAACATGATGTGCTGCTTCCATCTCATCCACATTCGGCTTCAGGGTCACACTGGACATATCGTGGAACACCATCATGCCAACCAAGACCGTCACTCCTGAACGCAGACTTGAGCTTATGAATCAACGGAATTCATTCCCTCGCGTGGGAAAAGGCTTTCAATGCACAGAGACAGGCTGCAAATTCCATTCAAAGCCCATGGCCACCAAGTATCCAGAGAAAATGCAAGCGCACTATCAAGAAGCTCATGTGCCTGGAGGCAAGGTCGAGCTGTTATGCAGCGAAACATATTGTCCGTCAGTTGTTGGTACGTTCAATTCCTGGAAATGTCATCCGATATACCACAAAGACATCCTGTGTCCCGTGCCGGCTTGCGGCACCGAGGAAAGGAGTGATCTCATGCTTGATCATCTGCGCAACATACACACGATACCTTTACCCAGTGCCACCGAGAGAGACGTACGGTTCTACAAAGACTGTGAGAAGATCACTCGAACCTGGGAGGAGCGGCAAAACGTTCAGGGTTTCGACTATCATTTCTACGAAAAGCGATTGGGCCTCATATTCGACGCCGAGGAGCACATCGGTACCAGTGATGATTCATCTACGGCTGACACGTTACAAGAAGATCAAGACGTCGATGGCTCGAATGACAATTCTTATGCTGAACTACATGAACGCGATGAGACACCCATCTCGGGTGCACAAACTCTCATGCCTGCTCATCCCTCGCATCCCATGGGCTACACTTCCACTGGCAAAAAGAGTGGACCTCCTCAAGTCCTTCGAGATTTTCTTTCAGCCCAGTTTACCGGTCCAGATGACCTTCGCGAAGCCGATCTATACCAGACATTCACCGGACCATTTTTCGTTGGAAGCTTTGTCAACAAGAGACTGTTTCGCAGGTACATCCCAGAGTACACCAACTCTCCTTCGTACAACTGCTTTATGTTGGCTTCCAGCATCATGTGGCTGGCCAAAATCGACACAAGCACAACGCTGGACGAGTGCCTCGATCGTCAACTCCAAGTTGCCAAGAACCTCGGTGACGACGACATGTACTTCTTGCAATACCGGTCGAAATCCAATGATGCGTTCTACGACTTCCTGTACGGTCTCTATGTCAAGGTTAGAATCGATTCAGAGCATGAGTGGTTCACAAGACCTGGATCGCAAAAGCTAGCTCAGCTGGTATACAATCTGTCCGGTGGCAAGGAACAGGACGGAACGTACCGCTACCATCTGAAGTCGCAGAACATGTTGGCTCTTGTGGAGGAGAGGGAGATTGATAAGACAGAATTGACCAACTCAGTCTGGAATGACGCGCTTGAGGCATGGCTCAAGAACTATGGCGAGACGCAGCATCAGACACTAGGAGACTACCTGTGCGAGATCGTAGAGCGTGAGGTGAGGAGAATCAAAGTGGAGACTTAGATGCACAACACAGCTCAAATGAGTGCAAATTCAGTTGAATGTCTCCTGGAAAACGCTGTTCTCACGACAACATCTCCATTGAGTGCGTAAGTTTGTCGGCACTCTCATGCAGGAAAGAATGGGCGTTGCAGATTGCACTGTGCAGGTCGCTTGCTTGCGGGCACAAAAGCTCATCCCCATGTTTCCTATCTTCGGATATCGTCGGTGTGTGCATTTCAGCCGTTCAGAAGAAATGCAAGATTGATGTGCTACAGTCTGGGCGAGAATGGGGTGCAAAAGAAGCCCTGACACCCCTGCTAGCGTGCCAAGATCGCAATCTATCCTCCAGCCGCAACTTCTCCAAGACTTCGTCCTGTCCATACCCACGAGAGAACGACCGATGAAGCCGCCGTCATCGATGTCACTGCTTCCAAACATCCAGGATAAAGCCGACTGCGCCCTCACAGCTCTGAGTGCGGTTTTGCGGTGTCCATCCTCGTCTCACAGACACTCACTTCTTCGACGAACCACGCTGAAATCCGGCCGGTATGATCTACGTGTCGAGCAGATCAGCCTGATGCAAGATTCTCTGCGCCTACTGCAGCATACTGCAGACCTGAGACCATCTCAAAGCTTGGCGATAGCAGGCTATGCTCGGAAAGTCCCTTCGGCCATGTGTTGTGCGATCTGAACAACACCAGTCCGACTCTGATGGCAGTCGAACGTAGATCAAAGACAAGTGTCTGCAGGGCTCGATTCGCTCGCCAGCTTGATTCAAGTGCCTTTATAGTTGGCCGGATGAGATCGGTCCTGGTGAGTCTGGTTGCACTTGGATCCATCAAATATGAGCTGAGGCCTCAGCCCTAATCCAGCCCCATTCGAGCAACGTTGGCCTTCCGTTTTGCCAAGTCACTAGATATATGAAGTCTCCAAGGTCGCCTGTATCTCTTGCTAGAAGATAGGTAATGTCATCATGAACGATGATACAGATCGCGCGCGGTTGCCCGACCTGAACCAAGTCACGAAAGGTCTCGTTGAGCACTTCCTGGCATGCCTGGACTACAAGCCTCCACATACGCCCAGCACGGATCACCTTCGCAAGGCTGTCCATCGACGAGCCACTCAAATGAAGATTTCGCTTGGCTCTGATCCAATTTCCAAGATGCAGTTCGATACTGCTGTCTCAGTTGCTGCGGTATGGTCGCCTGTGCCACATTTGACACGATTAGACTCATAAGATCTCGTAGCACTTCTACCCATATCACGCTCTGGAGATTCAAGCTCACATCGCAACATTCACTTGGCTTGGTTTCATCATCGATGATCACGAGCATGGTCTCGGCCATCATCTGCCATTATTTCAGCAGCGGTTAATAGCGAACGAGCAGCAGCCTTCGAAGTTACTTTCGGGCTTCGAGCAGGTTCTGCGAGAAGTGCATCACTTCTATGATCCTGTTGTTGCGAACTTCATCGTTCTTTCGGCCCTGGCATTTGTGGAGGCCAACGCCATAGAGACTCGCCAGGAGTATCAAAACATGACTGCACCTCGATGCGCTTCTAGTTGGCCTTACTACTACCGAGATAAAGAAGGACTATCTGAGACCTTCGCCTACTACTGCTTTCCGAAGGGCACGTACACCAACTTCTCCTTGTTTATGCCTGCGATACCAGACATGGCGAAGTTCATCAATTTGACCAATGACATCCTCTCATAAGCTTCCATCACCTACATTCGTCCCGATGCTGATAACATCAGCTTCTATAAAGAAGAACAGGCTGGAGAAGCCTGCAACTATATTCGCAAGTCAATGCACTGCCAAGACGAAAGCATCGAGTATGTTCTGGCATCAACGATCGATGAGGCCTGTGGGTCCTATCAAAGATCTCTCTCAGTACTTCAGAGCAGTCCCGAGCAGCTTCTCGTGTGGCAAGCGTATGTGATGGGCTATGCTGCAATGCATGTACGGAATCGTCGCTACAAGCTTGCAGAGATCCTCTCGGAAGAGATATACATGCTCTAACGTCCGCAATGGAGACACCGTCGGTGACCATGGCCCACCACACACTCTTCAATCTAGACCATACTATCAGAATGATTTTGAAGGTCACGATTTCAGTCGTGGCATTAACTCAAGCTTCTCGCATTCATGGAAAGATGGTCAGTACTGACTAGCAGAGTTCACACCTTTTTTCGAGGAACACTCTGACCACTTCTCCCGCCTACCGCACAAACTCACCCAAGCCGACAAAGAGATTTCTCGTGAAGACTCCCAACCAGTGTCCGTAATGCGCAATACTCTCGAGATGTCTTTCTTTCAAGGTATACATGCAGGAACCAGACGTCTCGCGCCGTGAGCGACTCACATGCACAAACCACTTTCCTTCCCCTTCGGCGACGTCGCACGTGAAAGGACCACATTCACTCGCATTCAGTGCACAGACCTTACAACATTTCCCTCCTCTTCTACTACTTAATCGCACCCTCATACCAATCATGTCAAGTACCACCAAAATCGTACTCTCGCAGCTGCGAGACACTATCATCAACGATGTGTCTAACCCTCTTCTCCCGCCCAGCTCCACCAGACCTCGCCCTCCACCAGATGATCATAGGTACCATACCATCGCCTCCTTCCCGCCACAACTAACACTTTCTGGCAGACCGTGCACGTACTCGCTTCCCCAAAACTCTACACAAATGGCAACGCGAATACGCTTCTCGAAAATTCCTTTTACAACCAGCGATCAACGGACCTTTCGCTGTGTCAGTCGAGAAAGTCGAGGATGGAATCTACGTTGCGGTACTAGAAGATGATAGAGGAAGGGTTCTAGAGAAAGGTGGGAAGAGGGAAACGAGGAGGGGGGCTTTGAGGAGTTTGTATAGGAGGTTGGAGTAAGATGGAAGAAAATATGAGAAGGGATCAGGAGGTGCTGGACATCGGCGATAGGAATGACTCGATCAGGCTGTGTGGGGCAGGAAAGCTGATGCTCCTACGATCAGCGCTGAGCGGCTTGGGCAAGGTGACATGGCTACTGATGATGCAAGCCTTTCATCGTTTTCGCATTATTACACTACTCAGAACTATTCTATGCCCATGTCGAATTTCCCATCTGATCCAAAATGCTGTTAACCCGCCAAGATAGACACCAAGTTGACAACCAATGCCGTCCGAACAGCGAGCGCAGGAGTAGTTCTCAGGTCAGCGCTGAAGGCCTGAAGCATTCTGCGACGCACATGCAATACCAAGAGCAATCTGGACGCTCAGCGCATGTTGATCGTCGAGCGCTCAGAAGACTCGGTAGCAGGACTTTGCGAGCCTGCCAAATCTTGCTCAACGAGTTGTTGACCAACCATGACGCTGTCTCGTCTCGGGTCCTCCTCCTCCAGCAATGGCATCGGTGTACAATTGGCCGAAGCTGAAGCCGGTGACACTTCTCGCTCTTCCGAAACCGTGGCCTCCGATGTTGCGGGACTCCCTGGCGTGGATGATGGTTCACACCAGCGATTACTGATGGCCACAAGAATCCAAGCTGCCTCGGACATCTGATCCTGCTCAAGGTTTGCCTCGTATGCCTTTCTTGTCGCCTGCTCCTTAGCAAGTTTCCTCGCCTTGAACTCTTCTTGTTGCTGCTGCCATAACCTGTACGCCAACTCTGCCCGAACTTCTAGGCTCAGGCCAGCGGCTTCACGTCTTTGTGCAAGCATTCTCACACGCGAAGCTGTGTCGGGCGCATCTGGGAATTCTGCTGTCAGATCCTTAGGAGAGAGCCATGGATCTTTCATCAGCTGGGCATAGTCTACTTTGGTCGCTCTCGTGTTTCTCAGCGTAATCTTTGGCGAAGGGCGCTTCTTTGCTGGCGATCTTGGTGCAGGCGATGCTTTGGCTTTACCATTTTCTTGACTTGTACGCTTGACGATTTTGTTTGATTTTCGTGGCGATCTTGGTGTCGGTCTTGCTCGCGGTCTTGCTTGGTTCGTAGCTTCACTCTGCTCCGTTGCACGAGCAGTGGGCTTCCGCTGACGTTTGCCTGAGACGATGTTGGCAGACGCGGCTTGCATGCTTCCTGGGTCTGCTGGCAGTACCATTTTCGTTGGCTCGTCTGGCAATAGAGAGGTTGAGGGCACGACGCGATCGGACTGTTCTCGTGTTTGGCTCGCTGAGTGTCCTTCGTGTCCCGGTTCTTGGGCAGCGCTGTGGTTGACTGCGATGAGAGAAGACATGTTGGCAGTGTAGCTGGATGTTCGAGTTGTATGGTGTACTTGATCGCCTTAGAGATGCTCGTCTCAGTCGTTCAAAATTTTTCTTGCATTATTCTGGTCAACATCAGTGGTATACCAGTAGCATACATACTCCCTTTCTTCCTGGATTTGACTACTGAGGACAAAAATTGAGTAAGTTCATTTGTCCTCACGCCCCAGAAAGGCAAGTCCAGTAGCAATGTGGGCATTTTTTCTGGTCTCTCTCAGACTTCTGCCATCCTCAGATCTCTTATGGGGCATCTCAATCATTGTCCATGAGGTTCTGTAGAATTGTGATTCCACGGCACGCCGCTGAAGCGCAGCATTTTGCATCGTGCTCAGCCGTGAACCACTCCCTTCTGCAAGGGATTGGCACCAGAGACTTGACGACGGAGTTCAGTCATTCCTAATGGGTGACATATTGAGTGAACGAGGAGAGAGCGACGTGTTGCAGGGTTGTAGGGCAGGCAGCCTCGGCCGGGTAGCAAGTTTGTCTTGGCAGCCTTGGGCTTTCGGGCGGTCACGTCCAGCCGCGGACAGACCTTGGGAAAGCTACTGGACGCAGGAGCTGTGAGCGCATCATCGTTCCATGTATCGCGCAGTCGTAGTCGGCAAGGAAAAATACTGTCAGAAAGGAAGAGCAATCTCAGAAAAATGTGTCTTGACCCTACCTACATCTAGTTCCCCAAAAATGCATCCCATGCCGGCGCTCATGCAATGATACAAGTACAAAACCGCCCAAGTCGTTTCGCATTCATCATGACCTCTCTGAATCGTATCCGGAACCACTATGCCCCGTTCTGAGCTCCAGCCGTGGTATCGCTGCCCTGAAATCTAGCAGTCATCTGCTCGCGCATGACCTCGTAGAGAAACATGAATTGCGATTCGCCCTGCACCATCATCATGCGCTGCTGGCGAAGTTGATCTACGGTCTCGGCGATCGGGTCCTTGTCTGCAGGGATGTCGTCGAGCTGGCCAGAGAACATCAGGCTGAGCAGGTAATCGAGCGCGATGAAGGTGCCTGACCGACCCACACCCGCCGAGCAGTGGATAATACGCGGATTGTCCTCATCGGTGGATGCGAGATCTGCTGCGAAAGACGAGCCTGTCGTATTGGTGGCAGTATTGGACGAGGCTGGCTTGTTCAAAGCAGCCGACAGCCGCACCAGCTCGACAAGTGCTGCTCGATCAGCACCTTCTGGCACCAAGAAGTCTGGCCAGCCAGAGAAAAGCAGGTGCACGATCTCCCTCTCCTCTTGTGCACCGTTCAGCGTAGTCGTCTTCATGCGCAATTTCCTGAGCTGGCTGCGCGTCTTGGCATTTTCCTCGACGCTGACCAACTCCACCTCTCCCTGAAAACCATCCTGAAAATGCTCGTCCGGACGGATAATGAGCGGACTCTCCTCCTGTGACAGTGGATAGTATTGAAAGCACTTCTCCTTCCCAGCTTCGTGCGTCTGAGTAAGCATGACCACCACCGCCGGGCTTTTCAGCTCCGATGCAACCATGCGATAGAAGTGATTGACGCTCGAGTCTTTCGGCCCTTGCGTCGCAATGTACCTTCTCTTTCCCAGCTGGATCGGCGAAGCATTGATGTAGTCATTTCCTCCTTCCGCGACTTGCAATCGGATCCGATTTTGTGCATATGGTTCAACGTTCATGTATCGATTGCGAGCCATGACGGCATCGCTATTGAGTCGAGCCCATTTCGAGGGCGGGGCGTCTGGTTTCGAAGTAGACTGGGTGCCTTGTAGAAGTCGTTCGCGCTGCTGCCACTCGAGGTCCACGAATTTGGTGTGAAGTTCTAGAATGATGTCAGTATATCTAGCAAGCTATGTCAATGCAGTTATATGGCATACCAGTCCTCGATTGCTTGAGGAAGGCGGGGAGTGGTCGTTGCTGTGTCGCCATGTGTCGGATAGGTGCAGATGTGTCGCATGCGGCAGCCGAGTGCAGTGTTCCTGTGCCTGCGCTGGATCCACCTCTATGCAACTTGGCTCGGGCTGAAGCGATTAAGGAGCGTGGGAGGGAAGATGAGAACCTCGAGGACGCCGTAGCTGCTGTTTCTACTGCGCCGTGATCACCAAGGTACCTGACTCTGCTTAGGTCTAACAACAGTGATTCCGACCGGCTCGACTTTGGCAAATGGTGATGGTGATGAATGTACCCTTTCCTCCGAAGTGAACCAACTGAAGCGGAAACGGAAGAGGTAGGAAATGCGCGAAACAAACACGACGAAAGAAAGAAAAGGGCCCTTTCTAGTGTGCGGCGCAGGTGAATGACCTTTCCAAAAGATTCACACACACGCTTCCCTGCCGCCGTCTCCCAAAAGTGCTTTGGGGCTTTTGGTGAGGTGAAGCTGGTCTGACGAATGACGAACTCTTGCGCCAGTTTGAAACATCAACGCCGAACTCTCGCTGTCCCTGCCGCTGCACATCCGGCGCTTGAAGCCTTGTGCTGCCGACTTGTGGCGATGGCCACCGCGCCTATCACATCCAGCATGACACCTTGAATCCTGACACCAACCGCATACCACATGCACTTCACGCAGCATCCTCTGCAGTAACGTTGTAATTCCATCGAATCGGTGCAGGTTAGCAAACTGTTGTTGGTGCTGCGCCTGCAAACAACCGAACTCCCGAACAGCCTCACGACAGGGAATACGTTCTACCGGCCTTTCTAGAAAATCGTGGCTGCTGGCAGCATGGACAGGTGATCCATGAAACCTGGCGTCGAGGTCTGTGAAAAAGGCAGGGAACGGCACAGGCCATAATTAGACTTGCCACAATGGCCCCGTGGCTACGATTCCTCGAAGCATGGGCGGTTCAGCAGTTGCTGCGAACGCCAGCATTTCACAGAGCTGTTGAGAAGGTCGCGAGGCAGGTGCATCGTGTGCGGCATGGAACGCCGCCGGAAGAGTTGGGAGGCACCAAGTTGGATGATCCCAATCAGCCCAGCTTCATCAGGCACTTTGCAGATGAGTTGAAGACACAGCTCGGGAACGCTGAGAGGCAGGAGGCGGGTGGGGCTGCGAGGTTTGAAGGCGTAAAGGACAACAGCGTGAATGCGAGGAGAGGCGGCAGCGAGCCTGGAGAGCACGACTCGGATGCTGCTTGGGAGCATATCAGGCAGCGTGCAAGGCAGACGGAAAGCAAAAAGCTCGCTGAACCTGCGGAAGAGAATGCAGAAGATGCCTGGCGTGGTTCACGACGGCATGAGAGCCAGGCGCCAAAGAAAGGCTTCATGGGAGAGTACATGGATGCGCTCAGAGACCAGATCAACAACAAAAATGGGAGATGAACATATATTCCCATCGGCCATTATCGGCTACAGACATACAGTGAGGTACTGTCGCCGCAGCACGTAGTAGGCTGAGACCGTCGGCTGAAGTCACAATGGCCTTGAGATACGCTTTTGAGTAGCCTCAGCCTGCCTCTTTAGAAAAAAGAGCTAAGTCTCAAAGACCAGTCGAGATTCTCTACCATTGCAGCGTGAGGGCGTACAGCGACTGGCAGGACGGAGAAACGTGCAGAGACGGCGGACAGGGCGGAGATGAAAAGACGATGTTGGGTCTGATTCTAGCGAGTTGCATTGCAGTCAGACATTCCAACAGTCTCTTCTCCAGCATCACTGCGCAACCCATAAGGGCTGCTGTGAGAAGTGAAGTGCCGTCTCAGATGACGCAAACAGACGCAACGCGCCTGCCGTTTGAAGCTCCTCGCGACGCAGCTCACTTCAATAACCATCAAACAATCTTGACTTACCAACAACAAGAAAGCTCTCCATCAACCGTCTCCACTCAGCTCGATCAACCACACCATCAAGCATGGAGACCATCCAACAACTCAACTCAGACTCGACTGACGACACCATGGAGTCGTCGCAGCAAGAAGAGGCAGCGAAAGGTTTCCGATCACTTCCACGCGAACTCAGGGACAAGATATACAAGCTAGTGTTGCTTCCAGAGCCTCGCTGCATTACGCATTGCATGGTGCAGCACTTCAACGGCGCCCACCTTGCAAGCACATATCGACCAACTGAGATGCAGTCACTGTGCATGGACATCACCTCGATTCGCCCTTGTGCGGGGAGCAGAGGGCGGTCGACTGTTAGACCAGAGAAGACTGCGTCAATTCTTCTCGCGTGCCGTCAGATCTTCCAAGAAGCATCGCAAGTCCTATACGAAAATACGGAGCTTTACTTCAAGCCAGGACACTGGGTCTATACCTTGAAGATTGCTGCAGTCAATAAATTTTCGATAGACTGCCCAACGTACGCACTTCAGCACATTCGAGCCGTGAGCCTGGCAGTCTATTCAGGCCAACGACTTCTAACGTTCTATGGACGCGAGTTTCTTGGTGACCGACTAAGACTGCCGAATCTCAAAGTCGTCAAGCTTCATTTTGATATCGATACCGGAACGCCCTACGCTACTCCCTTTAAATTTCTCTATGCTATTGCAGACCACGTGGAGTTCGTGGTTGACGTTCATATCACTAGCACTTTCGTCGATGATGGCACCGGCTGGGGAGAGCAACTGCTGGACATGGATCGCAGTCGAGATGCGAATCAAGGAACATACGCAGGAGCTTGGGCGGCGGTGAAGGAGAGGGCATTTCAAAAGAGGGCAGCATTTGTGAAGGAGCTTGGGGATATCTTTCAGGAACGTGGCAAGAAGCTCAAGGTCAAGGATACTTGATCCATTTCGAGCACGGCATACTTTTCTCGCAAGAGTTGATTCGGCACTCTCACAGTTGAAGGAACGGCTGAGACAGGACATGTGCCGAGCAATGGCAAAGAGGATGCATGAGGGAGCAGAGAATCAAAAGAACAGCTGAGCTTCACTGGCGATATCACCCAGCCTGTCATGATGATAGGCTGAATGAGAGAAGAATGAGACAGAAGATGAGTCAAAAGATGTACGGCCTTTTCGGCACTCGTGTATTCATCACGCTGTATCAGGGTATATCTCACGCTCCACTAACTAACAAGCACGTCCTACCAACATCTCCGCGGACACTCATCGACCACCAATCTGCCCCTTCGGCAACGGCTTAATCCAACAAACCGCAACATTAATCGCCATAATAATAACCCCAATGATCCAAATCGCCTTACTCGTACTCTTAGGATTATACCTAAAAACAATCGCAAAGATGATACCTCCCAAATTTCCACAAGCTCCGGTGAAACCACTCACAACACCATTCGCATAAGGATGCACATGCGGTACCAGTGAGAAGTTAAGACCATTCGCACCTTCCAAAAAGAAAGCCATTCCGACACCGACGAGACAGACTAGTGTTGTGAGATCGTGTTGATTCGTAGCTCCGATCGCGACGAGGAAAGCGCCGGCGATGATGTTGTAAGAGTGAAGAAGGACTTTCTTGCTCCAAACAGATTTCGTCTTTCCGTATGCAAAATCCGAAACCGCGCCACCGAGAGGTCGAAACACGACGTTCATAAGTCCAAACATAGCAGCCCAATTCGAACTCGTCTGTAAATTCTGTTGTGGAAACTGTTTTCCATAATACGTTCCAAGAATAGAATTGATAGCAAGTTCACCTCCAAAGGTACAGAAATAACAAGCTCCGAGGACAATAGTTTGAGGGGATGTGACGACCTTGAGGATTTCGGCGACGGAAGGCTTCTGTACGACTTCGCCGCGAGCGGTATTGAGCATTTCCGTTTCTCCGAGTTGGGCTTCGTTATCAGCGAAGGTTCCACGGGTTTGATCGAGTTTCTTTTCTTCGTCGCTGAGGGCACGTTGTGGGGTTGAGGTGCCGGAGGAAGATTTGGTCTTCTCGTCGACTTGTCCCGGGACATCGACAACGAGACCTGGTTGGAGACCGTGTTGGCGGAGGTTGTTCTCAGCGGCTTGAGCGCGATCGGACCATTTTCCGGTTGGGGTGTCGTCGCAGAGGAGGAGGAGGGCAAAGGCGACGGATGTGATGAGGATACCTGGGACGATGAAGGTGACTCGCCATGCGACGTGGGGTGTGAGACCGTCGCCGACTAAGCTGTTGTACACGGCTGGCATGACGAAGTAGGTGATACCACCTCCGGCATTACCAAGACCACCGGTGAGGGCGTTGGCGGTTCCGACGATGTTTTTGTCGTAGAAGCCGGTTGTCCATACTTGGCAGGGCACGAAGCTTCCTCCTAGAATGCCGATGAAGAATCGAAGAGCGTACAGCTGGTTCACATTGTATGCTGTTCCTGCGAGCCAAGTTGGGATAGCGCCGATGAGAAGGCATCCTGCAAAAGTCCATCGCGGGCCGAATCGATCACAGCATGGTCCAGCAACAAGACGGACGAGAAGTGTAGCGCAGAGAGCAACGATGTTGGAGTTGCTCACTTGGATCTGCGTGAGCTTCAGGTCCTTGGCGATAACATCGTGGAGCAGCGGTGGAAAGGCGTACCTAGAGAAGGAAGTTAGTAATAGTAAATAGGTCACCAGGATAGTACTGTACATACCAGGACCAGAACGCGAGCAGGAAGCCAAACCACGAGAAGAAGAATACACGTCCGTAGTTGTTGATTGGGTTGAGGACAGGAATCGTTCGTGCTTTCCTGTTGATGGGGTTGACTTCTGGTGCACTCCAGAGATAGCTGATCTTGAAGCCCATCTTGTCTTTCGAGCAGGCTGACCGCTGCTTGCTGTCGAGTGCAGTATAGGAGACAGTAAGTTGACTCAGCCGAGTTGTGATGACCCACAGAGCAAACAGAACTGCATACAGCAGAAACGTCGCTCTAATACTCTAGCCTCCAAACCGTCCATCCTTACGTCGAACTTGCTTCTCCGGTAGACGTACAGATCCAGACGATCTTACGAAACGCCTCCAGAAAGAAGTAAATCCGCGGATCCTGAGCTTGTAGAGTTAGAACGAGGATTCTGCGGAGAAGATCAATTAAAGAGCCGCTGTTGGGGCAGAATAAGGTGCGCTTGGATGTGCAGGGCTGGCCCGTGGTGGGCACTGATAAGGTCGACCTTCAGCAGCCCAAAGCCAGAGATTCCTGATCATGAATCCCTTTCGATCGCTTCACCTATCCCGTCTCCACGCGATCAGCCTGATACATGGACGAGGCGTCCTTGTCGATGCTTCTGGATGTCAGCTATATTATATTTGGAGCATTGTCTTTCTCCGGGAGGCTGTTCTTCGAGAACGCCAGACACAACTATACGCCTTCCCACTATCTGAGCTTCCAGATCTCGGAACGAGGCTGCCACATCCCGGACATTCAGCGGAAGGAGTTGTTGACTCTTTCACGCGTGAAGACAACGTGGCCAGCGAATCAGGGACACAATTTACTACCAGACCGCGCATCAAAAGTGCTGAGCCAGTGGTTGTTGAGACGATGGGTTGTCATCCTTATCCTGAGTCGTCATAACGAGAGTTCTACCGAAAGCCAAACGACCTGTGAAACTGCATGCTTATCAGAGCCTTTCCCAAAAGGGACGATCCTCTGATAGATAGGTGATAAGAGATCCTGGTCTCGAAAGTCCAGCGATGCGACGACTCCAGTGTTTTCAGCGCTCTACAAAGGCGGTAAGTTGCTGTATTTCCGCGGTTTAGATTTCTTGACAGTGAGCTTGATTCATTTGGAAGCATTCTCGTGTGCTTATCCAGGAGGAAAGCTGGCTGTTGAGTGGACGCCAACGAGGACGAGCTTTACACAGTTTTCTCGACACCGGACCCTGTGAGTCTTGTAGAGTTCAGCGGTGGACATTGGCATCGGACACCACGTTGCCGTCGCGTGAAATGCTCGACTTGAAGATTTTCGAAACTCGTGGTGAGCATGTGTGGTCGTTTCTGCTGCCGATCCACGGAAGTTCTTTCCGTGCTTATCTCAACCAATGAAACGCCTTCTGATGCCAAGAGATCATGTGATGCTTGCAATCACAGCGGTCTAGTTTCTCTTGAGCAACTTTCAATCACGCTCATATGATATGGCCAAGAGGCAGATCGTTCTGCCACAGTATGACCACCTCCAAGGCGCCCGGTAGTAAAGGTATCTACGCTGAACGAAAATGAGAGCGTTTCACCACAGTGTCTGAGCCTTATAGGTTCGGACTTCAGTTGTTCCGCCTTGCTAACCATAGATTCATCCGACAACGACCTTCTATTGCACCTATTACTCTCATATATACTGCGTCCTAGTGGATATCATAGACGGCTCAAGTCAACAGCAGGTCATCGTCCACAATGCCAAACATCCTAATCGCAGGCCTCGGCCGCTTCATCTCCGCCGACCCAAACGCAGCAGCCACATTCGGACCCCAAGCCGGCAACATAAAACTGCTCGAAGAAGCTCTTCAGAAAGCCACAGAGGCAGGCTACTACCACCTGACCATCGACGTCGACACAAACAATCCCAAAGAAAGCTTGGTCGCTATTGAGAATGAATTGAAGAGCAAAGATTACGATTTATTTGTCATTGGGTACGGGATTCGAGGTAATAGAGATTTTACGGCTGTGTTTGAGGAAGTGGTGAATTTGTGTGTGAGGGTGAGTCCGAAGACGAGGTTTGGATTCAGTCCTGCACCTGGAGCGGTGTTTGAGACCATACAGAGGGTGTTGGAGAAGTAGGGTTGCTAGTCGATGTCTTATTGAGAAAGAGCACCTGTACATGGCTTTCCGCAAGACATCTAGACTTCCCTACTGTACAATCTAGTAGCCATCTCATGGCCGCTCCAATCATTCACCCACTTGCGAAGTTACGCGCTTTCGGGTCTAGCTGCAGACTCCGCTCGTTGGATCAAAGCCCGTCAGTCGCCAACGTCACTACCTCGAACTTCCTCCCGACTTCAATGTTTGGGCGTGGTCCAGCTCCGCTCACTCTTTTGTCCTTCGAAGACTGTTGAAGTCGGGCGGCATCAATTCGCTGCACTTGCTTTGCCAGTAGATTCGTGCCATGGCTTTATAGGTGCACGCATTGCGGAGCGTGATATCTTCGACAGGCGCGTCCCCGGATGGCTCTCCACATTTCTGCAGCTCATTCATACTTGTCCCGTCAGCTTAAACGTCCATACTCCAGACTGAAGTCTTCCATTCTTACAAGCGACGATGACACCGTGTCTTTCGCTCTTGCTCCGTGGTCTCGTTCCACTTGAGAAACTCCTCGTTCAGCTCGCGGTCGTAACTTTTCGCAGCTGCGTAGGCCAGTGCTAGGAACCCCAGAGGGGCTCCAATGAAAGCCTTCCAGAACATGTTGGCTGCCTGAAGATGTCGTCTGATTCAGCCGCTGCCAAAAGACTTTCGAGGAATGAGAGACCTGTGGCTTTCCGTTTCACGTTCAGAAAGTATCAGGGCGGCATATTAATATTCCTATCACAGATAGAGGGTCCAGAGGGTGTGGCCTTGTCGGGGCCCACTCAAACCCCCTTGTGCGACCTCAGACAGCTGTGCAAGATCCACTTCACCCATTCAATAGCCGGCTCAGCTATGGTAGCACAACATGGCGGGCGCCTCGGGGACAAGTGCTCTGAGCTTGGCAACTCACTTTCCAGACAGTTTCCCAAGTTCATTCATCAAATTCACCAGATTCTCGACTAAAGGAGGCAGGCCATTTCGACTCTCTGGGAAGTTACCTTTCAAGATCTCGCCAGAAACGAGCATGACGCCTTTCGAGTTCGCAAGAGAGCAGAAATTACTGGTGCCGCCCCAATGATGTGCATTTGGCATGCCTGCCAGAATACTCTTTAGCCCGGGGACGCCTTGACCGAGGAGTTTGAACGTCTTGGCGGCCTTTTCGTTGCTGTCGTCCAGGAAGATCCGCGTGGTTTGGCTGAGAAGATCCGTGGGCAAATTGCTCGATTGTCCGCGAACCGGTGTCTTCTCGCCGCTTCTCCTTGCTGTGTTCGAGGTCACCATGCCGTAGACCCATAGTGTCAGAGTCGCCTGGTAGAGTGCAACTGCGTAGAAGTCTCTCAATCTGGTCTTCTCGAATGTCCTTGCCACTCGAATGACCTGCCCAGCATGCCACACTGCTGTCCTGGCTTCAGTCTCCTGAGTCCATGTTCGTACTCTTGGGTATACCCTTCTGGCTTCCTCCTCGCCAGACTTCCCTGAAAATGTCAAAATGTCTTCGAGCGAGACGTGCAAAGACATTGCCAGGAATTCGACGGTGAAAGCAATCCACGGCGAGAACTCGTCATTTGTCTCACAGTAAGTGCCGATAGTGGTCAGGTCGTCAAGAAGATCTCTTTGTCGGTTGAGATGAGCCAACCACCTATCCCTCCGGCCTTGTATCTGCCAATTGGCGAGCAAGGTGGCTTGCTGTCTGAAATGCCAGACTTCGTGTGCGAGCGCATGGCACGCGGTGAGAACACATAAAGGCTTGTCGATGGCGTTTCCAAGGGTATCCAGCATAGCTAGATTGCCAAACACATCCAACATGGAGGCTTGAGCGCTGTCCGGAAGGGGTTGCCTAGCAAGATAGGCATTGCGCCAAGCATGAGCGATGGGCGCGTTCCACAGGTCCAGCGTGGCAGGTAATGGCAGCATCATCTGAGAGGGTGATATGAGGCGATTCTTCAAATGCGTGATCGATACTTTCGAGTCGTGCAGGAAAGTATGCAACACCAGCCGCTTTAGACCTTCCTGCTCCACCCAAGATTTCCATTTGGCTGTCACGGTCTCGTCGGAGTCGTTCACGTGCGGAACGATGTCGCTGTATCGAAACTTTGCGAAAGCATTGGCCCAAGTGAGCATCGTCACAACAGGCTGGCAGAAGGAGACGGCGATCTCAGTCTTTCTCCTGAACCCGCTCCACACTCCGACTGAAAGCCACAAGATGTACGCCTGCAGAGCTTGAAGCTCGCGAGTGTTGCTGTTGTCGGCCTCAAATGCATCCGTTATCGCCAGCCGAACGACCTCCTGCAGGACCAGACCCATTTTCCATACGGGTGCAAGAGCTACATATCTGGATCCGGCCGCGACCATTCCCATGAGCAACTCAGTCATTGCGGTTTTGCTCGAGAATGATGATGCATGGACAAATGTGTCGATCGCGCTGCCATCTTGGAGCAAGAACACATCGATAAGGTCCTCGAGAAGCTCCAATGACGGAAATGATGGCACTTCAAGTTTGGACTGTGCTGTTTTCGTGACCACACGAATCATGCGATCTCTTGCCTCTTGGTCCAACTCGCAGTGCACATTCCTCTTCACTGTCGGACTGACATGCTGATCTGTGGCATCTACTCTGTCTGCCTGAACATTGATCTCACCTTGTCCTGTAAAGGCGTTGTGGTTACGTTCCGGTATCCAGTGGTTCCAAGACCAAGGCGACTTCTTGAAGGCTTCGGAACGGAGATGTGCATCTGAAGTCGGCACTGAGAGTCCATTCCCAACTTCATCCGAGGGGTCTTGGGTTTGCTGTGGCGAAGGAGGCCTGGTCAGACCGCTGGCCAAGAAACTGAAGTCGAAGTCCGAGACGTCCATGGTGAAGTCCTGTGTGAAGTTGGACACATCGGGAGGCAGCTGAACATTGTCGAAAGTACCAACACTGGCCAAGTCCGGCATCATGATCTGTTCGAAGAAGTCTGGGAAGCCAAGATCCGACATCGACATGTTGCCCGCGAAGGCATCTGGCGCGATTGGAAACGAGTCCATGTTTGCCAAATCATTACTTAACATGGTCTCTTCGGACTGACGACGCATGGATGATGGCGTCCGAAGTTGAAAGGTCGTCAGGTTCGCCGCGGGAATGGCATCTGATGCGGGAGCAGATGGCTCATCTTGAGTCTGGCTGCGAGTGTCGCTGTCCACGCATGGGATTTCTCTCGTCCGGCATCGTTTGCATGGCCTGTCGTCGTCGCATTTTGTCTTGGCTTTGATACACGCTTCACAAGCTTTGGGCGTACGTTTCCGAAAGATCTCGCCAGATGAGGTTTTCGCATGAGCCGCGCGATGCCTATTCAGCAAGTCGGCTCTGTTGAACCCTTTGCCGCAGTCCAGACATTTGTGCTGGCGCTCATTGTCGTGAGACTTGAGATGCCGCGACAGATGGTCGTGCCGCTCATATGTTCTGCTGCATATGTAGCATCGGTGTCGAGTATCCGATGGGGACTGAGCAGCCACTGAAGTCTCAGACTGCATCCGTGTTTTCCTATCGGACTTTCGGATGCTTAAGCTGGTCGTTGACAGCACCAGGTCATTGGCTTTGCTGGCATGGGCTTCCTTGAGGCCCGTCAGCACTCCATCTCAAGCCTCCATCGATCTGCTTCAGTATATGCAGAAAAACAACCGCCTGGCTGACCTTCAGACGATACACGATTCGAGGTCTTAGCAAAAAGATGGAGAGCGGAGAGATGTGGAGGTCTTCTGAGGGGAGCCCTGAGGCCAAGACCGAACCGAGCGAGCCGGCATTGACCGCAGGCAGATGTCGCCGCGGCTTCTTCAGTCGAATGTCAACAACCCAGTTGATGGTATACCACATGGCTGACATTGTTGGATTCAATGTTCGTTGTACTGGAGACGGATGAGATTTTGTCCTAAGATAGCAATATTGGCTGTGGTACACGAACAACTACTGGACTCCTTTCACCCGCTCACGTCGAAGCCCTCACGCCGTCCATCGTACCTCCATAATCCTCGCCCAAAGTCTCGCTGCCAATACGAAGTGGCTTACTTTCCTGCAAGACATACAGCATTCTCGCGTACTTGTCGCTAGACACGTTCCGCCAGGCGTGCATGGTGCCTCTTTGCACGACAACATCGCCAGGGAACACCCGCCGAGTCTCTCCACTACCCAGTATCAACTCGATCTCGCCTTCGATCACGATGCCGTAGTCTAGCGAAACCGTCCTATGCATTGGCGATGTGATCCCAGGAGCCATATCGACATAGCGAAGTACTGTCCCGCCGCTGATTACTAGACCAGGTGGTTGGGATGCATAGTGCTGATACGCCGTCAAGTCTTTATCTTCGTTCAGGTCGACGGGATATTGATCAGTGGCGTATCCCAAGATGAAGCTGGCGTCACCGTTTGACACAACCTGCGCTTTTGGCTGCTCGGGTATTGCTGTGGATATAATTGCTTTGCCATTCGCATCGTGAGTCGTAATGACCCTGGTTGGTGGTTTGAGTGGAGTTGCGGAAGACATTGTTCTGGTGCGCTGTGGTAAGTGATTGTACTTTCTTACTTCAACTATGCTTTTGAGCAATACTCTCGCGGTATCAGACCTGGCATAGCAGTGGAACTCACAGAGCGGAGCATCGGACACTTCTCTGCCGCCTACGGAAGATGTGGACGGGCTGCCAGGCCCTTCGGCAATTGAAGCAGCTTGGGTACAAGGCCCATATTGATACACTCAATGCTTCATCACAGACGTGAAGAAGACAGCAGATCATTCGAGCGCGAAAATGACGACGCCATCCCCTGGATACGCTGCACATTTCGGTGTCGAAAACATTCCATACGGCATCGCTTCCACTGCATCTCACCGCAAGCCAACCTGTGTCACTCGATTTGAAGACAATGTCATATTTCTTGCCACACTGTTCGACTGGTTGAGCGTGGATGGTCTCACGCGAGATGTCCTCACCGACACGTCTCTAAACGAGTTCGCGGCTCTTCCCAGCAAAGTCCACGAAGACTTGCGGAAGAAGCTACAAGTACTGATCAACAAAGGCCTTGGCTCCGAGGATCTGCCTTCAGAAGCTGTCATGAACATCTCTGAAGTCACAATGCATCTTCCATTCCAGGTCGGCGACTTTACCGACTTCTCCTGCTCCCATCATCACGTGCAGAATGCTTCAGAGGCCATGACTGGACAGAGATCGGCACCTCCTGCATTCTTTCACTTCCCAGTTGGCTACGCCGGACGCTGCTCCAGTATCGATGTCTCTGGTACTCCTGTTCAGCGGCCTTTAGGCCAGCATTGGAGCGGCAAGCCAATGCAAAGCGATGTCGTCTTTGGTCCCTGCGAGCGGATGGACTATGAGCTGGAGCTTGGAGCAATCATCGGGAAGCCTTTGGCGCGCAATCAGCGCATTCTTGCTGAAGATTCCGAGGAGCACATATTTGGCTACGTGCTCATCAATGACTGGAGTGCGAGAGACATTCAAGCACTTGAGATGATTCCTCTCGGACCACTGAATGGCAAGAATGCCGGCACTACGATGAGTCCTTGGGTAATAACGAAAGCTGCTCTTGCGTCATTCAAGACGGCATCTCCAGCACGGACTCAGCCAGATGTGGCATACCTCAAGGACAACGGTACAAGCGCACTTGACATCAAACCTCGGGTAGATGTCATCTCGGCAAAGAATGGCAAGACGCCTCAAACATTATGCCAAAGCAACAGCTCATGGATGCATTGGACTTTGGCGCAATGCCTAGCTCATCAAGCCATCGGCGGCTGCGGACTTAGGACCGGAGATCTACTCGCGACTGGAACAGTGAGCGGTGGTGGCAATAATGAACATGGCTGTCTACTTGAGTTCATGAAAGTTGGCACAACACCGCCCCGAGGCTATCTGGAAGACGGCGAGACCGTGGTGCTCTCGGGCTACTGTGGTGATGGCGTTGGGTTTGGAGAATGCATAGCCACCTTACTGCCGGCTAAGAATCTCTGAAGAATGTCTTCTCTATCATCCACTGTTCTGCCATCTAGTCTACATATCACTATTCTCCACCGATCTTGACCTTGAACCAGTCATCATTGATCTTCCCTCCTGTTGCCCGCCATACCTTGCTAGCAATCTTGACAACAGATCAGCTTCCATATTTTGCTGACATTCGGGACGAGCATCGCATGCTCAGACTTACCGCTTGCATGTGCACTCCACCAAACATTACCCTAATGAAGGTCCTCTCGATGTTGTTGGTGTAGGTATTCCTGTCGCCCTCCAGCAGCGATGGATCTACTGGCCTATGAGATGGCACTCTCCTCCATTGTCTCTCCCAGTCTGGGGGATTGCTCTCGCTTCTATCACCTTGTAGCTTTGGTTCCGGGGCTGAACTCGATTCGCCTGGCGAAGGTTGACTATGGTGAAGATCGTAGTCTGCGAGCAGATGCCGTACCGTTGTTATGCGAGCATTGTCTGTTGTAGTCACTGACATATTGAGGTGTCTCTTAGTCTTCACAGCTCTCTCGATGGTCATCAATCATCAATAGTGATTGCCTGGATCCCAAGGTGTGATGTCTGGCCTAAGCTCTGTCCACCCACATGCTTCCGTGCCAAGGCCCACTTCTCCGGCTGATGCCCTGACACGACCTCCAGACTCCTTCATCCATCTCTTGTCAAAGTGGACACTTTTACGCCCGCAACTCCGAGTATGCCACCGTGCTGTGCGACGCGTGAAATACGTGCAAGCGCGATGATCCGAAAACGCGGTCGCTTTTGCGACCTCATTTGCCTCATCCAGAGCCCGACCTGAAGCCGCTTGCAATTGACATTTCGAAGAACACCATGGCTCCAATCTTTCCAAGAATACAAGCTGCCACAATCGATGGCCGGTATCATAATATCTATCACCGACAAGTGGAACTAGAACGACTTTGCAAAGCTTTGACCGACAACGTCAACGAGATCAAACAAGCTATTTCCGCAGACTACCAGTACTCGGAATCAGAGATAGCAGTCGAATACCATCTCACGCTCTCTGCAGTGAAGCAGTACTATGCATCTTTGAGCCCGAAGAAAGCTCACGATGAAGAATATCTTGTAGCTTCCGGCAAAGATGCTGCAAACCATAGATGTCCGGCCGGGATCGTGTACATTGAGCCAATCCAACATACTTTGTTCTACTCGACGATTGTGCCTCTGAGCGCTGCTCTGGCTGCTGGAAACTGTGTCATTGTCCTTGTAAGTCATGACTGCTTGAACGACCTTGCTAGCATGTGCTGATCGTATTCCAGCTAGAGAACAATCTCCGAGCTGTGTCGAGCCTCCTTCGGCGACTGCTGCCAGCCTCACTGGACGCTGACGTTCTGGCCATTGCTTCTTCACCCGTCAAAGACAGCGAAATACTATCAAAAGCTCTATGCGTACTCCAAAATGGCGTCAGACGGGCACCCTCTATCAACGAGTTGTCTTCCACCACGAAAGCTCCCGTTGTTGCAGTAGTCGACCGGACAGCAGATGTGAGTCTCGCAGCCAAAGAGCTTGTCGCAGCCCGATTCAGCTTTTCGGGACACAGCCCATACGCACCCGATGTGGTTCTCGTCAACGAATTCCGGAAAGCAGACTTCCTCCACGCAGTAGTCACTGAATGCGCTCGGGTCGGCAGCAGTGTGGAGATGAATGGTAGCGTCAAAGGGAAGACCACCTTGAGCGGGAGGATCACAGAACAGGTTGAACTCCTCAAGGCCTCGGACAAGGGTTTGCGAATAGTTGTGCAAGAGAGCAAATACGCAGTTGTTGACATCTCTTCACGATCCGCCGTGCTCCAGACACCGATTGAGGAAGCTGTGCTGGCGATACATAGCATAAGAAGTCTGGACGATGCCATCGACCTCATCAACAGTGCGACGGAAGCTCCATGTCTGGCAGCATACCACTTCTGCAACCATGCCACAGGAAAGTACTTGTCGCAATTCGTCGCTGCCGAAGCAACTTTCATCAACCACATCCCAAGAGAACTTCTGGTGGGACCTCCAGCACCAGTCGGTAAGCCGCTTGACACATCCAAACGATACCCTATCGAGCTGTTCACAGTCCCACGACCAGCATTCGTCAAGCTCTCAGCTCAAGCTGCAACGCTAGCTACCGCGTTGTCCTCTTCCAACAATACAACTGCACAAGGATTACTCAAGGAAGCTGCGTCACCACTGAAAGAGGTCAAGCGGAATCCAGGTGGTGGAGTTGGCTTTTTCGAACAAGGCTTCTTGATCAATGCGGGCTTGATATTGACAAGTATTGTCCTGATCTCCGTCAGCGGTTCATTCTATTTGTATCGAAGGTCTAGACCATTGTAATTGTAGATTCGTCATCCAAAAGATGCACAAATAATTGCCTCCTATCTTTCGTACAAATACATCGCGCTCATACACGTGCCGATTTGCAAATCCCTTACAAAACATGACCGGACAACGGAAAATTGCTTCTGACCTGCAACATAAGTATTGTTCAGCTGCGGAAAAGACTCCATGGTAATCATTTGACACAAGTTAGCCGCAAAGGATCCATAATGAGAGAAGCTGCAACAAAGCTTGAGCACATTCGGAACGTTCTAGCAATATATTGTGAGCTACTTTCAAGTATTCTCTACCATCTACGACCCCTTCGGCGGAATCACAGGTAGCACCACATAATTCTCATGTCCATCACCAAAGTGAATACTATTCACACCTGCAAACACCTTCTCAGGTCGATCAACAGCAGAATTATGCTGAAAGATTCCCGAGCCCTGGGTATCACCACTGGCAACCTCAAATACCAGCTTCCCACCTTTCTCGACCACGACATTGGTAGGCCAGACTTCCACATCAAGATTGTGGACAGTGTCGGCCTTGACTTCCTGAACATCCGTACTCCGGTACTCCCGGAATGGCAGATAGTCTTTATGGCGTGGATCTTGGTCCTCTACTTTACGCATACTTGCTCTCAGCCAGCCCTTGCAGAGTGGAACTGAATCGCCTGCGGTGCCTGTGTAGAAAACCTCTTTGCCTTCTGGCGAGATGTGGCGGAGAGTGACGAAGACATCGATATCTGAGGGTGGTGTCTGATCAGCTGCTGCACTTGATGCGGAGACGGCGAGGCGGGCGACGATATGGCCAGTGATCTCAGTCTCGTCTTCGAAAGCAGGAGTGATGAATTGGACTGCTTGAGGTGCATCCAGTGTGCCCAGAGCTTTGTACGAGATCTTCTTCGACTCTGAATCCGACGGTGCTGTGGTTGACAGGCTCTGGTCTGGATGCAGAGAGAATTTGGTGTACTTTGTTCTTGCGATCGGCCATTCGTTCTCGCTGCGGCGAATATATGCCTTCTCTGCCTTCGCATCGTTGAAGCCAACGTCACCTTTCCGAAGCACGACATCGACTGGCGGGAGTTTGCCTTTCTCAGACCAACCTACACGATCCTCGCCCTTGAGGAAGGCATCCAGGAAGCTCCTTTGGAGTTCCACCTCCTCTTGATAATAGAAAGGCAAGTCGTGCCTGCCAGTGATGAAACGCAGGTACTTGAGCTCGCTGCCGGCATTCAGATATCCTTGCACATTACCACGAAGGTGCAGTAGGATACCGCCCCAGTTTGCCACTGACAGGACCGGCACCTGGATGTCTGCAGGATTAAAGTCTTTACTGGCGTAGTAGTCTTCGTCCCGGAAACGATACTTCTCGTTGTCGATAGTCTGGTCTTGACGATTCTTCTCTCGCTCTTCTTCACTAAGGTGTCCCTCAATCGTATCAGGCCCCCAATTCGCAGCTTTGCGTCCCGGTCGACCATACTGATTGCTGACAACTTGCCGGTTCCACCAGAACGAGATGAACTTGTTGCTCAAGATGCCTCCGTGTCTGCATCGGTCGCGGTAGTAGTCGCTCATACCCTCCCATGGTATAATGCATGCAAGACCCTTCGGGCGTCTTGCTGCAACTCGCCATTGAGTTCCAGCGTAGTAGGAGAACCCTAGAAGACCTACTTTGCCAGACGACCAGGACTGCTCAGCACACCATTCGACAACTTCGAAGAAAGCTTCAGATGTTCCTCTTGACATTGTGTCCAAGAATCCTGGCGATTGTCCTGTGCCTCGCTCATCTGCTCGTACGACAGCATAGCCTTGCGATGTCCAGAATTTCGGGTCGGGTGTCTCCCATGCTGAATGTTCGGATTTCTGCTCGGGATTCACTTCAGAGAATGATTGTGGGTGAAAGCTAGTATCTTTCAGCCAAGCCCACCACAAAACATTCTGCAATACTTACTCTGCATAAGGAATATCCTTGCCATACGGTCCATATGTCACCAGCGCGGGCACTTTCTCCTCAGTCTTCGGCCGGTAAACATTGACACGCACAAGTCCATCCGAAGACTTCAGCTGCACGGTAGCATTCTGCTCGAAGACGTAAGGAAACGACTCCTTGTCGACAGTGTGTAAGTCGCGAATCTGATTCGGCATTTCGAAGAAGTAAGACTGATCCAAGGGAATGCAGAGACAGCTTGCACACAAGTAAAGTTACTGACGCGCAGAACTCGAGCAGTTTCATCTCACGCGTCGGCGGACGTGTCGGTCTTCTGCAGACCGAGAGCGATGTCGCCATTGCAGCAAGCCATCGGTACTCAGGGAATAGACGCCCACTCGGCATCTAGATGGGATCAAAAAGCATCCTTGTGATGATGTTGAGATGGAGCAGACTGCGGCAAGCACCTCGTCAAGGAATCTCCCCCACCGGAAGCAGCTTGCAAGTCTTGGCAGTTCTCTCGGCCGAGTGAGCACTCTGGACTTTGGAGGGCATGTCTGTACAGGAGTGTTTCGAAACAAGATGCAAGGTGATCGATTAGGGAGAAACTGATTGTAACTTCATTCAAGTCATTCAATGAGCAGTTATGGTCCTCCCAGTACTCCAACTACCAATTGTGAACTGACTATTGCACATATTCGTAAGCTCCCAAGTCTCAGCATGCAGCTTGCCTTTCTCTTCCTGCTCATCTTCCCAGTCTCCAGCAGCACCAGCAACAAAACATGCAGCCATGAAGTGATCATCGGTAGCATGTGCATCGCGATATTGAGGATGCTTCATTAATCTCGTGATAGCTCGTCTCAATGCCGGACCACGATTGTTCTGAATGCAATCCTCAACACTTTGTCTGAACTCCAGTGCCCAGCCTTCTGGTGGTGTGGGTTGTGCAAAGTTGTCGCGGTAGTTCAGCATCGGCTCCCATACATTGCGGAAGAGATTGTGCACAGCACCTCCAGTGCCGATGATGAGGTAGTTCTCTTTTCGAAGCGGCCTCAACGTGCTACCGACCCTCATGTGGAAGTGTGGGTCGAAACGAGCATTCATTGACACAATCGTAGTTGGCGGGCACTTTTGTGGAAACATTCGGATCAAAATCAGATAAGTGTCGTGGATCCATTCGAATTTGTCGTTCGGTCGAACGTTGAAGCCTTCGTCTTTGAGCATTTTCATGCACCGCTCGCCGGTAGGGAGATCGGCTTCCAGCTTGTAGTCGACGTACTTGGAAGGGTGAACGTACGCAACAGGTGATTTTCCAGGCTTTGGATTCATGGCAACTTCGATAACATCTCCGGTGGCATCCCAGTGGGCACCCATCATGATCACGCCTTTGATGCCATTTTTCAGCGCTTCGTCGCCGGCCTGCTTCCAGTAATCTGCAGACTCTGATTGCTCTCCCAACATCATGGTTGAGCCATGTGAGAAGAAATGTACTGGTGTGAGACCTGCTGTTGGTGTTAGCAAAGTTTGCGAGCGAGTGATGTGAATGCAGCGTACCCATTGTGCCAGTAGCCCTCTGTAGCTGTTTCCCAATCGATGTCAGTAATGTTCAAGTTTCGTAAGACTCGCCAGCAAATGTGTATATTCGTGATGGCCCGCAGTTATGCAGCCTGGTTCCTTCCCGGGATGAAGCTGTACCAAGAAGTGCTATGTCCTAGGCTTCCGGTGGCGGGCTAGTGGGCGACCGCGCGACCCGAGAACTCATTGCGCTACGCCCTCCAATATGCTCACTGCTGACTGTATTGGATGTGGTATGAAGATCATGAATATCATACAGTGGGACTCTATTTCATGGTCCTGTCATGAAGCTGTCTCGGTTCCCTCGCATCAAACATTCCTGGTCAGTTATATCCTCGTTGATGAACTCAGCTCACAAATCGTTGTGATAGTAGCCTCCCTTCGAGCCAAATTGTTTAGACTTGATGACATCTTTCTCACCGCCCTGGATGGCCTTCTCGAATTTTGCGGCGCCCTTCGGATCGTTTGCGAACAAATGATCCCGTACGTTGCGTTGCGGTGTCTCGCCAAGCCACTGGAAGAGCGAGAAGTCCTGGAATTCAGCGGCCCGGAAAATCTCCAAGACTTCGAGAGGCTCATCATCGCTTAGATTCTCGATGAAATGACCCATATTCTTCGGAACAATCCCAACGTCACCAGCAGTGTAGTCAAAGGTGCGAGCTGTTCCAGAAGAGCCGAAGATGGTGACGCGTGCTCGTCCTTTGATGAAGAATGACCATTCGTCAGCGTTTGGATGCCAATGCATCTCACGCATTGCACCCGGGTCAATCTCGAGATGGGCAGCAGCCACAGTCTTGGAGATTGGGAAGTTCCTGCTGTCGGTGATCCGGACTTTGCCACCAGATGCGATGACTGGTTCTTGGGCATCCATCTTGTGCTTGAAATTTAGCTTCGATTTCTTGTAGGCCTGCGGCTTCTCCTTATCGAGTGGACCAGGCAGCGATCCCTGGAAGATGTACTTCTCTTCATCGGGAAGAGTTTCAAACACCTCAGGTGGCAATCTGAAGTTCTCGGCGACAACTGACTTTGGAGTGTGCTTGAGCCAGTCCGTCAGAAGAAAAGTGCTCTCCTCGCTGAAGCTACCATCATCGAAGATGAGCAAGAATTCCGTTCCATTTGGGCTCAGGCCCTGCAGTGAATGAGGGTGACCAGAAGGGAAGTACCACAGATCGCCCTTCTCAAAGTCGTCAATAAAAGCTCCGCCTTCAGTATCGAGTGCAGTCACTCGAACGCTGCCTTCAAGCACATAAGCCCATTCAGCTTCTTTGTGCCAGTGCAGCTCACGGATGACACCCTCGTCAAGTCGCATGTTGACACCAGCCAGCTCTACTGAAGTTGGGAGCTCCTTGTTGGTGGTCTGTCGAGTCCAGCCTCCTTCTTCGATGCGGACATGAGAGTCGGCATAGCTCCTGCAGTTTTGTGAGCAATGCTGTAAGACTGACCGAGCAAGAGACTAACCATCGCATATTCTTGAAATCGCCATGGTCTGTTGACGGCGGTCTGATCATATCAGGATTCTGCCTTTCGCGATCTCGATTGCGTGGTCCAAGAACATCTGTGCCATCACCATTTCTGACTGGCTCCGGTTGCAGGTTTCTTCCAATGCTATCGACTTTGTGATCGTAGGGGTCGTTGTAGTCCTTCCTGTAGGGTGTCTGGGTGTGCACCAATGGATGTTGTCTGACAGGCGATGCCAAGCACGATGCCGAGAGCAACGCTGATGCGAAGAGGCTGAGTGAATGCATCTTGGCCAAGCTTTCAGGTATTCTGAACAAGCTTGATGAAGATCCAAGAAGTATCGATCTAGCTCTTGGAGGTCAATGATATAAAAGAACTTCTAAGTTCCGGCTAATAGCCAGGGTCGATGCGAACTCCGCTTCGTTGCGACGTCACTTTGTTGACATGTCTCCTTGACGCGATGCCGGCTGGCACTTACAAATAAGAATCGTTGCCGAAGCTGAAAATCAGTCATAACACCGACCCTCCACTCTTGAACGCTCATATACGACCATTCTTTGGTGCTGCTGGCGAGTCCTGCATCGGTCCTGCTCGTTTGGATTCCTGCATCACAGTCGCCCGTACGCGCTTTTTCCGCCAGTGATCCGGAGGTCTACCACAACGCATTGTTAGCGACGAAAGCCTGACTGCCTCGTGAAACGCCATAGCGGCATCCAGATCTCATCGCCTGCCGTTTGTAGCACATTGCTGTCGCGGAAAGCAGGCAAACAATTGAGGAGAAATTTCTTGGCTGGGAGTAGGAACGGCTCGAGCGCGTCAAGCGGAGAAGTCGAACAAGGAGCATTTGCCATCTAGCCGCAGCAGCCTTTATACCCGCTCTACCCGACATTGGTCGAATCCATGCTCGACCACGTTCACCATTGACGGAACAGCAGTCAAAGCAACGAAAAAAAATCATGTCTAACACCACATATGGCACTATTGAAGACACGCGACCGGTCGGAAATGGTCGACTCTTCAGCACTTCGGATGAACAACGAGTAGGACTGCTTCATGGCAACACGAAAGCATCCAATGGCACATTCTCCAGGCTAAGGAGCCATTTCACAGCCAATGTGAGCAACACATGGGGCGATGTAGCTCTGCTTCTTTGCTACATCATCACAGGTCTGCTCGACAGCAGCAGTGTCTATACCTGGGGATCGTTCGTTTCAATGCAAACTGGAAATACGATTTATCTGGGAGCAGGACTTGTTGCCCCGAACGAAGATAATCGTTGGTTCCGAGCATTGGTATCGATCGCAGCCTTCTGTCTTGGATCCGCATTGTTTTCTCGCTTCCATAGATATTTTGGATCTAAGAGACGATGGGTAATTGTTGCGTCCTACACAATTCAGCTTTTGTTCATCATCGCCGCTGCGGTGATGGTCACGATTGGACCTGAGACTGGTCCTAAAGGTCCGATCACTGTTTGGAACGTTGTGCCTATTGGACTCATCGGGTTGCAGTCAGCGGGACAGGCATACATGAGTCGAGTACTGAAGTACGGTGGGCTGACCAGCGTGGTACTCACATCTATCTATTGCGATCTTTTCTCTGACGAGAAGTTCTTTGCTGCGCCGGCGGGAAACGCAGAGAGGAATCGAAGAGCGGCAGCCGCGATTCTGTTGCTCATTGGCGCCATTTTTGGTGGACTTTTCGCACACAGCTCAATCGGTCTGATGGGCGCAATTTGGACAGCTGCTGTGCTGAAACTGGGCATTGTGCTTGCTTGGTGCTTTTGGACTGCTGAGCACGAAGGAGGCGATAGCTGAGGGGGAGAGGCGACTGAACAAGCTTCTTTCCAAGATTTTCGCCTCGGACACCAGCTTTTTCCAATTTGTCGCCAGTTGCTGCAAATTTTTCGAGCCAATGACTGCCGCACGACACTTCTGGTGCTGGCATGAGTAGCATGGCGGTGATGGCTGTCATTTTTGGTTAAGTTGCGGCGCCCCTGCCTCACGCATCCCTTGCATGGGATTCTCATCTTGATCAGACAGAGCGAAGGCAGCAATTGCATCTGCACGATATCCAAAGGCAGCAGAGACATTGCCATGGCACTGATGAAGAGATCAAACACCAGCCATAAATGATATAAGATCAATGACAGCCACCATGGCCTTCTTCAACTCTTCATCATGTCATCGGCAATTCGCAACCTTTTACGACAACAGAGCTTTACCTTCTAACACGCAGACACTCAAACGACATCAAGAATCATCATGGGATATACACACTACTGGAAGATCCCTTCCACCGACGAGTGGCTGAAGACCTGGCCTCAGCTGGTTTCGGACGCCAAACTGATCGTAAAAAGCTGCAAGATCAAGCTCGCAGGACCTGATGATGAAGGTGAAGGCCACCCTCAAATCAACGAGACAAGAACAGCATTCAACGGCGGAAACGGTAATGGGCACCAACCCTTCATCCTCAAGTCAAAAGCAACGAAGTTCAGTTGTTGCAAGACTGCCCATAAGCCCTACGATCTCGTTGTGGCAGCCATACTGCTGAGAGCTAGTCAGTTGGCTGGCGATGCTATCAGAATCAGGTGAGTCTTAGTGATCATCATGTCCCATGAAGGATGCACTAATAATACCAGATCGGATGGTCTTTGGGACGACGAAGATGAATGGGGCTACGTGCGGACTGTGGTAAAAAAATTGTGGCCTGGAGAGGAAATTAGAATGCCCTCTGGAGTGAGAAAAGCAGATGACGATGACGAAGAGAGCGATGAATTTGGCAGTATTGATCTGGAAGACACCGAAGACGAAAATTCGGAAGATGAAGTTGTGGCACTGTTAGTAGAGGCCACCAAGACTGTGAATATCTGAATCAGAGATACATAGTCCGCACCCACAGAGATGTAACAGCAGTCCGGGGTTTGGGCGGTCGATGGCTGGGAACTAGTTCCCAGCAATGCGCGGATAGCCATCACCTATGAGTAGTTGACTAAACCACCTCGGAGCAAAAGTCAGACATCACAGAGCGACCGAGAACGGGTCAAGTTGCGAGAGCTGAAGAATGTATACGGAAGTCCCTGGGCCACGGACATTGAGAGATCGGGAGAACAGTACATCTGCCCACAGACTCACCTCGATGAAGAAAATTACTGTCAAGTTCAATTGCCGAAAGCTACCGGATGTCTTTTCGCGATCCCTACAATCACATTCATTCTGGTACAAGCATGGATTGCGTCCACATCATCCGAATATCAGCATACATCAGTGACCTGAAGCACATCTGCTACATGTAATCAACCACGAGAACGTGATTCTGTGATTATGCTCGTGGGTACTAGAAGAGCAGAACAGAACATTTTCCGAATAGCATCATTTCTACTTGAAGATTGATTATGAAGCTTACTTTCAATGCCAGTTGTGAAGTTTGCCAGTCACTCCTTTGCGATCTCTAGCGCCGATTCTGCATGTATCGCCTCAAATCGTCAAGTCCTGCCATATGCGGCAGCGCTCATGTGTATCTCGCATCTCTCATCCCTCGTCCCTTCACTCTGAACGCCATTTTCAATGCATCACTTCCCCTTGTCCAATCCTCCTCAATCCTCCCGTCCCCACCATCCCCTCCACCACCCACCGTTTTCCTTCTTCCCACCCGTATATGGATAAGCTCCAGGCCCAGCATAACTCGTCGTAGCATACAGGATCGGAACACCATAAGTCGGTGGCTCTACTGGAACACTCGTCGCTGTGGTTACAAATCCAGTCGAAGGGATCCAAGTCGTACTCGTACTGGTAGGATCAGGACCGAAAGTCGGGAAAGTTTCCAAATTGCTGACTGTCGAAGGTTCTGTGCCTGGGAATCGAGGACGAGAGGAGAAGGAAGGAGTGATCGTGGGGAGACCTGATGATGCGGTCACTGGGTCGAGGATTGTGCTACCGGTGCTTAGACTTAGAGATGGATAGGGGTATGGCTTGGGAGCAGTTGGCCAGCCGGTCGAAGCGATTGTTGAAGTATTGCGGGTGTTGGTGATTGGATCACCGAGGGTTGATGAGGTGAGTCCGGTGCTGAGAGTGATTCCAGTAGATAGACTTGGCGATGGATATGGATATGGCTTTGGTGCAGTCGGGTAAGGGTATGGCATTGGAGCTGTGGGAGCAGGGAAGCCAGTAGATGGGACTGTAGAGGAATTGCGAGTGTTGGTAATAGGTGAGACTGGAGTCGATCCAGTGCCGGTCAGCGACCACGTTCCAGTTCGAGGTCTGCTTGAGAAACTTGGCGTGAAACCAGAAGTGGTGTTGTGAATCGTCACGTAGCTTGTTGTGCCGATCGTGGTGGTGACCGTGGTGACACCAGTGGTCAGGAATAAGCTCGTTGTGGAGTTCGATCCATAATATGGTGGTCGACCTGGATTCGTGGGAAACGAAAGTGTTGGCACTGCGGAACCAGTCGGGAAAGGACCATAAGACTTTGTGGTGTTGTACGAAGGTCGTGTGTATGAAGGGATGAACGACGAAGCACCAGTAGATAGCGAAGGTAAGGTCACAGTCAGGGTGACTCTAGATGTGGAAGTCAAGGTTGTGTCAGTCGATGACTCCGTCCAGGTACCCGTACGAGGTCTGCTGGAGAAGCTAGGCGTAAAGCCTGTGAATCCGGGTGTTGAGCTGGTGTTGCTGAAGCCGATGGGATCTCCGACAGTTGAAGAGGTGGAAGTTGGGATGCCAGTAGACAAAGAGACCGCAGAAGTGACTGTCACCAGAGAAGTGCTGCCGGTGCCATAGCTGCTGGGTGGGCCGTATGGCTTAGGAGGTCCATGTGGGTTGGGCGGTCCGTATGGCTTGGGGTGATAAGCTGGAGGACCGTAGCTGGGCGGCGGCAAGGCTTCTTTCTTCGCCAAGTTCACTGGCAAGGATCAGTGCTGCAATCTCAATATGCAAAGAGAGCGCGTACCGTCAACTGGCTTGGCCGTGATGGCCACGAGCAGTGTGGCCATTGACAAAGCTATCGAGAACCTCATGATTGCTGACTTTTGCTTGCCGAATAATGAGAGAAACCTGGATAGTGTCTTGATAAAGCAGGTCCGGCAAAGCAAAAATAGCAAGAAACGAACGACTGCTCAAGAGACGGAGCGTGCAACTGAAAAGTGGCTGTGCACAAACGCTATTTCTTATACTTGTTTGACATGTTCTGCTGAAGTATCAAAGAGCCTCCTGTCGGGATTGTGTCAGCAACAGCGAAACACAATTCATGCGACTTTCCACTTGTGGTGTTGACGTAGCGCAAATTTCTGCAGCCATCACGCACATCACGCATCGGAAAGTGGTCTCGATCGTTGTCAAATTGTCGTTAAGTGATGGCCTGCACAAGGGATGACGGAATCAGACAGGAATTGTAAGCCGTGGCGTTTGCTGAGATACCAGTACATTGAAAGTTGCAGCAGTCCATTCTGGGTCACTTCCGCCAGCCAGGTTGGTGCGGCATCACAACCTGCAAATGTTGATTCCCGTCCAGGGCTTCGTGCGGCTGCATCATAGAGCTGCACAAAGCCGCGGGTGTAGCGCATACTGACAGCCCGGTATGACTCCCCGCAAGGCAGGCTGCTGATATATGTAGTGCAACGAGCCAATCGATCGGTGCCTGAGCCGCATAAGTCCAGATTTACGTAGTCGAAAAGACGCCAGATTTGTCACTTGCCCAGCCCCGTAGCTGTCTTCAAGCTGCACAGACTTTTCGCTCAACTCGGCGCTCAACTCCGTCAGACACGGGATTTACGACGCAGCGCGTCCCCGTGCTCTCGAGGACATCTCACTTTGGACAGATCATTTGGTTATGCGGAGAGCATGTACCACCTACATGTTGGTACCACCTGTCCTCGTTTGCTGCCGAAATGATCGTCTGCAGGTTGCAGAGCCGCGAATCCACTCCAAACATCAATCACATTTTCAGCTTCGATTCAATCCCATCTGATTTGAGCTTGCCTCGCCCAGGACGTGTGCTACCCAGTTCTCGTGGTTTTATTTGGAACCTGAATCCAAATTCCTCGGGCACGAGTTTGAGATTTCGTGGTCGCCACACCTGTTCGTATTTCCAAAAGGCCAGCTGCAGATTCAGATAGGCGTTTGGTGGCTTATGCAAGGGATGATTGTGCATGAGTGACTCCATCGCCTAATGCAGGTGAAGCTGCAGGTACTGTGCGACATGAGTGAGCCTTGCCGTCGTGAGGCGCGCACAGCGTCGTCCGTTGCATGACGCGCAGGAGATCGTCACAAAGCTTCACATGCAAGCTTTATTTCAGCTTCTCTTTCCCAAGGGCCCGCCGGTTTCATGCAGGCAAGACTATGCACGTCGCAGCAAGATTTTGACGTCTTGCAGCCTTCGCGTAGCTCGCGTAAAAGTGAAGAGCTCTCAGCAAGGCAGCCGGCTTAGCTCTCTATTGCCAAGAACGGTCTCAGATACCGCGATCCTCCTTGCTCTCCTCTAAAGGAAACAGCCCAAAGCCGTGTCGGATTGAGCGAACAAGTCTTATCAGGTCTCGGCATTCTCATCGGCGAAAGGACTTCTGGTATCATCCCGCGAGATCTCAGCTCCCTGACCCGCTGCATCAATCTTGGGCGGATTGGTCGCCTTTCTTCTCGCCTTTGGCGGTGGTGGTTTGGGAGGTACTTTGAGCAGCTGATCATCGCCGTTCGTTCCGCCATTAACACCAGGCTTGCTCATCTTTCGCATACGTCTTGGGAGGGGTACGCTCGGCTTCTCCTTGACAACTTTTGCGCTCACGTCTTGTACACTCAGGGTGCTGACTGACGCTTCTGCGATGGACATGCCCAAAAGCTTCTTGGCGACTTCTGACTCTGTTGGCGCGCATTCTTGCAGCTTTTCGTTCAGCTTCTCTTCAAGTTCATGGTCGTCTTCATCGCCTTCTTCTCGTAGCCACTCGATCTGCTTGCATCGAATTACAAGTCGCAGGACAGTCTCGCCCACTGGCGCAAAGTGTGCTGATGACCTGTTTACGAGGAGATATAAAAGCTTGCGCACCTCTTCGCGCTTGTAGTTGTTACCCTCTCTCGCAAGTTGTGTATTCTTCAACAGCGGACATAGAACACGAAGATATGTATGTCTCAATGCACGCTGCCCATCCCGCTCCATTCCATCAGGTGAAAGGCCCATGTCCGCGCTACCAGGATCCAAATCCAGCAGGTTCCTGATGATCACGTCTACCAAAACGTGCAAATCGTTGGTATAAAAGTACTCGTAAGTGGCAGGTGTCGTGAAAAGCAAATAGAAGAGCTTCAAAATCATGAGTTGGCGGCCAAGCTCAGTCTCGCGATTAAGAAGGAGAATGATGTTCTCCCCAAAGGTCCGGTATGATGGGCCATGCATAGATAAAAGTTTCAGTATCCGGTTCGTGACTGGCCTGTTGTCTTCTCCCGGAGACGCAGGCGCATTCGCCAGAACCATGTATTGCTCGTTCAGAACCAGCAGAACTCTAATGATCGGGTAGTGGTAAGGATCTTCGGCATCGTCGGAAAGTTCCTCGATCAGTTGGAAGAGATACAGTATGAAAGAGTCATCGACGCTCAGAATATCGTCTCGTGTCAGTCTCTGGATGCGGGACATCTCAAAGAGGAGCTCGAGGAGGAGTCGATGTAGACCGGCATCATCGTCCCGCTTCGCACGAACCAATTCTACGAGGCGTGGGAATGCACGCTCAGTCTGCATCATTTCGAAGGTAGACTCATTGTAGCGACCGTCAAACAGTAGCACCGCTGCAGCAAGGTGTAGAGTATCCGCATCGTCTTCCTGGAGCAGACAGTATAGGATCTGTCTGCGAACGTACTCCTGATTGTCCTTGAACACTGACGCGTCCAGTAGCTTATAGCAACATCGTGCTATGTCATACTCCGACTGCAAGTATTCCTCTTACGCAAGTCAGCATCTTGCCCAGCGCGTGTCCCATGCCCAATCCGCCTGCAACTCTTTACCTACTCTTGAAGTTGGTGGTATATTGTAGATAGCTTCTCAGCGTATCGTCGATCTGCTCGTGGTTTTCGCTTGGCGCGCCGACGATCTCGTCCAGCTCTACATCGTGTCTCTATCAGCTTGGTCTTCACTTGCGCTTTCACATGCAAGTGATCATCGGGTAATTTGGCGGCGGGAGATCGAGGTTGGTGCCGTACCTGTCCAGAATTGCTCTTCATTCTCGACTGTATATTGCACTCCATCTTCTTCCTCCATATTCGATCAAGACTTGCTTAGCGCACCGGCGCATGCATGCTGCCGCGCTGCGGTATCACAAGTCAGTGAACGAGAGGCTCAAGAAGTGGGAAGTTGTGCTCCACTGGTGACGAAGCAACAAGCTATTTTAGGCTCCCCACGGCTGTGGCCTGAACCATCACATCAGTCTGAAGTACAAAACAACACTCATCGAAATACGCAACCTCAAGACATAATTGACCCCAAGGAAAAGCTTGACGACGAAACAACGATTATGGATGCTTATGCTATTCACAGCTGTCCTGTAGCTTTATCTACATACAGTGATGAGTCCTGTTGATGACCTCTCCGATGCTAGTGATGCAGTAAGTATACTTCAGTGTTGACCCGATGTATCACGTATGGATTTACCATCATCAACAGACTCGTCCGGTGAGCTCTGAGCCGTGTCATCCAGGCCAAACAGCGACAGTGAGTCGAAGGACGATGAATGAGGGCCTGACCTGGTGAGCGCTTCAAGAAGTGCAGCCTGAGCAGTCATCTCTGAGTCAACTCCATGCTCTTGCGAAACTCTATGTCCACCATTCTGAAGGAGCCCTTCCGTCTGGACTGACCCTTCATCTGCAATGTCATCGAGCACGCGTCTTCGACTTGTTGTTCGACCACGGGCGGGAGAAGATCCACCTACACTTCTACCAGAGTCATGGCGTCGCCAACGATGACTGGACGATCGCGACAAGGCTCGCGCTCGACGAGCTCTCGCTGGTGGAGAACGTCTGATCGTCGGACTGTGAGCACAGGAAGCATTAGCGAATTGGAAGCTCATGTCTCTACCATTTGCCATTTCCTGCAACCTGCCTCTGCTTGTCCCAGTCACCATTGGATTCTCCACGCATAGTCGGATCAACACCAATCTGCGCTGGCTGTTCCGGATCGACACTCTCAAGCGGAGGCGGTCTGTCATCGGTGCCGTCACCCATGATCTCGTCTTTCTGCCACCCATTCGACTGCGGGGATGGCGCTTTCTCTGGTGCGCGACAGACTGGAGAGATGATCTCAGCTTTATGCTTATCGACCACATACACGGCATAAGTTGGCGTGCCATGATTCCAGTTCTTGGCCTCGTACATCTCGTTGAGCTTCGTGAACTCTTCCACGCGTTCGTCGTTGTAGCTGCGCCAGATGTCGTTCTCAAAGTCGTGAATATATAACCAGTAATGACCATGTCCAGTATTGCCACGGTGTATGAATACGGCAGCGAGGCGATACTTGATGTTCTTCATTTCGTCAAAGTTGCCACGCAGACGCGACTCGAGCTCAGCTATCTCCTTGTCAAGCGCGGTGACCTTCTGCCTCTGCTCAAGAGCATCTTCCGAGAGAGCGTCGGATAGACGGGCATCGACATTGATGGCTCCTAGCCCCAGAGCTTCTAGATCGGCGTTCGACTCGTCGATAGCATTGAGAAATTTCGCGCTTTCGGAGACAGCTGTCGGACCATCCAGGTCAAGCGATGTCCTGGTGAGGGACTGCTGTTCTTTTCTCAACGCGTGTAGTTGTCTGCGCCAACCCCAGCAAGCCTTTCGCCTTGGCAAGACTTGCTCGTTGGCATCGTCGCAGTAGCGATCCAGGTACAGTTCGTCAGGTAACTTTACGCAAGCTTCTGATTTGCTGGTGGTTCCAGTCGACTTATCCCAGTTGATGCGAGGGATATTGACCTGGAAAAGAGGTGGTATCGTAGCCAAGGACTTGTACACGTCCACACCCGCCGAGCCGCTTGGTTGGAGATCGAATACCTGGTCAAGCAGATTGTAGATATCGGTCGTCTCGTTGGGCACTAACGTTGTGATGCTATTGTCGTACTCCGGGTCAGACTTGCTGACCTCGCCGTCCTTGACAGATGTGCTTGCTAAAGTGATCTTGAAGAGTTGTGCAACACTGTCAATCTGCTCTCCTCTCGTATCCTTGCCTTTCGGTGTCATACCGGCCCTGAGTCGAAACATGATGAGATCGTGCGCCTCAGTAACATCCTGCTGCTGTCGAGCCGTTTCCTGGGCTTTCTCCAAAGCCACCTCGCGCGTCGTTGAGAACCGACGTGGTGCGGGACGAGGAGGTAATGGTGGTAGATCGGATGGCTGCTCTTTCGGAGATGCTGGTGGTGTCAAAGTCGCTGCAACCTCTTTCATCTTTACATCTGTGTCGCTGTCGTCGGCGGCACCCTGGTGGTTCGAATCTGCAGCGCTACGTTGCTCGGTGGAGTTCGCCGATGCTGAAAGCTCTGCTTTGTCGTCAATGGCGCTCGTGTCGGCCGAGCCGTTGATAGACGGCGCTGTTGTCACCTCCTTGCCGTTGAGCAGTGCGTACTCTTCGGGCTCCAGAAACGTTCTGCAGACCAGATCCTCTGACGGCTTGACGTGCTCTGCCGGATCCTTGATCATACGCTCGAACAGTTCCTTCAGATCTTCTACAAACCGTTGGCCGCCGCTGATCTCGGTCTCTGATATTACGCGCTGACCAACGCGTTCTTCCTTCCGTGCGCGCACAGCAGTGTCAAGCTTGTAGTCGTCATAGTTGAAAACGATATCTCGTAGCGGCTTGATGGAGAAGTAGTACTGAAGTAGACTGTTCAGGTAACAGGTGTTGCCATGACTCGTGAGTCCGACCGGCCAGGTTTCTGGACTGTGCTTCGATGTAGGGATGTTGCCAGCCAAAGCCTGCTCTAGCGTCTTGATGGCCTTTTCCGTTTGTTCGCCGGGTCTGTCGATGCGAGCGCCATCAAACATCATCGGCAGCACGGTCTTGTCAATGTTGTCCCACTTGTCCTCGACGCCGATGATGCGCAAAGCCTCTTCAACGCCCATCGTATTTTCGCCGTCCTTGAGCAACCACTCGTTCAGTGTATCGCTTTTGCGTTCTCGTGCAATGACAGAAATGGCTTTCTGTGCCATTTCCATATTTTCGGCATTATCTGTGGTCTGAAGGCAAGATCAGCTTGAAACGGGCAGGGATGTGTCTTGGCAGGGAAACCGCACCTTTGTGGCTACCACAGCAAGCAGCGACTCATCTGGAGTGTCCTTGTTAACGCCGTTGCCAAGCCAGGTAAGTGCATCGTCGTAGGTCTCCAGTGTCTGCTTGGAAGCATTGATGAGTCGCTGACTGCCTCGCGAGATGCCGATCTTGTAGAGTGCTTGCCGAGCTTCTTCCTGGGCCTGCTTTCCTAGATCGCTCTGACGCGAGTGAAAGAGGTTAACGATGCGCTCCTCGTCAACATGATCGCCCTGCTCGATGTCCAGGTAACGGTATGCCGCGGAGAGATCGCGTCGGCTGATGAGATCTTGGGAAGACATGGTCGCGACTTTGAGCTGCAGAGATTCGGAATTGGTGCGGCTGTCGGTGATGACTTGCAAGCACTCAAAGTAGTAGGGACGGCGTTGCGGGTCGCATAAACACTGGCGATCAAAGCAGAATTCAATCAGCTTGTCGCCAAAGTCTGGTAAGGCGCCAAGAGATGCGTAGAATCTGTTCGCATTAGTATCGCGAAATCTGAGTGGGGAAAATGGGAGGCAAACGGTATTTCTTCGTTCGACACCTGCGCGCGTCGCAGCGAGGAATAACGCGTATCTGCAATTGCATGTTAGCGCGCTTCGCGTGTGTAACGCAGTCAAAGGTCGCTTACATCCTTGAGCTGCGAGAACCCGTTCGATGTCTCTATCCGCAAGTGGCCAGCCTTCAGCAGCAGCGGGATTGACCAAGCTGGGATTTTCCGCAGCCAACTTGTAGATCAAGGCAAGGAGCTCGGCTTCGCAGTCTTCTAACAGCTCCCGGCTACTACTGCCATCCGCCTGCAGTCGGCTGCCTATATCAGTCGGGTTTGGGAGGCACCATTGTGCCATCTCATCGCCCTTCGCTTCCTGATCTCGGTCAGTATCAATTCGATAAGCTATCTCAATCCACGATCATACCGCATAGGTGAAGCCAAGCTTTTGAAGAAGCCCATAGCAATCCCTTCCATACAGGCCTAGAAAAGAAGAGCATAGGGTCAGCGAGTGTCTGAAAAAGAGGTTGTTGACTCTGAGAGTATAGGTTGAGACCAGTTCACTGTCTCCGAGACAGCGGCCACAGCTACTGTGACTCGGTGGAGTCATGTCCTCATCTTCTATTCGACGGACTCACCAAATGCTTCTTGAAAACGCTTATTGTTCGCAGGAAATGATGTCCTTGTCCTGTCGGCAGCCAGTGAATCCTTGATATATCTCCGCAACCTGTTGAGGGCATCGATTGGTGTTGCCTGCCGCAGCCCTTCTCTATTCGGATCATCTTTCATAAGCGCCTCATATCTCTGCTTCAAATATTCCGTGTTCGTCAAAAGATCCTTCTCTGCTGGCTGAAGTCTAGGCAGTCTGTATGTGATCCTCAATATCGCTCTACACTCCGGCGCCGAACATTGCCAGCCATAAGCGATCTTATCTGAGAGCCTCACATCGGCGCCGGATGCTCTTTGGAAGTGATGGAGATCATAGTCCGAGTTTGGGCACGGATTTGTTGCATGCGGAAATGCAATGTGCATGTCTGCATGTATCCTACACTTCTTGCAGACGACCGCTGCTCTATACTCATCTCCTCCATCAGGTCTGAGGTCGAGCGGCGGTAGAACGCTCTGTGTGCTCTTCAAAGTGTATTCATGCTTGCAGCTGCCTGAATCAGGCGCAAGTTGCCTGCCTTCTCCATGCGGCGGCGTGAAATCCGCTAAGTAGTTCGAGTTCGAAGAGCAGTGGATAGGGTCGAAGAGTGAGAAGTCATGCTTAAGTTTCGGCGCTGTCTTCCCAGGGCCTTCAGCACCTTGGGACATCGAGTCGTGCTTCGCGTGGAGGTGTGGCTGCTGTCGTTCTCGAGCCGTCGCAGTCTGTTGACAATGCTGGATGCAAAGGTAGATGGAATGGGTGCTCTGAAGCCGTTATCAAGGCAATTATGAGCTGGCAATCTGAGCAGCCAAGGCAACAGAACCGCGTATAGTTTGGAACTATCATCACATGCGCGAGCGCATACGGAAGGCAAGGTACCACAAAGCTTGGTATTAGGTAAGCATGATCTGCCAGTGAGTTTTCATGGATCATCTCAGGCTGAGGCGTTAGACTTTGCGTCATGGCCAACTTCACTTTTGCTATACTTTTGATGCCTTGCACACGCTTGACATTAAGAAATCGGAGTCTAGACGAAAACAAGATGAAGGCGGAGTTGATTGGTAAAAATTTCGACAGTGTCCTTGAGTCGGCTTTGTGCTTGCACCTCTGTTCTTGTTGAAAGTGTCTCCTAGCTGGGCGACAACGGCCTCCTTAGCACTATACACATTTTCTTGCACTCTAAGAACTCCTTGTCTTTGTCACCTAGTGACTGTCCAAACATTGCGAGGGCGAAGACCGTGCAGACCAGAAAGAAGATAAAGGTCGCAGCATTTCCTGGCCACGGACCGGTACCAAGATTAACGTCTTGCACCATTGCAAGACCAAGATAAGCCGCGAGACCTCCCAGAAATAAAGTTATCGAAATGCTGAGCAATTCAAATGGGGCCTGTATGACAATGTTGGATGCGAGAGAGCTTTCCAGAATCGTCCGACTTTCTCCATAAGCACCCACTGTAGATACTGTACGTTTCCGACCATTCCACAGCCAGAGTCGCATAGCTTCAGCCGTGCTCGGCATGGCTAGTGCACGTTGCTGAATGAGTGCAAAGTACACAGCCATGAGACTTAGCATCAAGCTGACGGTGAAGATGCCACGGACAGTGAGATTGACTTCGACAAAACTGTCCATCGAGAGCATGGTAGCGCAGACGGATGCGAGCAGACTTCCCTGGATTGCAAAAAGCTTGAGCGAGTGAACTGAAGGGATGAAACGGTACAAGATCATGCGTGGATGACTTACTACCACAGTCGTTGTCCCGCCTCCGATAAGTTGCATTGTGCGGTACCCAGTCACATCCTCATCGCTTCCATCGTTGATCAAGTGCTCAATGACCTCGAGTTCGGCAGTGTCGAAAAGTAACCAGGGTCGGAATCGATATCCAGGCCCATTTCGATTGTTGGCGTACTCGGTTCCACTGCCGCCTACGAGGGCAACACCATTTGTGAGATATCTGAATATCAAAGGAACGCGGCCGAGAACGCGTGCTACAGAGCCGAGTGCGCTGAATAGCTCTGGACCGTACTCCATCCGAGCCTCAGCATGTCAGTCAATGAGGATGAAGCTGCACTAGATTCAACATCAGCTCGAAGATGGCATTTTTATAATTCATTCTCGTCTTGGCTTTTCACACCCATGTCGAGGATCTTCGCTAATTCTAATTGTGGCCGGCGGCTATGTTATGCTTGGGATGTGTCCTTGGCCGTGTCATCGGGGAGTTCATCGGCTCACAGTTCCAGCTGAGCCGATATCGCTGATGCGATGAGGATATATCACCAGTTGCGCTTGCTGCTTCGCAGACGGGAGAGGGCTATCGATAGTGTTCCAAATTCCACGAGCCAGGATCTTGCGCGCCTCGCGCGGCGCACGCGTTCATCTGCCCGAGGCTTGTAGAAGCAAGTAGAACAACTTCAATCTGATGAAAGAGATGCAGGCGGTGGTAGGGTTGAACTTTGCGCGCGTTCACGACGCGCCTGCTCAGTGTCATTGCAACAATCTCCGCCTGAAAATCTGTAGAAGCTGTTCCTGGGATTCGCAGTATCGGTTGTACGCAGTCGGTATGGAACCTACGATGGCCTCTGCCTGCATCAAACTTGCCAGTGAATTTTGATGGCCTGCAAGCTCATGAAGGAACCACGACCCCTATTCCAAAGTGCAACCTTCTCCTTTCCACAACAACCAACAATCTCTTGTAGTTGGTGCAGAGAGCATCGCCTCTACGGTACTTTCGAGCGCTGGAAATACATTTCAAGCATTCGTGGTGGTAGGAGCCAGCATTGAAACGCCTCGAGCAGTACTCGAACTTCCGCGAGCCTTCTACTGGCAGGGCGTGAGGTAACCTCGCCTTTGATTCGCATCGCATCTCAGAGCTCAAGCTTGCAAGGCAACAACCGCGCTTCTCCGCTCCACCCAACGGTAGGCTACATCTCAGCTCATTACTTCTCTCATCAGCCAAATATTCACCCGACAGAAAACATGCCAGCCACAATGCTGGATCTCCCGCGAGAGCTGTACCTTGAGATCACCGACTACCTCAACCCCGAACAGAAATCGACTCTCGCACGTCTGAGCAAAGATCACTACCTCGCAGTGCAAGAACCGCTATATGCCCACGCCTCGATCAATGCCTGGCCGAAGCTGGTCATTCTGGTCCGCACTCTCATGAAGCCTCCCATCGTATCCTCTCTCAGTGCCAAGCAGCGACTCAACTGGCATAAGCTTTCCGATCAGCAACTACGAGAGCGTAGCATCAAAACCCTCAAGATCATTCTCAAGAGCTCATTGACCAAGAATGCGACCGGTTCTGATCTCGCCCGTATGGTCGGCGCAATATCAAGAGGCAGTCCTGGTGTGAAGATTCATCTGCAATTGCAAGGCACGTGGTAAGTATTGATCAACCTCCGGGGGCTTGGCTCCTCCCGTACATCACTGTCGTAGACAGCTGAAACTTCGCGGCCGAGCTTGAGGACACTCGCATGTTCTGCTAACACATCGACCTGTTGTGCACAGGTATACACTGCTCAAGCAGCTCCAGAATTTGTCGCTGCCTGATGTCGTGCATCTCACAATGTATCTCGGCTACCCAACAAGCGAGATAGACTGGCGACGTGGAGAGACAGAGATTGATCTCTGGGATCTATGCTTCGGAGGTAGCGTGTTGCCAGACCTTCGCCAGGTCGAAGTGGACACGAAGCATGCCTCACCGGAAAAACGACCTACCACACTTGCCGAAGCTTGCAAGTTCAGTCGAGGTCAGTCCCAAAGGAACTTACATCGAAGGTCAGCTAACGTTCATATAGGTAGGTACCTAGGAGTCATGAACAAGGACGAATGCGATACACTTTACGGACTGAAGAATATGGAGAGCATCCGCTTGAACTACAATCACCTGCTAGAATCCTCTGTCTTGGAGTCACTGTTCCATTCAAATATCATTCCGCAAAACTTGGCCAAAGTCGAGATCACAAATTGTCCCTCCTTACACCAAACGATGGACATTGCTGCCCTGAGCATGCTACTACACCGTGGACTGAGATTGCTCCAACACCTCAAGCTGCATGTCCAGCCCCTCGGCAGCGATCCAGAATACGAAGAAACGAGATAAACCAATGAGATCAACGAAAATCCCCATCGCCATCTCTGCAACGTGGTACGAGAAGCCGGCCAACAGATCAAGCACCTGGACTTGGCACTACCTTTCGCGTGCAAGAACATCTTTCGGCCCATCCCACAGACCAAGCGCGATCGAGTCGAACCAAGAAAGCATCCACACATCCCCTACGCTCCTCCTGACACGCTTCCCGATCGTCTTCTTGCCGAGGGCTACCGCCACCGTCGCCTGATCGTCTGGCATGGCATCTGTCGTGAGAGTCATGGTTGGAGGGAGATGAAACAGGCAGCGGATGACCAGGGGGAGCGAGTGAGTTGGGAGATCGTGAGCTCGGAAGAGAATTGCGCAACTTGGCACGTTGATGGATGCTTGCCGTTGGAATACCACTCTGACGATGTGCTGGAGCGGGAGTTGAAGGAGAATGAGAGATAGTGTGTTGGATCGCGACTTAATGGGATGTGAGTGATGAAGTGGGCTGAGTGCGCTGACTCCACTCGAAGATGCGCCCCAAGTCAAAACAGTTGAATTCGTGAAGCGATCAAATGAGGAAAGAAAGCAAGAATGTTTTCGAAAGCAATGTATGAAATTGTCAAATTTCATGGATAAGTGAGTCACTTCTTCATGATCTCATCAGCCACGGTCATTCTTCCATCCCATCATCGTGCAATCAGCCATCATCCGCTTTGTCTTCGTCCCAGAGAATGACCACTCCGCTGCTTTCAAGCTCCTCACAATGATCAACGAAACATCCCAGACATGGACACTCACAAGTCGCCTAAACTTGTCCCTCAGTCATAATCTTCTTCTCAGCAGCCTTAACCCCACCAAGATGACAAGCTTCCTTAGCAGCTTCCGAGCCTTTGGTGAATGTGCCGTCATCGTTGCGAGCTGCGGTCTCTGAGGCTGGGAGGTGAGAGACAGAGACTGACTCGTTCTCTTTGTTGCCGGCTGCGTGCAATCCACCTAGATGACCAGCTTCCTTAGCAGCTTCGGAACCCTTGACGAATGTGCCGTCGTCGTTACGGGCAGAAGTTTCGGAAGCTGGGAGGTGGGAGATGGGGGTCTAGGAATGGGACCATTAGCAAGTCGTAGTGTGGAGAAAGAGTGGGAGGCCACGAACATCTTCCTTCTTGTCATCGTCGTTCTTGTGGGAAGCTTTTCCACCCATGGAAGCGATAGCTTTGACTTCTTCTGTTGGACGGTTGGCGAAGTTGCCTGGGTTGGTGTTGGTGGTAGACATGGCTGTGTTGTAGCTTGTGGAAACTTGTTGGTGTGTGAAAGTCGTGTCTTGTGGTGGTGTTGTTGTTGTCGTCAGAAAGAGGAAGCAAATGTGCTTGTTGAAATATGTCGTTTGTATGTCTGGCACGTGATCGTTGTCTGGTGGCAAAACAGGGAAGAGTGCCGATCTGTAACACTGCCAGAGAAGGAACGCGACCCACGCGCAGAAGTCCTTCACGCAGCTATGTCGCTGTCCATAGAAATGCTGCGGTGGCCTTGTGGTGGATTTCTGCATGTATCCGATATGCACCTCACCGTCGTAGCGGTCTGCTCACCGGTTGTTTGATGTGCAGCGCACCTCTGTTCAGCAAATGCTCTGGGTGCGGCTCAGAATGGCAAGGAGACTCGCATGGTGCCGCCTGAAGTGACAAGTGAGAGCCCGAAATGCTGTATTGCTGCAAATGCTGCCTAGCTGGAAATTTCAACGCGCTGTCTCAGCACCGAACGCGCATCCTGCTCGCTAAGGGTTTCGAGTCCAAGTTGCTCAAGAGCATGCCTTGCGCTCTCGTTGTCCATGAACACAAGACGCTCTGCTTGGAAGAGGCTCATCTTACCTCCAGACTCCTCTTTTTCTGCTCCATCGTCATCTTCATCCCAGGCAGAAGCGTCATCATCACCCGAACTGCTAGCCTGGACACGATGGATTTCGCCTCGCACTGGCAGACTCAGCAAAGTCACACCCTCAAGAAGCCTCTGCATGCCAATCTGTGCTTGACCAGGCCCGACGTATCTGTCGATGGTCGAGCATAGTGCTCGCAGATCTGTCGTAAGCTGAGTCGCACCCGCAGTCGAGAAGTGACTCTTCCCATGCAGGACGTATCGGAAGAGGTAATCATCAATGGCGTGACAGATCTGTCTCGCGACTCGTCGGAGTGGCGCTTTGCCAAGTGCTTTCCTCAGGAAGCCAAAGTACTCTGACAGGAGGTTGAGCGTAGGATCCAGCTCGGCAGACACTGCATCACTGTTGGCCGAGGAGGACAGTGATGCCCAGGTGCTGACAGCAGAGTATGTCTTCAGCACGTTCTGCACATCGTATCTGATCGCGTCCACAAGTACTTTTTCGGCTCTGGTACGCAGCCTACGGTAGCTGTTGGCTGTCTCATCAAAGAGTGCACCTTCTAGCCCACCATCGGTCTCTGAGCCGAGCGCGGAACTAGTCTTCTGCTGAATTTCTTGCCAATTGCCGAGTTGACCGATCCCACTGTCACGATTTTTGTGGCGGTAGTCCAGCTCGGCCCATAATTCGATGAAGAATACATCGTCGCTCCAGTCTCGCATTGCTCGCTCAAGGTAGTCGGCGGAACCGAAAATTCGGCAGATCCGATCGAGACCCTTGACACCTTGAAACTCTGCGAGTTCCTCCTTGGTCAGGCCGGTATGTACAGCTCGACCAATGGTTGAAGTGAGGCTCAGGTATGCATCAAGAGCATCTTGGAGTCTTTGATGATATGTATCGAAGATCTTGATTTGGATGTCGATGAGAAAGTCGATGCGCTGAGTGTAGCTCGAAAGGTCTCGGTAGCGTTCGGTAATGGTCTCAAGAAGGTCGTTGAGGCGAAGAGCAGCTTTACTGGGTTTAGTTGTGTCCGCACCAGCGCCATCGAAGTCGATCTCGCCAGCATCTGGAGCTTCCAGAATTGCTTGATAGCGGGACAGAGCAAAGTCACGTTCGGCGTCGAGCCATCGCTGAAAGTAGCCGCGAGTGTCGAGGAGGTAGAAAGATAGTCCTGACCAGTTTGCGCTTGGCGAAGACGGGGCATACGAGTATGAGTCCTTGAGGACGTTATCAAAGCTGATCACTTCCTGGACCAGGTGACTGAGTAGGGCAGGTTGAGAAGCTACCTGGTTTGCAACTGAGTCAAGCTTCTTTCGGACCATTGGCAGAAGCGCTGTGATAAGCGCTGAGGTGGCATCAATGTATGCAGGGGTGAAGGCGAGGTCGGATCTTCTGAAGTGCTTCAGCAGGATCGGCTGAATGTTGTCCTGTACGAAGTCTGAGTATTGTGCGACCAGGTCCGTGATGTGGTTGAGGAAGTACTCCGGCTTATCGAGACGATTGGTCGGCTTGTTGCCGGAAAAGTGGTAGTCGAAGCGTTGTTGCAGTGGGTGCACCTAAGCATGGTGTTAGTATTTGACTAAATCCATAATTTTGCCAGCAAATTACTTCAGGACGAGCAAGAGGAGATCATACCAAGACTTCGAAAGGCAGCAAAGGTGATGGGTCAGTCCTTCGATCTTTGCCCAGGCTCTGCTCTTCTGCTTCCAGGTCTCTCTTCTGCAGGTCCAATAGCCGCCCGATGTTGATCATCCAGTCCTTCTCCAACGCTGCCGGGACGATTCCGGAACTCTTTGGCCAGTTTAGCTTATCTTTCTGCAGCATCCTTTCCAGATTCTGTGAAAAGGCTCGCCGTATCGTGTCTCCAAGCCCTTGGACAACACGATTGATGTGATCGAGTAGATGTGGAGCGGCGCCTTCTGCAGCTTCTTGCAATGCTTTTAAGCTCGCGGTGAGTTGCTGTAGTCTCTGATACGGTGTCAAGGCAGCATCATCGTCCTTGCCCAGCTTCGACTCAGAATCTTGCCTTAAAGCGTCCACCTCTTTCAACAGCTCAACATATTCCGTTGCGACTTCCAGCTTCCGCAAGCGTTCCATGCTCTCATCAAATTTCTGTACAGCATCATCGCTCGTTTCAGACTGGGTCACGATAAGTAGTCTTCGATCGATGTCCTCCTGTTCGGCCTGGAATTCGTGGGCATTGCGCTGGATCGAATCTGCATGCTGCTGGGCTTCGCTCTGAGCTTCGTCATGTTCTCGTCGAGCATCATCGAGCTGAAGTTGTTAGACGTGGCGCTAATATTGACTATATAATACAAACCTGTTTCTTGAGTAGGGTCTGCTGTTCCCGAACATTTGCTAGTAGGGAGTCCAGCGATTCGAGATCTGCGGCCGACTGTAGCTTGTCGTCCAGATAGTCCTGCACTCTCGAATCCATTGTCTCTGCGATTCCACCAAGCAGATCGAATCCAGACAAATGGGTATCTCGCTCGAAAATGCTGAACTCGAGTGCTCTTGCCAGATGTTCATCGTGAATCTTGAGAACAGGGAACAAGCTGTCTTGTCTCGGCTTCACTTTTCCGATTGGCTGCACAAGCGAACTGCAGATCGATCCTGTGAAAGCGACACGTCAGGTCAACTTTCACGCTTCGACGCGTCTTCATACATCCTCATCACAATGCTGTGAATCCGTCAATATGCATCAAGCCGCCCTCATGCAAGCGACATGTCGACGTGCGAGGTCTTGTTGATATCCGTCAGCATACCCAGGGACGCTGATCCAGTCGGCCAAAAGAGTAGGCGCAGTTTACCCATCTCTGCGGAATGCGACAGCTATCGTCAATTTTCGCTACCAGCTTCATAACTTGCCATTTCCATTAATTCTACGCGATAGACAGGAACAGAGCAGTGCTCAAGCTCTCCAGACTCACAGCTTCTCTCGACCGACTACCCAGATTCGCGTTACACAAGCGAAGCGACAGGCGGACGTTTGCATGTGGGGCTTTAGCTGCCAGAGATCCGCTAGTCGAGCTCTATCTTTTGACCTCAATTCCGCTTGCCTTTCATTTCGGTCGACCACTCGCACGACAACGCAGCGCCCCTTCAGCAGCGCAGACTGCTTGATCGCACGGAGTTGATCATCATTTAGCGGCCTGCTTATGGGCGCCTTCAATCGCCATGGACGTCTTCTGCTCGCGCCTTCCTGAGCAGATCAGTCAAGCTGAGCTCCAGCGACTCTTCACAGGACCGCTCAATGATTGCGGCGTGCAGGACTTCCACATCGAGAAGTTCTATAACAAAGGCAATGCCATCATTACGATCCTGGACGCGAATGCCGGCCAGATTTTCTTGAACCGTGAGTACACCTTATCTTGCCATAGATGGACTGCTCTTGACTGGTCACTCTATGCATTCCTCAGATCTGGGGCCCCAGATTCGTCACCAGCAGTTTCGTTCCAGTCATGCTCTGAGGAAGGCACGTTCCAGCTAACCGTCCACGCAGGCTACGGCGTTCCCCGGGGCTCGCCTCACAATCAGATGGCGTTGATGCGCATCAGCTACGCTTCAAAGTTCGTCCGACTTGAGAGAAGCAACCGCGACCCTACCGATCTGTCACTTCAATCTCTGCAATATATGGCGAACGAGCGTGCTAAAGCCCTTCTAGTTGGCGTAGCGACTCAGCGATCCAGGCCGAATGATCGCCAGGCGACCGAGTTCCGGGTCAGCATGCTCCAATGCGGTTCGTTTGACTATCCTAGGGACGCTAGACTTCGCAGCGACGCGAAACTTCTTTTTCTGGCCCACTTCACCGATCCTCGTCAAGGCACCATTCATTTCGGGCAGAAACAAGCTATTGCAATTCTGGGTCCGGAAGGAGGTGACCAATTGCGACTGGATCTGCCATACAATGACTGCATTGATATCGTCCTTGGTAAGCGATCTTCTTCTGTGCAGTGCATGACTCTGCTCGAGCAGATGCAGCTAAGGCAGTCGTGTCAGCGATAGCGATACTGTCCTAGCATGCCCGCCTGGAGCGCGCAACATTTGAGACACCGCTGACTTTTACACTCCCTGCTTCCAGGCACCTATGAAGAGCCCTCCGTCACCTTCGCAATGGAACTGCCGCCCAAGATGTACGAAATCAACAAGCTTGCAGCCTCTATTCTTGCACTCAGTATTGGGCCAAAGGCCGCAGCGAACACTCAGCACTCCAAGAAGACTCGTATACCGGCTATCAACAGTCATCATGCCAAGATCGCCGGTAGTTGCTTCGTCTATCGACTATATGTGAGTGACCACAGGCAGCTGGCGAACATCAACACTGTTCTGTCTCGCTGCAAGAAGTCATGCTCGGTCCTCTCTGTCAAGACTCGAACAGAATTTCCTCAAGAGACTCTTGAAAACAGCTTCACGCGACTCAACTACGAGCTTAGCGACACTAATCGGTTCGGTGCAAAGCCATTCAAATTGCGCTACCAAGTGGACAGGCTCGCACGAAATGGCTACCTCCCTCCTCGGAAGGTGCTCTCTCTGCTGCCCAAGATCTCTGAGCTGCTCGAAAAGCATGGCCTCCAGACTACCTTGTCCGGCCTTCGCCACTTCGCTCGAGACATACCTTACCCTGGCCCTACTGTGAGTATATCCTTCCTTACGAGTCATGACTCCCGTCGAACATGTACGTCAGAGGGATCAGAGTCACAAACGGTAGCACTGTGTCTCCGTCGTGCCTTGGAGTGAGCACCATCTGACAGAAACATTGCTGACTCCCTGCCTATTACTTCTAGGTGGAGCCTGTCAGACTTACGATAGGCACACTCGAAGAGAAACTACATGAATCCGTGGCCCTTTTCATCGAGCATGCACCAGATGATCCATTCGAGCTGGCCAAGCGCCATGTGCACATCAACTTGATCCACAAAGTAATCGTCACTCCAACTAGCATTCATCTCGAAGGCCCTGAGCCCGAGCCGACCAACCGCGTCCTTCGCAAGTACACTGACAACATCGACGACTTCGTTCGCGTTGTCTTTCAGGACGAGCAAGGTGGCCCAGTCCGCTACGATCCCCGGACCGATCTCACTCGCATCTATCACGAGCGCTTCAAGAAGGTGCTCGATACGAACATAATCATCTGTGGTCGTGGATACTCCTTCCTCGGCTTCTCGCACTCTTCATTGCGGAGTCAATCTTGCTGGTTCATGGCTCCATTTGTCAATCTCCATGGCGGATTGAACTTCGCCGAGAAGGTACTCCGAGATCTTGGTGACTTTAGCAGCATCAGGACTCCCGCCAAATGTGCTGCTAGGATAGGCCAGAACTTTACTGATACAAATGCCACTGTTCACCTTGGTCCTGACCAGGTGTTCGAACTGCAAGTCATTGAGCGCAACGGAAGAGACTTCTCGGATGGAGTGGGCACCATCTCCGAAGCACTCCTCCGCGAAGTCTGGCGTAGATACGGCACTCAGAAGATGCTGAAGCCAACTGTGCTTCAGATTCGCTTTCAAGGCGCCAAGGGCATGGTGTCCCTAGATCCTCGCCTCCCCGGAAAGGCGCTGATGCTGCGCTCAAACATGCGCAAATATGAAACTGAGTCTTCATGGGTGCTTGAAATCTGCGGCGCCGGCTTTAAACCGCTGCCTATGGTATTGAACCAGCAGTTCATCAAGATTTTCGAAGACCTGGGCATCCCAATGAGTGTATTCCTTGAACTCCAGCGGACCGCCATGAAGCATTTACGCCAGATGACCGGCCTTTCCGTGAACTCGGCGAAGCTTTTGGAAGACTCAGGCATTGCCAGAGGCACAGGCATCCCTCGGCTTATCAGGGACCTTGCCCAAATCGGATTCGACTATCACGAAGACCACTTTTTGTATTCGATTGTGGAGATGGCGGTCGTGACGAAGCTTCGCGACATCAAGTATCGCGCGCGTATTCCAGTGGAAGATGGCGTAACACTGTATGGGATCATGGATGAGACCGGCTATCTCAAAGAGAATCATATTTTCGTGATCACTGAAAAGGCTCCTGAGGGTGGCAAGCAGATTCTCGTCAAGAGAAATGTGGTCATCACACGATCGCCTGCAATGCATCCTGGTAAGTACATCCTTTCGCTTTCGCATCACTCCGTGCAGACGTACACAACGGAGGCAGCAGTGTCAGAGACAGCAGCACGATCAGAGCATTGTGTCTCGGAGTGCACATCATGTGAATAATAACTAATCCTTTTCTCAGGCGATATCCAGGTCGTTGATGCTGTTGATGTGCCTACGAACTCCATCCTCAGGAGATTGGCGAACGTGGTGGTGTTTAGCAAGTGGGGCGCGCGAGACTTGCCCAGCAAGCTTAGTGGCGGTGATCTTGATGGCGATAGTAAGTACAACTTCACCAAGCGAGTCTTGCCAGGGGCTCGAGATCAGACACAGCTGTCTGTTTTCTGCATTCGCTGTGGAGTGACCTTTTCTTCTCGAGACACTTGCTAACCCTAGCATCTAGTCTACAATATCATCTGGCACGATGGCATGGTTCCAAGAACCGTCTACACCGCTGCAGACTATCAGCGTGTCAGCCCATTGGTCCTCGATCGGGAAGTCAAGATTAAAGACATGTCGGACTTCTTCGTCACATTCATGGTGAGTGATGGTATGGACCATGAAATACAGTCAGACTGACACTTCACAGGAGACCGACCTGTTGGGGATGATCTGCACTACCCATAAACAGCTGGCGGATCAGCGAGAGGCCGGTTCGCTTGACCCTGACTGCATCAAGCTCGCAAGCCTGGCATCTACAGCTGTGGACTACTCCAAGACAGGCATTGCTGTCAACCACAAGCAGATTCCCAGGAACGACAGGTCCCGGTTCCGGCCCGACTTTATGGCTCCAACGCCACGTGTCGTCGTCTCTGGTGAAGGCCTAGTCGACCTAGAAGAGGAGGAAGAAGCAGATGATGACGCCTTTGAAGGTCTGGACTCCGAGCGTCGACCATATCGATACTACGAGTCTCAGAAGGCACTTGGTCATCTCTACCGAGACATTGACGAGAACCAATTCCTACGAACAATGTAAGTAACTCCGCACGGTGACTGCAGCTAGGGACGCGGAGTTAGAGACAGCAGACTGGTCTCAGCCTTCGCTGTCTGAGCGACGAGCAACTCTGCTGCGTGCCTAAAGCGAAGCCAGCAAGGTTACCGACAGCGGCCTGATCTGTAGCATCGGCTTTGGAGCGATATTGCCTTCGAAGACTTATGCTGACCGATTCTAGCCAACAGGAATATCGCGCCATTGCACCCAGATCTAAGAGACAGGGCATCATGACGCGACTCTTGGCGTACCTCAAGCAGAATGCGGCCAATGTCTTCTGGACCCAACACTCTGCTCTAGCTTCCGCCATTCGCTCCAGCTTCGAGAACAGCCTCGCTGACCTGCTGTACGAGTACGAACCCACGCCCCACCACCCTCTGAGCGAGACGGAAGCCTTTTCGGGTCAGATTCTCGGTCGTCAGAGTGGTCCTCAAGGCAAGCCACTACGAGAACTCGCCAAGACCATGACCGAGCGCTTCGAAATGGTCGTCGAGCATGCGCGAATGCGCATCCGCTTCGGAGATGCCGTCTACGAAACTCAAGATATCGACGACCTTCACGACCCTCGCTACCACGACCGTGACGTCGAAGCGCTGCCAAGAGCCATCGCTTGCTTGCACGTGGCTCTGAACGAGGAAGGCTATCACGATCGTAAAATCGGCGAATTGAAGAGCTTTAAGTACATCGCAGCCCAGATCGCATTAGAGGAGCTGCCGAAGATGTTCCGCGGCATGCTGCCAACTCAGCACCTCCGTGTAGCCTGAGGGATCGAGCACTTCGCATCGCTCTGTGTCGTTTGAAATGGCAGAGAAAGAATGGAAGCCATTCGAGAAGAGAGGTGCTGTGCCAACGAATTACGAGAAGCGCATCAGCGTGTATCAGAGTACAACTCCGCGTGGCACAATAAGACTACGCTGCTCATGTCTGTTTGTGCGGCTCTACGAAAGAGATGAAGCGTGGGGGCAGCTTGGAGGAATGGCTGCTCTCCTTACGAATGACGACGGACGCATCGGCATAGATTAGACTCGCATGAAGGTACGACTATATGACTCTATGCTGCAACTCGGACTTTCACTGTGAGCAAAGCTACCCACATCTGCTTAGCACACTCTTCAGGCGTGTGAGAGCGCGGAAAGAAGTTTTCTGGTCCTTGCAGTAAGGCAAAAAAGGCAGAACATAGGTAAGAATCGCATAAAAGTATGACAGCACGATGCATGGCGAGTGGCATTGCAGTACAAAGCGGAACTTCTTTGTCCAGATTCTCACCCATCAAGGGTTGATCCATAGCGCATTCTGTCCCACGCAGGCGTTCTTACTCTAATTTCAAAATCATAATGCCACCTCGCATGTCTTTGCTCCCCATCATCGTCTCGAGATCATCACCCCATCTGCTTCCTGTTTCTCTCTGCCTCTCCTCGCGCCGGCCATTCGAACGCGTTCTTCACAGGATTTCCTCGTCCTCCTACCCACCGACATCCTCCGCCATTTCCACTTCATCTCCCCTCCCCAACTCCTGCCCCTTACCTGTCATAGCAAAGTATCTCCACCACTTCTCTGTAAACAATCTAGTATCACCAAACCATTCCTTCCACAGCACAGACGAACGCTTCAGATACCCATACCTAGAATCAAACTCCTCAAACCTCCTTAGACTAGTTCGTTGTGGAAAATTCTCCTTCCGGGTCGCGGACTTTAGGCGTTGAACGAGGGTAGAGATTTCTGTGGGTATGGGTTTTGTGGCTGGGACGAATTGGACATCTGGAGGAGGAGAGTGTGGGAGGTTGGTGGTTTGACGGGAAGGTTGAATGTATTTGTGATTGCCTTTCTTCTTGTGTTGTGGTTGATTTGGAGTGGTAGGGTCGGTCTTCTTCGCAGCTTTCTTTGGTGTTGGGAGAGGCTTTGGTGGACTGGAGGCTGCTGTTGAGGATGGTGGTGGTGCTGGGCTATTGCTTCTGGCGGAGTGGTCGGAGTAGATGCTGCCGGTGTCTGAGCTGATGCTCATGGTCCGGGCTCGTGGCAATGGTCGAATTTGAGATGTTGGGTCTGCTGAGGCTGCGAATGACTCTGGTCCCGCTTCAGTGTCGTTGCTTCCGTCGAGATGGATCTGGGTGCCTGAGTCTCGTCGTTTTGGAAGTGGCGCTGCTATTGAGAGAGATTCGTATTGGCTTTCCTCAAAACGCGGCACTGCTGAAGTCGTGTAGTGCTGCTGTGGTGGAGGTCCTGAAGCATCAGCACCTGGCCCGATGACACCAGGCAGTACAACAATTCTCGACGGAGCAGCTGCATTTTGTCTTGTTGCATTCAAGATCCTTGCATCTTCCACCGCCTGCATATTCGAACGGCTGGCGGAAGGAAGTGGCTGCTTGCGACTTCCTAATGGCCGGCCAACCGGTCTGATAGGCACAAGCTCATCCTGCTCGAACACTCTCGACTGAAAAAGAAACTTGTTATCCCAATTAAACTCTGGTCGTACTGTTATTGGACGTAGCAACAAGTCTTGAGGGTTCACAAACTGCGGCAGGCTCATGTCCGGCGGCGGCATAGCCGGCCAGCCGTTAGATTTGCGGTGTGTGTCGTCAGCTCTGGTCAAGGCTTTATCAATGATCGTCTTTGGCGTGCTTTCCGAGTTGAGTTTGCGTCGCTTGCTCGGTAGCACTTCGTCAGTCTGTACTTGAGAGTGTTCGAATGATGGCTGTAGCTGAGCAATGTGTTCTTGAAGTGGAGCAGATGTCTGGTTTCGTTGTTGTTGCATCTGAGGTTGGTGACGCATCTGGCCTCGAACGTCACTTCCGTCTCCAGTCGCATGGAAGCCTGCCGGCGCATACTCGACACCGCCCTGTCGCATAGTCTCTGTCTATGCTGTATGTCTGATAGGAAGTGCACTGAGTGCGAGACGGCGCGCTTTTGTTTTCTGTTTCTGAGGCAAAAGTGAGATTTGTTGACAATGGCTTTGTCATGTGAAGTGAGCACTATTCACGTCGACACGTGAAGCTTCCTGATAGAGGTTTGCATACATGCGAAGAGGGCAATTTCGTGTTGAATTTCGACCTAAGTCGCAAACCTCTGTATATCCACGCACATCTGTCGCGAGTGTTGGAAGGGCGCGAGAGCGGGCAGGAGCTACAAGCCCAAGGCTTCAAGCGGCCTCCTTCAACATGTCGTAGTTGAAGACACTGCGTGATGAGGATGACAGAGCAGCAACTGTTGTTCTTGTTGTCCTTGCGATGGCAGCACAGGAGGAAGGAGGAAGGTCGAAAAGCTTTATGCCAAGGCAAGGCTGTAATTTGGCTCGACCGAGTATGCTTATGCTTTCGCGAAAGGCTCGGCGAGGCTACTCCCACACACTCGCACGGTGTTGGCAGCCAATATCTCGCCGATTGCGAACGGTGTTCCTACTCTTACTTCTGCCGCCCCAGCTCCAGCGCAACCCAGCTCCAACTTCAACTTCACGTCGACCGGTGAAACGCAGCGCGAGAGGACCGAGCTCCTGCAGCTGCACTGACAGCGTTTTGCCACCAACCGACCACGGACCACATGACGGCCTCACGCGAATAGAACAGACGGGACCTTGCTATTGTCGGCGCTGCTGCTGCATTACCTGTCCTGCGAGTGCAAGAGTCGCTTTTGACTGCCAGGAAACACCTTCATAGCATTGGATTGAGCGCTGGACCGTTCGAAGATTCTCCAACCAACTTCTCCGCAAGACCTCGCAAGGCTGCGTACAGACGGCCGGTCAGCAATCAGCAGAATTGACAGCGCCAGACCAGGCTGTTCTTCGACGGTGAGTGCAGCACATTGGCGCTTCTGTATTCCTGCTGACGATTGCAGTGCAAGAAGCTGTATTCTCCTTCTCGCGCCGCTGCGAGGACTGAGGACGGCAGCAGCAGCAGCAGCAGCAGCACTTATCCCTCCGTCGCACCAGAAATTCTTATTGTCCTCATTCACTGTCGGACGCGAAAGAACGTGGTCCCAGCTTCGACCCACCCAGCCACCTTCCTGCAAAATCGTCTCTTGTCGCTCGCACTTTCGACTGACACACCGCACCCACACCCACACACCTTCTGCCATTTACAATTGCATTCTTGACATCTCGACCACCTTGACCACAACTCTGCAATCTACCATCTTGCCAATAGCGCTACACACCGCCAACACCGACGAAGCACCTTCATCATCTTCAACTTTGGCGTGCCGCCGCACTGTTGGATATCAACCACCATCTTTACAACACATCGACAATGGCCACTGAGCAGCGCTTTCGTTACCAGCTGGTAGGGGCGGACTGGATAGAAAGGTGCCTCGAAGAGAAGTGTAAGTTGATAGCTATGCTCCCTGCCCGCATCTCCTGCTCACACCAGTGTAGTCATTAAGAAGACCGAGAACGAAAACATGTTCGAGTTCCTAGAACCAGACAAAGATGGCATCCTGAGACTTTACATTTGCGACGAGGACGGTAATCCAGTGGGACGCCCGCCAGCTGAGGTTTTGGCCCTTCCACCACCTGACCCTAGTCTGATGCCACCGAAGCGCAAACCAGAGCCTGAGCCAGAGCCTGAGCCCGAGCCCGAGCAATACCCCCAAGCGATCGAATTCGAGGAGCGCCTGTGCTACATGCTGAAGTACGAGATTGAGGAGATGGATCGCAATCCACCCATGGAGTTCGACTTCTTTCGGCTGGGTGAGGGACCAAGGACGCCCATGCACGAGCCTCCATATATGGTTGAAGTCCGCAAAAGAGTCCAAGCAGCGAACCCAGAGGCTCGTGGCTGGGAGCTGGGGAAGGTGATATATGAGGAACTGAGGAAGCTCGTCTGGGCAGACGCGATGGCAAACCAGCAGATTGCAGCCGCGCCTGTCAACGTCGAGCAGAACGATCGAAGACCGCCACCCACCAAGCAGGCGCTGTCGGACTCGAACACCACACCCAACGAAGTCATCGTCATTGAGGACTCGCCTGCCGAAGCGCATGCCGCGCCTGCTCTAGCGACACAATTCCCGCCATCGGCACCCAAGAATTCGCAAGATCTCGCTGTACAGTCTCAGCTGGCTCTCGAGGAGCAGCATCGACAACAGCAAGCCAAAGCGGCAAGTCGACCTCCCAGCCAGACCACACAGCGCGCATCACAAGCGCTGCAAAGGCCCTTGCCAGCTGCCAGGACAGCGACTCCAAAGAACGCTGCTGCCACCGCGCGCCACGTCGCTGCCACCACTCCGCACGCACCGCGGAAGGTCATGAAGAACGTCGCTCAGAACATCGCTCATCCACAGTCGCGATCAAGCGCACCAGCAGTAGGCGCAGCGTCGGCTAGAGCATATCGCGGCCAGGCACGTGGAGTGCCACAGGCTCTGCAAGGCTCCCAATCCATCGACCCCAAACGCTTTGAGCAAATGCGCCAGATGTACGCCCAACAGCAACCACGATCTGCACAAGCTCAGACTTGTATCAACCCTCAGGACTTGCTGCGAGCTCCTCAACAGCAGAGTACCCCTCAGGTGCCAAGGCACAACATCGACCCGAGCGTAGCGCTCCAGAAAATAGAAGCGAGTCGACAGTCGCATGTAGTTGGCGAGCAGCAGACGCCAGTGCGGAAACGAAGTGCAGCAGAGATTGAGCAGCAGACTCCTCCAAAGCGCCATAAGACGTCTTCCACAGGATGGCAGACGCCAGTGATGCAGCAACAGATCCCGGTGCCTCAAGAGCAGATGATGGCTCGCCAGCAGGCAATGATGCAGCGCCAAATGCAGCAGCAGGCAATGCTAAGAAGGATGCAGACCGCCCAGCAAACGCCTACTATGCAGCAACATCAGACTCCGGCGATGCCACCTCAGGTATCGAACGGCCAACAGCGTATACTCACAGCGCAGGAGCGCGAGGCGTACAGGCAGATGATGATCCGGCGAAACAGTAGCCAACAACAGCAGACGCCTACGATGCAGCAACATCAGACTCCAGCGATGGCACCGCAGGTGCCGAACGGCCAACAACGCATAGTCACAGCGCAGGAGCGTGAAGCCTATAGGCAGTTGATGATCCGCCGAAACAGCACCCAACAACAACAGCAGCAGCAGCAGCAGCAGCAGAACCGCCAGCAGTATCAACAGCAGTATCAACAGCTGCCACAACCCATCTATCAGCCGCAGCCACAAGCACCACAGATGAGTGGGGACGAAATTTTGAATCAATTGTTTCCAGGCTTGGAGTAGACGTTGACTCCAATATTTGAGAAGGACAGAGGTGTCGGATGGAATTTTGTGCTCATCACACAGTATCCTTAAAAGAGAGCGGCATCGATTGCATCGACTCCAGAATTTGTATCACGCGAAGGCCTTGGGTTCGTCTTTCAGGAGTTGGCGCTCGGGTTTGAGAATGGAGATGGAGAGCAAGTACCAGATTGTCGTTATCATTCATCGTCCTGCTCAATAAATTTCAATCAACCACTTCCTCCTGTCTCCCTCACTCTTCTCATCAAACATTCCCTGTTCAGCCCTTTTAAGCTCTCTCCAAATCCTACTCATCTCACTCCCAAGTAATGCCTGTAACTCCTCATCCGCATCGAAATTCGTGATCGCCTCTTCGAAATCTCTGGGCATTCTCGTCATGATTCCCAGCTCCTCTCTTTGTACCTCATCCAGTTTAGAAGGATTCACAGTACAATCTTTCATCACCAAAGGTAATCCTTGCTGTACGCCTGATAAACCTGCTGCTAGAATTGCGGAAAGTGCGAGGTACATATTCGCCGTACCGTCTAAACATCTGATCTCCCAACGATTGGAGGTTATTCGACGAAGTGGGACTTCACGATTTTGTGTTCCCCATGCTACCCACGTTCCTACCGTCCAGGAGTCGTCTACGACGCGATTGTAGGAGATTGGTTGGGGCATTGTTATTGCGCAGAGGGCTGGGAGGTGGGTTAAGATACTTGAGATGAAAGATTCGGAGATTTTGGAGATGTCGGCGGTGGTGCTATTTAGGGAAATGTGAGCGTGAGCTGCGGTTCCTATTCCTGGGAATGGCATTGGGTGGCATGTTGCTCGGAGATTTCGGGTAGCGGCGATCTGTTGGATACATTGACGGGTTTGGATTAGTGTGTCGACTGCTTCCACGATGGGAAGAGGTGGGAGGACGAATTCGTATTGTCCTGCGCCGGCTTCGGAGTGGAGTTGTTCGATGGGGATTGAGATATTTTCTAGGGCTGTGGCGATTTCTGTCATTAGGGCGAAGGAGGTTGTATATTGTTCATCTGAGAATGTGCCCCAGGCGTGATTGGTGTCAAGGGGGGAGAAGGGATCGGATGCGTCTTCGGCGTTCCTCTTGCAAAAGGTGATTTCGATTTCGAAGCCGACAAGGAATTCTATGTCGTGGTCTTGCTTGAAGGCTTTCGCAATTTCGCCGAGAACAGCTCGAGGAAACTCACTAAGTGCACCACCCTCCTCGTCGGTGAAACGAGCCATGACGGTTGCCGCATTCTTGATTGGACCACTGTCTTGCAAAAGACGGAAGCTCTGCAGGTCGGGCTCAACATAAATGCTTCCGACAGGATTTGCCGCCGCAGACATGTGGTCGTTCGGAGTTGTCCCGAGGTTGCCTTTGGAAATGGCCAGACGTCCTTGGCCATAAGCTATCATCTTCTCGAATTGTGAGGTTGGCAAGCAGCGTGATCTGATTTGAGCGTTGTAGTCGAGCCATTGTACGAAGACAAATTTGACTTGGTGCCTTTTCGTAAGGTCGAGTGCTCTCAACAAAGCTCGTGGTGCTACTGGGGTCGTTGGCGGTGGCGACGGCGTGGACACGGTCTGCGAGGATAGTATTGCAAGAGTTCCGTTTTGCGGAAATGTAAGATCAAGGCTGTAGAGGTAGTTGGAGTTCTTGAAGAAGATATCCTCAACTGCTTGAATGGCTTGCGGCACAGACAGGTCACCTTGCTCGACATACCCGCACAGAACTTTCTCAAACACTGCTCGTCCTTGGATATTCGCGAGGTAGTAAGTCTCAGGGAAATGATGCCCGTCGGTGCTCCAAAGCAGTTTGGACGTTGGCGTGATCTCCAATGCTTGTCGAATGATCTGCTCCTGTCCATCTCGGGACACCATTGGAAAGACTTCTCCGAGATCCAGGAACACATTTTTGTATGCCATCGCAAGATACCCAGCCTCTCGCGTATACGGATAGGACGAATGAAGAAGCACAAACAGTACATCCTTGAAGGCACTGATCAATGGCTGCATAACTGCTGGGTTCGAGTCGAGAAGATCAATATCGTTGTCACCAAGGCCAGTATGGAACTGAATCGGCTTGGTAATGTCCTCCGATCTCGACGCTTCGGCAATCAGCTTGCAAGCACTGATGACCAGCGCATCATTCATGCCCTTGCTTTGAACACGGAACTTGGTCTGCACACAATGTGGCAGAAAATGGCGTCGAAAGCTTCTAAGTCCAGCTTCTGCAACTTCCGCGTCGCTCCCAACTTCAACACTCAGCCCTGTGCGGTAGCATATTACGCTCTTGAAGCCTACCACTTCTTTGTCAACAATTGCCGCAGTGATGGCTTCTTCGAAAGCTGCAATGAAAGTAGCCCAGGCTAGCTCTACTTGCTCCTCATCCGCTATGGCTACACCGACAGGCAGCTTAGCTTGCTGGTGGAGAGCGGAGAGTATGTCTGCTGCCACAGCTTCTATGCGTACAATGCGTTTGCATGGCGCGGTTGTAAATTGATCGTGCCAATTGTAGGGTTCGAAATCCCCATCCAAGCCATCATCGACCAAGATGGTATATGAGCCCTCCAGGCACTTCCTGATTAGACCATTTGCATCTGTTTCCAAAAGCTCTTGACGTTTCTTCAAGATCGCGTCCCAGTCGGCGTCTTCAGGTAGCTCATATAGCTTTCTAAGCTGGCGAGCAGCTCGAAAATGTGGCAGAGCAGAGATATGGTCCTGCAGTGCCTCACCTTCAGCTTCAGAGGTAGCACTCAATAAGTCGGCGGCTTTGAGGGCTGGCAATCGTAAGAGGTTGTGCGCGTGGTTGTCGATGATCGGCGTGTTTCGAATGGCATGCTGGAGCTTGTCCAGGTCGACGTTTGACTCAGCCGCCATCTTGGTGCATGATAGTCCTGTAACCTCTGAAGGCTTCGTGGTATACGCGTATACTTAAAGCTTCCATGGCTGAGCTCAAGTGAGGTACAGAGTGCAGAAGGAGCGATAGGCGTGACACCTCGGCCGGCGGCATCCGAATCCTGCAAAGACGGCCTGGTGAAACTCATCTGTGCAAGATTTTCTTTCACCTACAACGTCTCACAGAACGCGACTATGAGCATGTGCTCAAGCGATCAAGCCTTTGATGAAAGGTTCGGTGAGATGAAGTCTATCAAACTCTGGGCCAGCAAGCTCGGGAACTGTCGGTCCGAAGACTTCGGGCATGTTTTTGCTCTTGTCACCGCAGACGTTTCTGGTCCGAAGCCTGCACACCTGGTACATGCAAGGCTTACTCTACAACATTCCCGGTCATCGACAGAATCATTGTAGACGCAATAAGTCATTCACTTGCATGAAGCAGACATGGCTATGCCGCTGTCGGGCCGAGAGCTTCACGCCTGCCGATAATCACGTCAAGAATCAACAACGTCATACCTACATTATACATGTACATGAATCGGCCATCGACACTCGACATTGCAGAATCAAATTGCATCTACCTCCCTTGTTTTTAACATTCTCAAGATGCCGTCAGTACTCGTCGTGGGTGCAACTCGGGGTCTAGGATACGAGCTTGTAAAACAGTATGCCAATAGTGGCCACAAAATGACAGGAACAGCTCGTTCTGGTCCTCCCAAAGACGCTGATCCTGCCATTCAGTGGATCGATGGTGTTGACGTCGCAGAAGAATCCGCTGGCAAGAAAATCGTCGACGGATTGAAGGGCCAGAAGCAAGATATTGTCATCATTTCCGCCGGCTATTTTGGCAAAGAGTCCTTCGATGAGCCAAATTATGAAGCGGAAGTCACCATGTACAAGATCTCTGCTATTGGACCCGTCTTCATCACACATGCTCTTCATAAAGCCGGACTGATCCAGAAGGGCACAAAGCTGATTCTGGTCTCATCCGAAGCTGGATCTATCACCTTGCGACACGAGAGCGAAGGAGGTGGTATGTATGGCCATCATGCATCCAAGGCAGCCCTAAATATGGTGGGCAAGCTTCTCAGTTTCGATCTGAAGGACGATGGAATCGCTGTCGGCCTTGTTCATCCAGCATTCATGAGGACTGAGATGACCGCCGGCGTGGGCTTTGACAAATTTTGGGATGCTGGTGGTGCGGTAACTCCAGATGAAAGTGCGAAGTCTTTAAAAGATTGGATCGAAACCTTCGACTTCTCGAAGACAGGTGAATATTGGGCGCCTCGAGGGCCAGGGTATGTTCATTCCAGAAAAGCTTCTTTCTACCCCTTTCAAGGACTAGTGATTGACTTCACAGGGATATTGGCACTGCAGAGCCTGTTCTCGGACCCAAGGACAAATTACCCACTCCTTTACAATTGCCGTGGTAATCATCGCGCGAGGTGACTTTGTGACTTCACCAGTTCATCGCAGGTGCGAGGTGCTCCAATGGCGCGGCCTTCGTCAGCTGGGAGTCGCACTAGTATGATCAAGTGGAATGCCAACCACGTACGAGCAGATAGGCGAAGGAGCGAGTCCAGTCGGCCCGGCAGATCATCTTCGCAGGCGACCGTCCGTGAAGAAGACGATTCTGCAGCAGATGCGAATGGCGACGTGAAGGCTTCGAATGAGACCAATGACACGACAGACAAGCTAGACACTGCAAGCATCATCACCTTCTCAGCTCCAGCCAAGGTCACTTTATCAGTCCGCAGATTCAAGCGAGTACGTTGGTGCAGTAGAGTCGAGAACATCGCGCCATTGAGGTATGCACGCCAACGAGGCTCAAAGACCCAAACGCTGTCAAGACCACGTTTACTGAAAGAGCCATATTGTAGGTTCTCCCTCCCGCCGAGCAAAGTTGATGTGTCTCAGTCGCAAACGCAGCCCGGTATGACATATGAGGTCAAACTCCCAAACTGGTGTAATTTCTGGCGGTCCTTATGCTGTTGCAATCGTGCTCCACCAGAGCGAGAGCGCGAGGAGATCTACGAACTGCCTGCTAGTCCAGTGCCCAGGAAGCGATCGCCATCACCGCCACTGCCATCTCCTGGCCAGAAAGCATGTGACAATGACCGAACTTGAGCAGCCTCAGCTCCAGACCCTCAATTTCTGAAATTAAAGGCAGGCAATTTCAGCATTTCGCATGATCACCAAGTGCAAATCGACATATTCGGCCTGATGGAACCCATCTTCACATGCAAGGCGACATAATTGGGTGTATCTGCTGTCTACGTCCGGCGGAAGCAATATGCATCTCAATCTGGAACACCACCAAACTTACTCGACATAACACACTCAGCCACAAGATCAATCATCAAGCTCAAGAACATCGACACCGGTTTCAATAAAATGTCTCCAGTACCTAGCAACGAAGTCTGAAAGCCTATCATGAGCCCCCGACAAGCCACTCTGATATGAGTCCGCAAGTTCAAGACCAGTGCCGAGCGATGCCACTTACCTCCTTCGGCAAGCGGAACCATAGGTCTGATGACGGGATTTATGGGGCGTGTGATTCACACCAAGACTGCCATTCTCCTCCGCGGCGCCAAATACCATAACCTTGAAGGTACCAATATCAAGAATTCTTCTTTTCGTCATCCAGAATCACTACCACGACGAAAGTCTGGACCCGCGATGTCAAGAATCGTCCCGTGCTTTCACGAATTGACAAGGACAGGATGCGGGTCACAGACCATGCTGCCATGACTTTGGACCCTATGATCTTTACTAGAGTTTCTGATCCGCTTCATGAGTCTGTGACGAGAGACTCGACTTGGGGAGAATATGGCCGATGAGGTTAGTGACCTTTTGAGTCAAACGAACGATATTTTTGAAGCCTCGCCGGAGTTATATAGTTGATAGAGCCCGAGCGCAAGAAGAAAGATCATGTTTTCGAATATGAAGCCTGGGCGAGATGTAGGAGGACTCACATGGCATTTCTGAGGAGAATGGTGAAAGCATGGCGAATGAGAGAGGGTGGAAAGAAGTCTCGTCTAGACCTTTCATTTTCTATGTATGTGACTTTTCCTATTAGGTTATTCAAGCATACTGCGCCAGCATGACCATTTGTGAGAATAGCACCACTTGCTCTTGTCACACTCATGTACTCAGACTTGACTCTGTACAATTGGCGTTGAATCTTGATTGGTTCGTTCTGAGTTTTGCACATTCTTCGGAATCGCAAGATTTTAAACATTGTTCACTGATGTGCTGCGCCTTCGAACATCCATCTCAGCTTGGGCGGCCTCTTTGCTGGCTTGGTGATTGGCTCACTGCCAGCTTTGCACATATTCTGAAAGTTCCGTGCGGTAAGAATGCGCATGCCGCGCCTTGATGTCCGAGTCTGTCGAACTTTGGTCGAGTTCTTCTGAAAAGGGCCGCACTCAAGCCAGTCTTTCCTTCTTTGGCCGATTCTCGCTTCACCATCTCCGCGTGAGGTCGTTCACTTGCTTAGTCGACCAATCGAGGAAATCGCTGTGTAAAGCATTGATGTAGAACAAACATCGCAGGCAAGGGGGTTCAAACCAGTGGGGATCCAGCCTGGGCGTCCATAGACTTTCTGAGATGGTGTATTGTCGTCTCTGAGAGCTTCTTGGTAGCAGAGGTGTTGTTCATATCAGAACGAGGATACTCAAGAGTCAAGAGTCGTAAGTCGAATCACTCGCAAAGAACTATTGCAACTCATATCCTTCTCTTCTTGGTGGCTCTCGATACACGTAGGCTCTCATCGAGTATCTCGACAGCTCTCTTCGATGTCTCCACTGGAGAGTCACTTTTCAAAGCATTTTGTAGCTCCTTGACAAGATCATCGCTTATCGGCCCGCTCAGCACGACCTTCTTCACGCCTTTCGGGCCTCGCAACAACGGCTTCAGCACTCTTTGCGCTTTATTCCAGGTTCGAACAGACTGCACATTAGGATCGTGCACAGCAATCGTGAGCTTGCCATTTCCATCGACTTCTGCCTCGAGCAAGTCTATGTTCAGAATTTGCGCCGCGTAGCGCTTGTCACGCTTCTGCATAGATTGTTGGAAGTCGACGGTAAGACTGTCGAGATGCTTGGCAGCGGAAAGTGCAGTCATCGTTTCGGATACCTTGGCCTCCAGGATGTCGATGTCCTTCGAGACAGGTGCTGGCGGTAGAGAAATGATCAGGGTAAGATTGCGCATATACGATGCAGCTCTTGTTGTGATGGGCCATGAAGGTGACTTTCCGTCCTTTGCTGAATTTAGTAGTATTCTCGTCCAGGTTTGGAATTGCCTGAAGTCTCTCGACCGCACAGCATTCTCAATCGTGCCTGCCGTAATGTGAAGGATGAAGCTGTTTTCCGAATAGAATGAAGAATAGACTTCTTCCTGAAGTCTTCTGCAAGTCGCAGCTAACGCCAAGTGGGCACTCGCTGTCGCCGGTGGACGATCAGTCGTATTATATCGTACGGGCTGGTATCGCTTCATCACGCCGTCTGGAGGCGGCGCATTTTCTTTGACTGCTGGTTGTGGTGTAAACTTCTGGACAATCCGGACACTCCGGGTCGTGTCAAGCCTGGTTGGAAAGAATTGATATGTCGTATTAGATGGCGCCAAGTAGCTAATGATATGTTGAAGAAGTTCTGTGGGGAGTTCTGTGATCCGGCAACTGTCGTTGTGAGGTGACGCTATCTCGACTTTTCCATGCTTCATAATGTCGAGCGAGGGATCAGCCAGGTGAGAATTCTGCACTGCATACATCAGATCGCCGAGGCAGTATGGTATTCCGACTCTGGGCGCTGAACTTTGACAACTTGCTGACCCTCCACAATTGATGCATTGATGTGGCTGCTCTCGAATCCATCGACCACATATCGTTGCATCCAGGATTCCGTGTAGATACGGCACCCATTCACCGCGCTCTGGACTGAGATACTGCACACCCCAGGGAGTCATCCTCGCCTGCTTGTCCTGTGCCCAGTCGATGACTTTTTGGCGATTCAGCTTCATGCTCTCGCGATGTTGCCATCCGAAAGGACTCGACAGCAGATCAGACGCTCCTCGGATTGAATACCAGATCCTATTAAGCCATTCGGTCGGGACCTCTCGGATATTGATCGTGGCCATTTTGATATGCTCGTCGTCCTCAATAGTCGTCGCATGTGTAGGTCGCACAAGGCCGATGAATTATATATGTGGACATTGAGGCTGGGCGGAGCCGTGTGCAGTCCATAAAGACCAAGGCAGAAGCATGTCGTGGCGCTGGGAGGTGAACAGATGCAAGCCGCTGCGGGCAGTGGAAGAGATGCGGACCCATTTCTACTTACCACGTTTTTGATATAGTTTTGTGACAAATAGCCTCCGATTGGCACGCTTTTGGGCGCCAGAGCACGGAGGAAGGAGTTTCTAGGCAGAAATTGCGACGATCTCGAAGCAGCCTTACGCTATACTGTGCCAGGGCGTCTCACAGCCTGTTTCCATTACATACTCGGAGATGAGATGTGACGGCTCTCAGACAGACACACAGCACAGCTCGGACAGCGGCATTGGAAGTCGGCGAGGTTGCACGCTGGTGGAGGAGAGATTTTGGTGGGCGAAACAGTGGAGGGGATGCTCGAGCACAAGCTTCTCACCGAACAAGGATCGCGCGTCGACTGGCTGACGATATGACGATCTAGTTTCTGGTGTTCCTGTCGCTCACACGGCCAGACACAGGCTCCTATACCGCTGCATGTATATATCTGAAAAGCATTATTACCCTTTTCCTTGTCCTTGCAGGCGTTAGTCCATGTGCGCGGGACCGAGAGCTGGACTCGCGGCCGGTATTGAATCCTATGCACAATGTCCAGCAATCCATTCCGGCGCTCGCGCACAGTTGAGGCCGATCCATCCTCAGCAAACATCTTTGATACCACAGCACCTCGCGCAGCTTCGGAAGGCGCGGCTCCCAGTAAGAGTGCTTGAGTCGCATAGCCAGCGTGGCATTGTGTAGGATAGGCGTGTTGACTCCTTGCAGCGACACCCCCAAAACGAACAAAGAAAAAGAAGGTAGTGATCCAGACCCCTCCGCATTCGCCAGAGTTCGTGTACAGTCCCGAGAATGGAGGAAGAAGATTGTCGGCAGCAGACTCTGCCACGAGAGCCCCATCGCCTCCGCCGCAGACAGATCCGAGTACGATAGAAGATAGCGAAAGTGAGTCCACAAGCACGGCCGACGACTCAGAGCTGGAGAGGGCAGCGGCCAATGCAGGAAGGAATCTTGGGGCAATATCGCAGCCAGAAGGTGTAAGCACAGGAGCTACAAGGGCGCCATATAACCCTTTTGCAAGGACACTGGCCTCGAACGAGGCAGGCCTGGGGTTATCGAGAGGAGAAACAGAACAGCTTGACGGAAGAGGGGAAATTAAGGAGCAAAGGAAACCAGCTATGGACGTGGACATGTTCAAAAATATATTGATGACGGGAGGGCCTGTCCCAGCTGGACTAAGCAGTCAGACGAGACAGCACGACAGCAGTAGCAATGCGACGGATACATCCTCGGTCTTCGATTCTGCTTACGGCTTGCATCCAGAGTCGCCGACAATGGGGTATGATGACTATCAATCTGCTTCGGAGGATGAAGACGATCATGAGAAGTCGCAGTTGATGGGTGCTGGGAGGTCTGATGATCTTGCACCACCTGCACCACCCAAACCAAAGCGTGGACCTCAGACGGTGTCATTCGCGGACTTCGATCAGTCGATACCACCCAACTTCCAGTCTGCTGGACCTTCTACACAGACTCAGCATATTACCGGCATTTTGCGGACTGCTACACCTCCAAGGTCTAACAGCGACCTCAACAAGCCACTGCCGCCTCCTCCACAAGCTGCAAGCGAGCCACCTCCGCCTGTGGTCCCCGCAAAAGACTTTCCCTCTACACAACCTGTGACAGCGTCAGCTTCTGAGGATCCAGACATGACTCCAAAGAAGGTACCACCTCCGCCTCCTTCATCGCGAAGACAGCCTGCTGGTCACGGTCGAGCAAGAAGTGTTTCGAATGTGTCGAACAACACTCTGGACTCGGTTGCTTCTGCACCAGGATCAGAAACATCTAGTCTCCAGCAAAAGCCAGAAGAAACCGCTTCCAAGCCTGCTCCACCACCGCCGCCTCATCGAAGGAATATGTTCGGATCGCAACCTCAAGCAAATACACCTCCTAGAACTGCATCACCTCATCAAATCGACAACAAGCTAGCTCCGGCACCACCACCTCGTCGACATGGCTCGAAGCTTGGTGGGAGCACGGACATCAGCCGGCGAACATCTGATGACTCCACAACGACACGTCGCACTGATTCCTCTCCAGCAACAGGCGGCGCGGTACCTCCACCTCCTCCACCTCGTCGAGAACGAGGATCCAAACGAACCAGCCTTGATGGACCACCAGCATCTCTCTCACGGAGATTCAGTGGTGATCATCATCGTGGTACTAGCTTTGACAGTGAAAGGTCGGCGTCCATTTCCAGCTTGCAAAAGGTTGCTGAGATGGGAGAGTCCGCAGAGCATGCGGTTGCCTCGCCCGATTCTAATCGTGATATCCTGGCCGATATGGCCGCTTTCCAAGCTGAAATCGATGCTTTAAGAGCGGAAGGAACCAAAGCACGATGAGGAATGATCGGTCATGCTTCTACAGCCAAGACACAAGACGGAATAATGCCCGCCAAACTGCACCGTCTCGCGATATGCCAGTGTTTGCAGCAAGCAGGAAGCCGCAGCTCCACTGTTCTCAGAGATCATCGTTGGATCTCGCTTCCAGCAAACCAGCAAAGAGCAATTAATATTGCCGACTTCGATCCCGCAACTGGTCGAAAAGATCTGCAGGATCGTCTACCATGCGCTCTCCACGAGTCTATGTGTGGGGTACATTGTATGTCAGCTGCAATTGGTTGGGTTACGCGAATTGCCTACGGCAAGGATCCAAGCGCATCGTTACCGCTGTGCGACAACGCTGTCGCGACAAAGAGACGGTGAAGTCCCGAGCGGTTCCCGTATTGAGGTTGTTTGCGTAGGGTGCGGCAGCGGAAATGTTTCCCCTCTCACAACCTCACTTGTCTTTGCCTCACTTGTGCCGGCCTCACTTCTTCAGTGAACCCACCCGGTCAGCGACCTCGCCTTTTCCACGGCTTCACCTTTCAACCACCACATAGTCTTCCACTACTTGCCTCGCATGTGTTTCAAGCAAGGTCAACATCATGGATTCCCACATCGCCGACAAGAGACTCAAAGACTTGCACGTTGAGGAGATCAAAGTCAAGACGGGTGCCGATGCACGAGCGACCGCGCAGTATGAGATCGATCCTTTGCGAGAGAAGGCCCTCGTTCGCAAGCTTGACGTACGGGTCGTGCCAATCTTGTGGTTCCTCTTCATGCTTGCCTTCTTGGACAGGACGAATATTGGTACGCAGATACCCAATATATGGAGATGAGAGGCGAAGAAATCTACAGAGCAGATACTAATAGAGTGATTCTAAATTTAGGAAATGCAAGGATCCAAGGCATGACCGCTGATCTGAACATGAAAGGCAACGACTATAACATCGCCCTCTTCATCTTTGTATGGAAGCCATAATCACGAAATCTCGTTCAAGCATGGCCAGCTAACAAAATGTCCCACCAGTTCATCCCGTACATCCTCTTCGAAGTGCCATCGAATATCCTCATCAAGCGAATGGCACCATCTACCTGGATCGCTCTCATCATGACACTATGGGGCATTGCCACCATCGGCCAAGGTCTTATCCGAAACAATGCTGGCTTGCAGGCCATGCGCTTTCTACTCGGACTTTTCGAGGCCGGCTTCTTCCCTGGCTGCGTGTACCTCATCAGCATGTACTACAAACGCTACGAACTACAATGGCGACTGTCAATCTTCTTCACGGGATCGATCTTAGCAGGAGCATTCAGTGGTCTGCTAGCTTATGCTATTGCGAAGATGGATGGTGTTGCTGGCTACAGTAAGCATTTACCCGGCGATCACTTCTCGAGCGTACTCGGCTGACGATCTCTAGGTGGATGGCGCTGGATCTTCATCCTCGAAGGTATCTTCACAACCGTCGTTGGTCTTTGCGCAAAATGGTTCATTCCGGACTGGCCAGAGACGGCAAAATTCCTGACCCACGAAGAGAAAGAGCTTCTCGTAGCTCGTCTCGCTACAGACGTCGCCGATGCAAAGATGAATCGTCTCGACAAGAAAGCCGTAAAACGAATCTTCAGCGATTGGAAAATCTATTGCGGAACACTCATGTTTCGGCATCGTGAATACCGGATACGCGACTTCAGTAAGCAGCCATGTACATCTTGCTAATACTTCTCTAACCCTCTTTTCTAGTTTTTCACACCAACAATCATAACCCAACTCGGCTACCGCGCCGAAGCAGCCCAAGTTCGCTCAATCCCAATCTTCATCGTTGCAACAGTTTTCTGCCTCCTCACCGCTTACTTGACCGACCGTCTCCGTCACCGCTACACCTTCACACTACTCGGCTGCATCATCGCCACAATCGGCTACTCGATCCTCCTCAACCAATCCCGAGTAACCACAGGAATCCAATACATGGCCATCTTCTTCATCGTAACAGGAGGTTACATGTGTCAACCCGTGACTTTAGCTTGGGTAAACAACTGCATGTCGGGACATTACAAGAGGAGTGTGTCATCAGCTATGATGGTGGGATTTGGTAATGCGGGTGGTATTGTGGCTAGTAATATTTTCTTGACGAGTGAGCAGCCAGGTTTCAAGACTGGGTATGGGGTCAGTCTTGGACTGGTTTGGGTTTGCGCCGTGGCTTGTTTGGTGCTACTGCTGGGTGTGAGATGGGAGAATGCTAAGAGGGAGAGAGGGGAAAGGGATTGGAGACTCGAGGATGTGGAGACGAGGGATAATTTGGGGGATGATCATCCTAGGTTCAGGTTTACTTATTGAGATGGTTGGAGGAGATACCAAAATGGGCGTGAAGTGGAGGTGTCGTATCACCGACATCTGCTTCTTGAAATAGTCCAAGCAGAACGGCTCAATTCTCCTCGCCGAGATATCCAAAAATCAGTAATCATCTCCAAAGTCAAGCGTCTTATCGTAAATCGTAAAGCATGCAATCTTTCTCCAAAGCAAGCGTCTCATCGTAAATCATGAATCATCTCACATCTCCCCAAGACCCCTTTCCAACTTACCTCGTTTCTGATGATGAAATCAATAAACCCCCAACTTCCCAACCCTAAGCAGCACCTCCAACCCCTCACTCGTCTTCTCAAACTCCCTCTTCTTCTCGTCCAATTCCTGCCTCGCCTCTCTCGCCTCCTCCTTATGCAACTCCGACATCAGCTTCGTAAAAGCAACGAATTTCTTCTCGATATCGACCTTCCCAGCAGCTCTCTCAGCTTTCAAACTATGCATGCGTGCAACTTCAGCAGAAGTCTTTCCTAAGCGCGCAGAACCGTGGATATAAGTGTGGATAGTCGAGAGGTCGGAGTCGAAAGTGCCTGAGGCGATGGCGTTGATGAGGCAATCTGGGCTGGTGGATTTGGGCTTTGGATCCTCGTGAGGAGTGGCGAGCATTTCTTTGAGAGTTAGGAGGGTGCCGCGTTTACGAGCTGGGTGGCGCTTGGGAATTGGCGGGACGTTGATGTCTTCGAGAAGAGAATCGTGTGATGACTCTTGTTCTTGTTTCTCGGCATCCTCATCGATCGTTTCTAGCACCTCTTTCCTGGTCGGCTTGCTTGGCTGTTGTTTGGCGTGCTCAGAAACACCTGATGTGGTCTCATCGATTGCTGTATCAAGCATGTGATGGAGGTCAAGAATGATTGGGATGCTGCCGCTTGAGTTGGTGCTGTGCTCCGATGATGTACTTGATGATCTTGGACTTGAGCGACCTTCGAGTGCTGCGAGGGTGGCAAGGTCATAGCTAAGTCGTGCCGTTGTGGTCGAGAGAAGTTTCATGTTGTCTTCGGAGAGCATTGCAACACCCCATCGGCGAGTGTTGCGCTTCCGAATTGGACAATATCGTGGTCGGCTGTGACTGACGCTCTTGAGGATCGGAATTCTTGATCTAGGAGTCATGCTGGGCATGTTATGCGTCTTAGCTTTCGACAGCTTCGCATTGGATTTCGTGTTGCGATCCATTGCGATGGTGGATCGACTTCGTCCGTTGATTCGGGTTGACGACGATGTCTAAGTTATGTGGAGACTCCATCGATGTGTTAAGAGAAAATGCAAGAGAAAATGCAAGTGCCATGATTGCGTCTGCAGCATGTGATAGTGTTGAAAGTGAGGGTATGTTGTAAGCATGTGCCAAGGTCGGCCTCGCTGCTTCACTTCACGAGTCTGCCGTCTCAGTCCATGAACCTTTTTAAGATGCATGTGAAATTGCCGGCGCATGCTTGGCGGAGCACTTCAATGATGAGCGGACTTTTGATTCATCTACCCATCTACCAGCGTGGTACGTGTCTCAGGCGTGAAAAGTCCGTACGTTCAATTGGCATTTGCTTGCGCACCACGACTACATCGAATTGAGCATAGATTTGTAGCTTCTCATAGGACCCAACACCTTCGCTGCGTCCGAACGCTGTCAATTTACCGGCTGGCTCACTGTGCACCAGACTGGCGCATGATCGTTCGTTTGCTTGGCCTCTTCTCGTGCATCCCCACAGGTCTCGATGTGCTGCAGCATTTTTCGAAGGCATGCACTTATTGTTTGGATCTTGGAATCATGCTAAAGCCTCATTGCTGAGCCGGTGATACAGGTTTGCGAACAAGGCCAGTGGTGTACGTTTGTCGTTGGTCATTGGTCCATAAACTGTTGATTCGCTCTTGACCTTGGAGCTGTGCACGTTTTTGACAGCGCGAGACAAATGCCAGCGAACGTGACTGGGCGCACGGCGTTACCGTAATGTAGAGCCACGGTGTCTGCGATTTTGAGCTCATATGTGAAACATGGTCGTCAGTGTTTAGTGATATGCCGAAAGCATGAACTTGTTGCACAGAAGCCTCGGCGCAGCTCGAAATGCGGCGTTGTGATTGGCCGAAAATCGCATGACGCTAAGAAATGTCACGAGCTCTCGGCAAGATCTGTCGACTTCTGGCTTGTTCTTCGGCATTGGCATGCATGGCACTGCATGGATTCAACATGAGAAAAATGCTTGTGGTCACTGGTCTCTATTATCATCATTCATTAGCATGACTGATAGCCATGGATTGATGTAGCTCACTGCATGGCTTTCTTTCCTTCTTGCACCATGCCTTTAAGGTCATACTCGTAGATGAAAGCATTCCAGTTCTCGAACTTCTTCTTCAGCTTCTCCTTGTCGACTCCTGCGTCGGACCTGCCGCACAGAAGAAGACCTGCCATATTACTCTGGAGCGCAACTTCGGACCTTCTGGGTCGCCGGATCTGATCGTAAACCGTCATGGCTTTCGGGATGTCTGCTTTGCTTTTGACTTGATTTAGGACTGCTTGCAGCAGGAGGGCGTCCTCGATGGCTTGACCGGCACCAGCTCCTCTTGCAGGCGCAAACGACTCTGCGGCATCGCCTATCGTACAAGCATTGCCATTGCGGTAAGTGGTAGTGCCGATGTGAGACCTGGCAGCTGCAGCATACAGCTTTTCCTGTTCAGCGAACAGTTTCGCCATCCCCTTGCCGATGTTGCCCCAGCCGCGAAGGTCTTCGGCCACTTCATCTTTCGACCACTCGTGGAACGGTTCCTCGTACGGCCAGCCAGTACCAGTAGATGGGCGCTCCTTCCAGCCCGCGATCACTTGCATGCTTTGGCCATTGTCAAGCTTGTCAGTCAGGAGAAAACCACCGTCGCCGACCCAGCCGGTTTGGATGTCTTCTTCGCAGTGCTCCTTGCCAAAAGCCTCAATCCCCTTCTCAAGTGGAACCACGATGCGCATGTTGAAGCCACCCATGCCTCTTGGTTTTGTGGCCGGATTGTCAGCCCCAAGAACAGCCGCCCGAACCACGGAGTTGAGGCCGTCGCCACCAATGACTGCATCGAATTCCAGGGATTTGCCATCCTCAAAATGTACCGTGGCAGGACTTCCAGCACTCGTGCCAGGCTCAACTCTCGCGACTTTGGCGTTCGTAGTTATTGGTATCCCTGGAATGGTCTTGTTGATTTCCCTCTGGAAGACACCACGTCCAACCACAATTTGTGGGGACGTGTTATCGAGGTAAGCAATAAATTCACCGGCATCTGGCCCAGTGCCCTAGAATTAGTCAGTAGACATCCAGAGACGTGGACGGTTCCGTGAAACTCGCCAATACGATCTTTGCGCTTCTCGGCAACACCGTCCCGCCCGCATCATCAAGAGCTTTTCTCAACTCCGGATTCAGCAATTCTAGAGCTCGCTGTGCATTTGAGCCGAGACCAAAGGCTTGTCCCTGGACCCAAGAGCCGTCGCTGCCTTCGAAAATCTCAACTTGAAAGCGAGGATTGTCTTTCAGGCCTTTGGCAACGCAGACTGATGCAAGACCATTGCCAATGATGGCTACTTTTATCGGTGTGCCTGCCATGATGTGTGTTATTGTAATGACTGTGAGTGTGAGAGGATAACTTTCAGCAGTTGAGGCGTCGGAACGAAACGAAAGAAATGTCCCGAACCTGTGGCACAGAGCTGAGGTGCGATCAGAGTTGTGCTCTATTCCTCATTGGGTATTGGGTGGACAGCTCTGGTGGATACTCGACCGAATGTCTCCGTCTGCATAAGATGGGTGACATGTGAAGACCGCTCGATGGAGTGCTTTCTAGTCTGGAGGGCAATCTCAAGGACGCAGAAGGAAGCGTCCTCTGTATAGCGACCAAGTGCCAAGAGCCGCTGGAGACGTCACCGCTGTGTGTCATCTCTATCTCTTCAAACTCAGACCTATGCTGTGAAGCACACAGCCTCATCCTGCTCAACTCTTGTCACCACAATCTTGACAGCCCTGATCCATCGACGTTCAGCAGTATGGGTCGCGCTCGGTCGTGCTGCTTGGTCGCCTCCTAAATTCTCCGCCATGTTGTCACGGGAGAGCATTGATCAGCACCATCACAACAACGCGTCAGCACGGTATAGCAGCTCTGCAACTGCCGCTGCAGCCATGCTATAAGTCATTGAAGCGGTTCGAGGAAGAAAGCAACTCGCCTTTCAAGACCAAAACAACGCGTATTTGCAACATCCATCCCGGGAACAGTCTGAGAACTACGCACCAGGACGAACTCAACGCCTCAACAGAATTCCATGATGACGTTCAGCTCGTACAGCTCGTACGCGGCCGCGTACAATCCTCCCACGCCGAAAGTTGCATCGCACCTCTTGCAACCACAATGATTCCACATGAAGAAGTATGTATCGCCAACCAATTTTCTTCACTGATTTGACAATTGTATCCTGCAATGGACATCTCAAACTTCCTTGTCCCTACACTGCTCGCTCTCTCCCTCTACCGCTACTTCACAGTCGGCCGCTTTGAAGCCCCAATTCTCTTCGCCGTATACTTCTTCATTAGTTCCATTTTCCCATTCGCCAAAAATGCCTTTACAGCTTCACGTACTGGGCTGCCTCGCATCCATGTCTTCTGGCATCCGCATTCCTTCATCTGGATGGTGGCCGGTGTTCCTTTACGGCCCTATCTGAAGCGTTACCTCCCAAGCTGGATCTGGGATCGTCTTGCACCAACAATCTATGGCTGGGAATTTCAAGAAGGCATGCGACCTTTTGACAACTTTGCCGCTCCGCAAGGTGATAAGAAGTCTTTCTGGTTGGTAAGCTGTGGCGAGCCGGAATTGTACACCTGGGACAGAGAAATCGTGAAACAAGTTTTGATGAAACATCAATACTTTCACCAGCTCAAGTTGACTGCATTCTTTCTGGAGAAATTTGGCAAATCGCTTTTCACTAGTAATGGAGAGTCTTGGGCTAGACAAAGGAAGGTGCTGGCTGCTGTTGTGAATGAGAAGATCAGTAAGACAGTCTTCGGAGAGACGATCAAGCAGTCTGAGGGATTGGTCAACGAGGTGACGAAGAAGGATGCGCTGAATGGTGGCAAAGGCGTGGCAGAGACAAACCAAGTATTTGACATGCTGAAAAAGGTGACGATTCATGTTTTGAGTGGAGCTGGGATGGGAACGACTGTTTCGTGGGCGAGTGATGGCGGAGAAAAGAAGCTGAAACCAGGTATGAAGATGGACTACATGGACGCCTGCAAAATCGTCACTGGAGCCACAATGGGCCCCATCATCCTACCGCAGTGGTTCACCTCAAATTATCCATCCTGGCTTCCTAGACATGACTTCATGCGAAACTTAAGCGTTGCAATGCGCGAGTTCCCAGTTCACACAGGCGACCTCCTCGACTTAGAACGAGAACGTCAAAGTAGTGCTGCCGCAGAAAAGGGAGCTGCAAGTGGCACTGGCAACGCAATGTCAGCACTCCTTCAACATGCCAAGACCGAGCAGAATCCCAGCGGCTTGACAGAAGATGAGATTCGGGGCAATCTCTTCATCTTCACTGTTGCCGGCTTTGAGACTACAGCGAACACTCTCAGTTACAGCATCATGCTGTTGATCCGACATCCATCATGGCAGAAGTGGCTCTTCGAGGAGATCGATGCGATCGTGCCTGCTTCAGGACCGGCAGATGAAGAGCTGGACTATCAAAGTCTCTTTCCTAAATGTCAGCGGATACTAGCTTTCATGTTTGAGACCCTTCGCTTCCATCCGCCGCTGGTCCACATCGTCAAGGAAACGCAAGGCGAGCAAGTGCTTACGACGGAGAAAGGCAAGGAAGTTCGGATACCGGATGGCACCTTGGTATACCTCGACGCTGTTGCGTTACATCTTGATCCCGAAGTATATCGTAACGTCAATATTGACACCACTCGATACGAAAAAGAATCCGACGATGATGAGCTGAAGTTCCGTCCAACTCGCTGGCTGAACCAAAGCTCGGATTCGAAGATTACCATGTTCTCACCTCCGAAAGGCTCGTTCCTGCCTTGGTCGATGGGTCCAAGAAGTTGTCCTGGTCAGAAGATGAGCCAGGTGGAGTTCGTGGCTGTGATTCTGACGCTGCTGAGGAGGCACTCTATCGAGGTCGTCAAGCTTGAGGGCGAAAGCGATGAAGAAGCGACAGCTAGGATCGAAAGCTGGGTGGCAAACAGTTTCAGCAAAGCTACGTTGGAGATGAATGGCGTTTATGATATCACTGGCGAGGAAGGAGGATTCAAAGTCGGTCTGAGAAGACGGAGATAGCATTGCTAGCTTGCGATTCTAGGTGCTTCTTCGTGTTGAAAGAAATCAAAGCGCCCAACTCCATTATCGCGAACGCGCTTTATGATACTGTGTGCGATACAGACAGCCCCGTCCTGCTCTGTCTCTTGGAAAGCGATGCGATCACGACTTGCCAATTCGCGTTGCTTTCTCCTCAGATCTTGAAGTTCCACGGTGTCCCATCCTGAGTCCGATGAACCCACGTCAAGTCGATAGTCACGTCGATTGGCTTCTGCAGTAACTGTGATTCCGCGCGAAGGTACGCCGAGAGCATACCTGCAAGCGTCTTGATATGCCAAGCGTGGGACAGATATTTGTCTCGTACGTGCATCTCGATGGCAATTCTGCGAAGCTTTCTGATGCGCACAAGGCCTTTGAATGACTCGTAGTCGAACTCGGTCACTTCCTGTAAGTATCTGTCATGGTCGAAGTGGAAGTGGAGGCGAACAGTATCAAGACCGCTGAACTGCGTCCAGATGGCGGGCCAGAATCGCTTGAGCTGATCGTAAGGCTTGGAATACTTGTCCACTTTCATTCCCGGATTATGCCGTGCCGCAACAAATACCAGCTTCTTGATGTACTTCGTTGCGTACTCTGGCACGATTGGAATGTGACTTCCAAGCAGGGTCCTCTGGAAAATGAGAGCGCCAGGAGGAGGGAGCACGACGCGAAGCTCAAGGTTGTTGTACATAATTGGCATAGCCTCTTGGAAAATGGTCTTGCAGACTCCTGGATTGAGTCAGCCGAATCGATTGTGTAGTCACCTTGGACGTAAGAACTTACTGAGGATTTGCGGATATTGCGGACCTGATTTGCACGAGCACTTCATAGGTAGCTGTTTCCCAACTTCGCGAGACACAAGCTTAGTTTTTGAACAGCAGTGGCTCTCAGGCGAGATTGGTCGGCAGTCAAAGACGTATTCATAGATACGCAATCGAAGCTCTGGAGGCAGAGCCATGGGTGACTTCGGCTCGTGCGTCGCAGGAGCAGGTTCTGCTGATGCCGAGACTTTGCACGGGTCTTCGTCGTATGAACCCGGTGGACTGTCCATGGTGGATGTGCCGAAGCAGAAGACATCATCTGGTTCCACTGCCAGTGATGAGGTACGACTAGGCGGATTTCTCCTGGCTGTCCTAATGTGATGCGACGTCTCGATACTGGTCTCGGTGCTTCCGGTGTCTTCGTTGTCCCTGGTCCCCGTTCCTTTTGCGGACTTGGTGTCCTCTCATTTGAGGCAGCATTGATGTGGTTGCTGCTGGACCTGCTTTCGCCCGCCCAGGCGAGCTTCGCCAGCTTTCTCAGGTGCTTGAACACCATCCTCAGAGATGCATATTCATGGAAAAGTACAGGTTGTTGCGGAGGTGAAGGAGGATATTTGAGGACGGCGCGAGGTGAAATATCGGGACCGCCAGGTGAGGTTCGTCGCACGTTCTTGCCCACCTGTCGTGCCTTCCTCTTCAGCGGCTCCTGCTCAGGACTGCATCCGCAACCTCGGCTTGGTATCTGTGCACTTCACGTTCACTTGTTGGTTGACTTTACGAGCAAGTAATCGTGTTGCGTCTGCCTGAGCTCGCCACAACACTGGCCTGTTGAGCCAACACATCATCCATCGGCGAGCATGTAATGAGACTCATTGACGGAGTGAAAAGCCCACTTATCACTGTCGCCATACCTTTCTCTCATTCTATGCCGCTTCACATCCGACATGGACCTCTGCAGGTTCCAACGAGCATGGTCTTGCCATGGACTCACCATGATATCGCATCTCTTGCACGCTCCGGGGCGTCTGGTCCTGACCTGGTCTAATTTTTGTTCCATCGGGACCGGTATCGTGGTACAGAGCAATCGTGATTCCGGCGGACTAGCAAAGCATTGCACAGTCCCATGGCATCAGACATGATACTACAGCATCGATCTGTGGATAGACATAGCTCTTTGGTGTTCGCGTCGTCTGCGCATACAATTGCCAATCCCATGGTACCGTGGCGACGTAGACCCCGGAGCTGCTTCACTGGGAGGCGAGACCAATTTCGCTGGCGACAGCAAGAAGATAGGCAAGTGCTTAAGAGCAGGAGTATCAATGCCGTAGCAGGAGAGTAGCAAGACGGTAGCAGAATGGTGGCAGAGCGGTAGCAAGTGGCCTGTGGGGCAGACATCAACTAGCGGCCGCGTCAGGTGAACGAATCACAGCCCTGGGTAGCAAGGTGGTGCTTCTGGATCTTGGCCCTCGACTCACGGTTCTCCTTTGCAACTCAGCCGACGCCAGGGCGTTTCAGCACCTCAGTACGTGGACATATCTGGAGAGGCAATGATCATCTTGTTGCACTGATATGTATTCGACTATTTGATCATCGACCTCCCACAACTAAAGTCCAGCTCGCAATGGCCCCGGTTAAACCCACGGAAGCAAAATTTCTAGACTCCGCCAATCGAGAGTGCACCGTGCAGCTACGAAGGCTTCTCATTATCCCACACGTTCAGAGATCACTTGAAGCGCCGGAAATAGTCCCATTTCGTGACTTGGCCGTGTCTCCTGGCTTCCTCTGGAGAAATATCATATCGGCGAGGACGGTTTCCCGGCTCGTAGTATGCCTCTCGTTGCTCTCTGGTCCGCTTATTAAGAGTCTTTACTCCCTCCCATGTCCTGTCGAGAGCGTACCAGGTGGCTACCGCTTGGCCGATGCCTGACATTCTGTGGGCTTTTCTGGTGGAGTGGCTTATCGTTGTTTGTCTTCGCTTGTTCGCTGCCTCGAGGTGTGTCTGGTTCGTTTTTCCTGCTGGCTCGGGTCTTGCTCTGGAGTTGAAGTTACCAAGATCTGTATTTGTACACATGCAAATCCTCGGTGAAGCAAGCGAGCGAAGCAAGCGAGGTAATGCCAGCATCTTCACCACAGAGAGCAACGTAGCATGAGGATCGATACTCTCTCACCATGGAATACAAGAATACATCGAGAACGACTTGCTTCACCAGCTCAAAAAGCAGCTGAACAAGGCGAAAAGCTGGGAGAGAGCTAGCATTTGCCAACGAGTTCCTTGCTCAACTTGAAGAAATGTGAGTATCGAAACAGGCTCTCAATGTTTCAAAAGCAAGCTGCTTGTCATTACAGGTACCAGACTGTCTACTAGCACACACATCTGTCTTAGCCAGTCTTCATGACCGCCTGTCGCAGCAAGTATGTAAATGCATCGTGGAGATCGAAACTCATGCTACTTCAGTGATCCGACGGTAGCCACCATAATCCTGGCTGATCGGGCTAGTGCTCACTTCGGTCCTTGGTCAATCACAGCCTGTGAGCGTAAGCATGCGAGCATCAATGGAAGTTGGCACATAAGCTCACAGCAGAAGTACATTATCCAGTCGATACCATCTCGACGCTTGCGCGGTGCCACTCGCTCAGCGGTAGTGCGTGTCGGCCTCTGAGTAATGCTGTCGGTACTTTCGCTGGTCATACTTTCCACATCTCGAGAATGATGAGGAGCTCGACGACCATTCGTTGCTTGGCGCGGATGTGGAGCCCGACTCGCATAATTACGATGACGACCATCTCGATCGTACGCCGGTGCACGTCGAGGATGGTCTCGCGCAGAAGAATGATGGACTGGAGGGGGAGGTCGACTGTGTGTCCTGTCATGGTTATACTCTGTTCCCTATACGGGGATCTGTCGAGGCAGAGCGCTTACCAGGGGTGATTCATTTCATACTCCCGCTCACGGGGCGTAGATCGACTACTGCGTGCCTCGCGAGCACGCTCCCTTTGCTCGTGCTCCCACCTTGCTCGGGCCGCTTCTTGTTCTGAAGTGGCCCTCCAGTCTCGCAGAAGCTTCTGAAATAGCCACGGCGGCAAGGTTCCATTTGTGGCCATTCTGAGCACCAGATCCTGCTACCTTGGGATCCTCCTGATTTGTTGGTGCTCCTGAGCTTTGGATGTTGCTGGGCTTTGGATGTTGTTGAGCTTTGGATGCTGCTGAGCTTTGGCTGTTGCTGAGCTCTGAATGTTATTGAGCTTCGATCGTTCCCGAATTGTGGATGTCACTGAGCTTTGGAGGCTACTGAAATATGGACCTTGTCGATTTCAAGATGTCATGAAGCTGACTCCTAGGTGCTTGAGTGTCAACAGGGGCGATTCGAAGTGATGTGGATACATCTACGCACGAAACATCCGGTCACAGGACTTGTATGGCGATTGCCTTATCAGCGCGATCTAATGCTTCTTGTGATAAACGGCAACAACAACTGGTGTTCAAGAAGGAAACGACCACCCAGCTTCGCACAAATGCTCATGTCTATGTCGAGTGGGTCATCAGACTAAGTCAAGCTTGGGCCTAGCTTTGGCCCCTGGACATTCTCAGGTCACACAAGGATTTCGCTTCACTTCAGCGGAGCATTTCGAAACATGAAGACTTCTCTTCAGAGCCAAGTCTCCATCGGATGCGACAGCTGGTTAGGTCCGACAGCACTCGTGTCACCCGGAGAAGTTTGGGGTTATATCATTCGTCATGCTACTAAAAGACAACGTCTGCTTTCCATTACCGTTCAGTAAAGCATACAACATGATAGAGCCATACGAAGTCAGAGCCGCTGCTGGGAAGGGAGAGGGAGTATTCGCCACCGAAGCACTTCGCTGCGGCGACATAATCATGTACGATGTTGACAAGATGGTCATCGAAGGACATGATGCAGATGAGGAGGATGTAACGAGGGCTTTCGAAGCTCTGGGTGCAAGCGATAAAGAGAAGTATATGAAACTATACCCCGGTCATCTGAAGCTTGACTCCACAATTCATCGCATCTGGAGAGTCAATTGTTTCGAAGTCGGCGGCGAGGAGTGTGGCATTGCTTCTTGCATTCGCTTAAAGCTGGCAAAGGTTGGTAACATTTACTTCCTGGTCCCCATCATCAACACAGATGCTGATCATGGCCATATTCATAAAGATCAATCATTCCTGCGTACCAAATGCCGACTGGCTCGAGGAGACATCTGCAGGTTTTCCAAGCATCCGCCTACTCGCTTTGAGAGATATATCAAAAGGAGAGGAGATCCTGATCAGCTACAATGATGAGCTGACGCGAGCAATGGACACATCGAACCGCAGATCTTGGCTGTATCGATGTTTCGGATTCTGGTGTTGCTGTGATGCATGCGCGTCTGTCAAGTCTGCTCTACACGATACTCGCCGCCGAATCATCTTTGCGCTCGCTGCACTGAAGCAGCAGCAGAGTCCGCCGACCTACCTGAACGCCTACAAATTTCGCAGCCAAATCAGCGACAGCTCTGCCTGCGAACATTTGATGAGTCGGCCGGACTTCTACACAACAACCGCATACGATTATTTGCTGGCTACCTTTCTGGAAGCAGAAGATCTCGTTGGCTTCGATGCCGCCGCTGCCTGGAAAAGCGCCGCTGTCAAGCTTTATAACCAGATCAGTCCCGCCGAAAATGGCATCATCTGCCTTGGTCAGGTCAAGACGTTCTTGGTTTGGCTGGCTCGTGCCAAGCAGCGCAAGCTGGACCTACTGTGGAGTGATCACCCGACTGCTGAAGCATTTCTTGAAGACGAGGGAGCAATGCTAGAAGATGAGGTAATACAGGTTGCGGTGGATTTCGTGAGTGGGTCGTAATTCATCGAGCGTTCGAGTCTGACATCTGAGTAGCTCAAGCGCCAGCGCGATCGAAACACGGGCGCAGTAACACAGCGCCAGGAAGAGCATTTCGCGATCACCTTTAAAGTCGAAGCCGATGGGATCTCCACGTGTTTCCCAATCAACGAGCAAGAGTGCGACAAGCTATTGTGGAAACATCGCCGGGATCCGAGCCTGAAGCAAGAGGCAAGCAGAGCTTTCTGGAAATATGTGGATCAGAAGGGCTTCAGGTTGACTCTGACCTAGCTTGAGCTGCGCCCGAAAACCATGTCTGTTTCAATTCACAGACTACATGCTAAATACAAACGCCATAGTAGATCGTTCATAATCTACACCAAAATATTCGCCGAATGACTACTTTAGTAGTCGGTGTCAGTACTGTACACCGACGCCGATGCCACGGAATCGGAGTAGAAGCCCTCCTCCTCGTCACGCAAACGTTGCTCGACGATCGCGTCCTGCCTAGCCTCGAGCCGGTCAATCCTTTCATTCATTTCCCGCTCATGCTTGCTAGGACCACCCTTGAGGATGCGCTTGCCGCCTTTGTAGACGTCTTTCATGAGCTCGCCCCCGCCCGTTCCGATCGCGGTCGTGAGAGCGGTTTCCTTGATCTTCGCTGTCGTGATAGCTTTGGCTACCGGGGGTACTGCTACAGCGGGTGGAAGTGTCATTTTCTGTGCTTCTCCGAGATTTGTGGTGACTTGAGTGTGCTGAGTGGATGTTCGTGAGTTTGGAGAGTGTGATTGTGTGGAGAGCGGAGTGGTGTGGAATGGAAGAGCAAGAGGAGAGCTGGAACTGCTGAGAATTTAAACAATTCCAGAAGCATGGTGAAGAGCACCTCGTCGCCCTTTCCATCATCGCTGTGGCCAAGATTTCATATACGTGCGCAATAGTCGTCATACTATATCACAGGTCAGCATGAATGTGGAATAGAGCGCTCAGTGAAAGAAGCCAGCCCAGGCAAGTGCGGAGGAGCATATCTATACAACGCGACTTGCGGCTGGCCGAGCGTGATCTATCGACGTGGTGACTTAATGTTATGCGACACGAAGGTGGCAAACGTATCGTGTATCGTAGACGTCGCGATGACTCTCTGATGAGGCGATCTACGAAGTCTCAGCCGTGAGGAAGTAATCTCCCTAATTGCTCTCACATGCAGCGCACATTGCTTTCACATGCGGCTGCAATTTAGCATGCGGCCCGTGCTCGAGCTTGAGCTCATTTTCTGCCCACGACTTCTTCCTACTCTTTCTTCGCCACCACCTCAAGACAGACCACGTCGGAGGTCACGGCCAACCCCTTGCGCCATCAACCTCGTCAGAGAGACACTTCTTCATCACACAACATGGCCGTTGCTCCTTCGAGAGACGTCCGGTACGCCGACATGATTGTTGTCTGTGGCGACCGCAGTTGGGAGGTGCACAGCAATTTCGTGTGCCCGCGCGCCGCGGTGTTCGAAAATGCTTTCGACCGCAACAACCCCGTAAGATTGATCAAAAGAGCATCAAGCGGTTCGATATGCTGACTGATTCGGTAGAACATGGTTGTCGACTTGTCTCGCGAAAATGAACAAGTCGTTGCCGCCACCATCGAGTTCATCTATGATGGACACTACAACGCCGCAGAGTCAGCATCGGATGACAACATCAGTCTCCATGCCGACGTCCTGCGTTTCGCCTCCCAACACAACATCCAGGACCTTCGTCGGTACGCCCTTGGTCGGTACAGCCGCTCCTTGGCTGGCGACTGGCATCGCGCCTCGTTCGCAGACACACTCAACAACCTCTATAGCAGCACGCGCGAGGACAGTGTCGGACTACGCAGTGCGGCGACTGCAGTTGCCATGACGCATGCACGTCAGCTTCTTGGTGATCCCTCGCGATATGCGCGCTTCAACCAAGTCATGGCTAGGCACCCGTCGCTGGCCATCATTCTGGCGCAGAGTCTCGCGCGCGCGCTCAACGAGTTTCAGAACAGCAGAAACTCCGCCTCACAAGACGTCCGCCTGCCATTTCGGCCACAGCATCCTCGTCCAGCCTGCGGTCGACGTCTCAAGTGTCCACGCTGCAACGAGGACTTCGAGGCCGAACTGCCATCTAGCGGTACTTATCAGCATCAATGCGATACAGAGCGGTATCAGCATGAGGGTATCAGCAACAGATACACTCCATCCCAATGGTGCATGTACTATTGCGGTGAAGGAGCCGTACGAAATCCGGACGCCTAAGTGGAAGGACGAGAGAAATGGAATGGAGCGCATGGCTATGCCTCCAAAGTTCCAACATTATCCCAGGCAACAGATGCGCATACGATCGCTTTGAACGGGAATTGCTTTTGTGAGTCGCTGTGAGCGGCAGTCTTGTGTAAAATCGGGCTTCTGTCCAAGAGCCCGAATGAGAATCAATGAGCGTTACTGTCTTTGCACAAGTTTAATGTCGCATCTCATCTCTCCCGTCTGCCATGCCCGCTATTGTTGCAGCACATGCCGTCGTATTGTCAACTTCAGCACGAGCATGTATCCGCACATGCGGCCTCACTTCACCTGCATGTGATGAAGACGGGGCCAAGTGAGTGCTATAAAAGACTTCAGCATTGAAACAAGAACTCTTCTTGCTACATCCACCTCTTTTCGCCGTCAACATGGAGCGGGCCATGTACTACTTGCGCCGTGACGGACTCTACCAAGACCTCAGCATAGTGTGTCCTGATCGCACATTTACAGTCCACAGCGTCGTGGTCGCGCCGCAATGGTATCATATCCATTTGATGTGCAGCCAGTTCAAGGTGAGCTGATCGCAAAACGTCACCAGCGCAAGGCTAACGAAGCACTCCAGGAACCAGACATTCCACGACGCATTGAGTTGCCGGACGATATCTTCGAGGTCGACGCCATAATTGAGTTCTGCTACGAAGGAGATTACGGCAGGCGATGGTTCGGACCAGAACTCTTCTACCATGTTTGTATCTTCGACATTGCCGAGAAGTACGGACTTTTCCGGCTCAAAGAACTAGCACGCGACAAGCTTAAAGCAGCCCTTTCGACTGTGTATACTGGAGCTGATCTCGCCACCACGGCCAAGCATCTGTATCTGACTGAAGAGCACGAATTGCGAGAGGTCTTTGTCCAGGCCATTTACGCTCGCCGGGCAGAGCTCCTCAGTAGAGGTTCAGCTACTCGCGAAGCTCTCTTGAATATCCCAGAGCTCGCGAGGGACATGGTAATCCGGAACGTCGACGGCATCAACGGTGAGGGTTCCAACGTTGCTCCGCGAGACCCTCGCAATGGAAGGCCTTCAGTAGCCACACCCGATCAGTCGAAAGGTGGTGAGACCGGGAGCAACAGCCGCGTATCACAGACGGACGCCGCACTTGGAAGAGTTGAGGCCATGAGAGAGTCGAAGGAGCCGGAGCAGTCTTATGATCCAGGGATTGGAGGTGCAGACGGCGAAGCAGAAACTCTTGCATTACCACAGCGCTTCAAACAGACCAAGAGGAAGAGAAGCGAGTCGTCTGCGGCTTCAGAACGATATGAGGCTACTGAGGGCTGTGCCAGAACCGAGTCCGTTTGAAGAGTGGAGCCAGGAATACACCAGAAATCCCAACATGGATTCGCACCTCGCCAGCTGAGAGGGCGACTTCGATCAACAGGCTGAATTGCACATATCTAAGCAACACACTAATGATCAAGCCCGATCATGATCTCGAAGACTCCACGCTATGCAAATCTCAAATCAAACATCCACAACGCCAACCTGGGTATCATTTGACTGACCAGCCCCAACCTTTCCTTCCTCACTTTCCAATAGGATTCTCCGGCCTCTTAAAGAAATGCGCCTCAGTGTTCATGACCCAATCATCCAGACTCCAAGTATCAGGCTCATCAAAGAGCAAGTAGAAGTATTTCAATGTCTCGGCAATCCAAAAACTCTCCATGCCGTCCAACTGCTCGGGATGGAGCTTCGTGATATCATCCAAAGCGCTGTGACCAAACTCCGCACGGGTATGCTTATCGACAGCCTGAAACATTTTCCAGCCCATATCACGCCAGTATTGCTCGCCAGTTATGCGATACATGTAGAATACCGATTCGATGGCTTCAGGTCGCAAAATATACTTCTTGCTTTCGTAGCGCACGAAGCCAGGCGCAAGACGTTCGTCCTCGATCTTCTGCTCAACGTATTGCTTGTGCGTTGGTGGCGGCGGTGGTGTGTAGACCGGAGCAACGACCTCGACTGGTGAGGGCGATGGTGGATACGCAGCGCTATCGTACTGAGTGTTGGCATCATACTGATTGCTGTTTGCTGGGAAGATGACATCTTCGCCTCCAGCACCTGGTCCATAGTTTGCCTGATCAGATGGCGCTTTTACAGGGTTCGGCGACTGTGCTGCTTGTGGCAATGGCGGAAGTTTGTCGTCAGCCACGTTCTCTTCGTGCAGCTGTCGCTTGTTGTACTGGCTTGTGTCCTGCGCGGCAGTTGCCGGTCTGTTGTTCACACCATAATCCTTTTCAGAATCGTCCTCCTCAACAGTCTGGCCTGTGCCGTGACGTGGCAAATCGTGGCTACTGCTGCTCGTGGCGCTCGGTGTGACGGTCGGCCGACTGTTCGCTATCAACGCATCCTCGCCGTACGTCTCGGCGTATTCCTTGCGCTGCTCGTCGCGATAGCTTTGGTATGGATCCAGTTCCTCCCAGTACATGGTCTCATTCCACTCGCAGTTGGTTTTGTCTGGGCACGCAAATGCAATGAAGCCTTCGGGCATGATGCCGGTAGTGGTGGCATTATATGCCCAGATGCAGCCATCAGTGAGCTTGCGCCCGATCTCAACATGCTCCGGCAAGTCGAAAAGCTTTCCACCCATGGCAAACATACCACCAGCAAAGCATGTCAAGTGCTCGCCCTTGGAATGCCTCGTCTCGTAATATGTTTCATCGGTATAGTTCCATGCCGAGACGACCTCGCCTGAGATCAAGATATCGAGGTTGTCTGGGGTCATTGGGCGGAAAAGGCCCTTCTCAGCCCAAGGAATCATGCTTGCCAAATACATGTCTTTGTACTGGTCGAATTGCCCGCCAATAAGCAAATGCATCTTTGGCAGGTATTCGTAAGTGCTGTCGCTCTGGCCTCCGAGTGTAAAACTCTCCATACCATGCGAACTCGTCGACCGAAGACCTTGTGGAATACATTCTGGCTCTTTTGGTGCTTCATAGACGGGAACGTACGGTTGACTTGGGTTGTATCCTTGCTGAACGTATGGTGGAGCGTCATTTTGAGCTGCTGCGCCTTGATTGACGTTCTTAGTGCCAGTTTGAACCTTTGCAGGAGCACCATTAGCAGCTGGCTGACCAATCCTTGGATTCACAGTGCCATCAACCAAGTCGCCCACGTCAAGCTGCCGCTTCCGATGCTTGGTCACAGGAGTGCCATCTGTCCATCTCAGCTCGTCAGAACTGCTCTTTTCCGACGCAGGCTTGACTTCCAAAGCATCCAGCGAGCCTGCTTGAGCTGCTTGGCCCGATTGTGCCTTCTGCTGATTCAATGTAGCCTCAGCTTTGTCCATGACATCAGAGTCGACCTGAACAGGCTCGCTGCTGACCATATAGCTGTCGCCACCCGGGACCGGGATTTGATTCCAAGTTGGGGTGCTTGGCGGAAGCTGGACAGGTTTCGCGCAGCCACTGGCGTCCACCATAGTCGGCCACATTCCAGGAATGCGTGTCTGATTCTGCCATTCCTCAAAAGCGTCCGTGATCCTGGCAATCGCATCGTAGTACTTGGGCTCTTTTGTGAGTTGAGCCAGTCTCGTGAACTCCAAGCTCAATGTACCAAGTTCAGCCATTACGACCCTGGTGCTTGCTCGATGCCCATTCGAAGCAAAAGTCGGCTTCCAATAGTAGTAAGTTTCTGGCATCCGGTTGGGTGTGTCAAAAGCACTGTACAAGATTTCAGCCAACTCCACGGCTTTGTCAAGCAATGCGCGATATTGCCGGCCAGATATATCGTAAGCTCCGATCAGTCCACCAAGGTATCTGATTGTGACCTCAAACAGCGGAATGTCATTTCGAGATGAAGTCGTGAAGTCGATGTACTTCGTCTGGTTTACGGCATCCTCGAATTCATCCTTCATGCCCATTATCCATAGTGTATCCAGGGAATCGACCAATGTCGCACCCCAGCCATTGAAAGAGTTCTTGCCAACTCCAGATACGGGCTCGACCTCATCATATCCCCAGCCATACTTGCGATAGCCACTCCATGCATGCTTGCATGCCTCTTTGACTGCAGCCAGACGCTGCGCGTCTGCACCTTTGTTGTCTTTCTTCTGAACGAGAGGGATTGGTTTCGGTGTTCCGCTCGGCAATTGTATAGTCGAAGTGATGGGCCATTTCTCAGGCTGCTTGGTCCAATGAATCTCTGGCGCCGAATAGATAGGATTGCCGTATGCATCGACATTATCTTGCCCTGCACCTGACGCTTGGTAGACATGACTACCTCCCACATTGACAGGTACTGTGCCGTCATCGTCGACGCTCGAGGCTGGCGGCAGCGTTGGTAAGGGCTTTGTTGTAGTCCATTCCTCGGCATCAGATTCCGAAGTCGAGGCTGCCTCTGTTGCCGCGGTCGTTGCTTCTGCTTCCACAACCTTGACAGGCGTGGTAGCAGGAACAGCATCGAGCGCTTCCGCAGAGGTCGCCTTAGGCTTGAACTCTGGCTTTGGCAGATCTTCAATTTTATCCTCCAACTGTGGCCCTAATACTGCTTCTGTCTCTTTGCCATCTGGCTTCCTAAGAACTGCTCCTCCTCCCACCTTGTTCGGGCGTATATAGTCGGCGGCTCGTTCGTAGCCATTATTCCAGTACAGAAAATATACAAAGACCAGACAGACTGCGATCGCCAGTAGCCGCACTCTACGCGTCCGACCAGGCATCATGAAGGATTATTGTCGACCTGAGCTCTGCATGTGAAACCGCCGAACCAGTCGGCAGGATCTCGCTCGCTATCAGACGCAAGCGAAGGGCAACGGAGTGTCGGCGGGCATATAGATAGTAGTGTACAGAGTCAGAGAAACGAAACAATGAATGTACAGTTGTTGCTCTTGGCATTACTGTTTCCCGTGCTCGTCCACCCCTTCCTCGACATGCTTGGCGATGGAAAGAGTTTCCGCCCAGGAGTACCAGGAATGCTCCCAATTAGGTCGCTCCATGCCCGCCGCCCGCCGCCATCCCGCCCCATACCAATCTATATAAGGCTACGGCCAAACCCTTGCATATGCGTGATGTGCGGGGAGCATGGACGATGCAGATTCAAGCGAAGTGCTTTGTAACATTTCTTGGACATCTCACAGCAGTAAGATATAAGCAAGAGAGCGCTTTGAAGATTTGCGACCTTTGACAAGTCAAGTGTAAGTGATACTGGAACCATGAACGCCATGCGCCTGTATACGAGATCAGCAATCTCTTGGCGAGCAGCCAGACAAAGCCACAGAAGCGCCATAGCTTCCTCAAATCCCAGCTCAAAGATCCGAGGCTTTCCAAGCTGTGTCTCATCGCCTGCGACATCAGCCCATCAAACACGAAGGACCCTCACCAATTCCTCAAGGCCCGACTATGTGCCTTCTCTCCTGGACGTGCAGAGAGTGCAAGAGAAGCCTGGCGGCTGGCATCCAACATTGATACACTCTTCTGGAGATCTGAAGTGGACGGTGATCAGATTGCAGCCAGGCGTCGGAGAGGTTCCCAGGCACATGCACAACGCAGTGTGGGACTACTTCGTGCCTTTATCTGGTCAAGCAGTAATTGAGCTCAAGACGAAGGATGGTGAGGAGAAGGACTTTGAGATGAAAGAAGGGACTTTTCTTGCAGTGCCGCCCGAAGACGTGCATCGCGTGAGAAATAAAAGCCAGACTGAGGAATTTGTGTTTCTGATTGCGCAAAGTCCGAGGAGCCAGTATGACTTCGTTGCGAAATGAGAAGCTGAACCAGGCACATGGACAATGCTTGTCATTCGTACATTATTGTTCCAAAACACTGCCACAGCTCATCTACCACTCACAGGCTATCTTCTCAAGCTCCGATTTCCGTCCTCGCAGCCATCCTCGAAGCCATTCTCGTAGCCATCCTCGTAGTCATCCTCGTAGCCATCATATCCTCGAAATTCTCGCATCGCACGCTCAGCCCGCCTCCGACACGCTAGCATCCCGGAAGGAAGACGAGCTCGAGAAACACATTGGCCGCGAGAGCAGTCGTAGCATCGTCCAGGAGGATAGTTTCGCGGGCACACAGGCCGAGGTGGTGCTGGACGTCGCGAGTGGTAGTGATGTTGTTCTTGCGACATTGTGTTGATTTTTCGTATGTGAAGACCTCTGCTTGAATTTGTGATCGTTGCTCTTGGTCTCGATTTCGATGGCTTGATGACAAGAACATGAAGTGGAATCGAGTGTGATATATATGGCTGATCAGGCGTAGTGAATACGGAAGAGCAGCGTTCGCCGAGGATTCTTGCCACAGAAACAATGGTAGAATATATGTGGTCAAGAAACACTATGCACTGGATGTCTTCCTCACAGACACATTTATTGGCAAGCATGAAATGCCATTTGGTTAGAACAAGCTGAATGCTCTTGGCCATTCTAGACATATCTTCGAAGTAAAGCGAGACCAATCACTCACTACTCTCTTGGCTATTCTCGAGATATCTTCGAGCTAAATTGAATCTAAGCTCTCGCTAATGTTCTGCTATCCTCCAGCTACTTTTCCAGCTATTCTTGCGCTATTCCGAGGTGAAATGCTCTGCTATCTTCTTGCTAACGTTCAACTAACCTCCAACCATCCTTGAGCTATCTTCTGACTATCTTCTCCACCTTGGATCGTACATGTAGTCGTAATCATGAGCGTACCTGACTCTGACCTGCCAGATGTCGTACATAGCTTGCTCGTTTCGCTGTCGAGCATGTTGCATGCTTCGGTTTGGCTGTAGCTCGTATAAATGTGGGCAGCAGATCGTGCAACGACACAGATATGGCGAGTGAAGTGAACGTGGACATATTCGTAACCGGACCATTGTGACCTTCTCTGAATTTGTTCTTGAATGGGTCGTTCGCTTCGACAAATTTCAATGGTGGCTTCACGTTCACTGCCCTTCTCGCTGTGTATTAGACCTAGGATGAACTCCGAACCGATCCTAGCAGCAGAATATATGCATTCTGGCAGAGTTCTAACAGTATGAGACAGACTGGGGTTTCCCAAGTACTCCAGCCCTTCACTGTAGTGTTTGTCAGAGTGTGCAAAATTGCATGCATCCTCGCCGACAACGTGAAGCATTTCGCTTGGAAAGGTCCTCCTTCGCTCACCGTTGAACAAGCTTTTGTCACATGCAGGTTGCACGACGTGCCTGCCATTTTCACGAAGCTTCGACTTCACATTGTCGCGCGCGACAATAGAAGCTCTGACCACCTGCAATTCTGTCGCCACACTCCACCGCCGGCTATCATTCGACTCGACTTTCTACCAACGACTCAACTCTTCGCGACACTGCCATTGCGACTGAATGCCACCACGCCTTGCTCCTCGCTGTCTTCGGCATCGCCACATCAACCCTTCGCGACCACCAGCTAACTCATCTCCGGCAGTCAAACGCACTCATATCGCCATGGCCGACGTTGTCGATCCTCGCATTCCAACAGCCGACATCGCCATCCTTGCGACTGATGACGGCACCTTCACCCTCGATCGCAACTTGCTGGCTGGCCGCGGACCACTCTTCACAGTCTTCTTCACGCAGAAGAGCACGAAACTCAGAACGACGCAGATCTTCCTCCCGGAAGCCTCGCCATACATTGCTGACGGCTCTGGAGCTACAGCCGATTACATCGAGTACGTCAAGAATGGTGGAACCTTTCTTCCGGTCTTGGCTGGCTCTGAAGATAAGCACGCGCCGTACGAAGAGCAGATTGACCACCTCATCGACCTGTACCTCTATGCTTCCCAAATCGAGGATGCGAAGGCGCAAGATGACACAATGGATTGCCTGCTCGCCACGTACAAGGACGGCGGTACTGGTGGTTTTCCGTGGATGCCAGACTCAGAGACCATAGCTCGAATCTATGACGCCAGCCCTTTGGCTCCATCTCTTCGGAAGTTCTTGATCGACGTGCACTTATGGTCAGGCGCGGTCGGTATGAGAGAGGATCGCAAGCACGAAGGTTTCCTCAAAGATCTCAAGGCTAGAATCTTCGACGAGGTCATGGGTCCCGGAAAAGGTGGCGATCTTTACTCTACCACCGTGCAGTATATGCAAATGCTGGCTGATAAGGGTGGTAACAAGATGGCAAAGAACAAGAAGAAGGAGGCAATTCCGGCCGGGATCAAGTGCTGTGACTATCATAAGCATGGGCCTGGAGAGGAGTGTGTCAATAAGAAGCGGAAGAGACCGGTGGAGGTGCTGGATGAGAGCGATGATGAGGTTCAGAGCGTGAGGCCTCCAACAAAGAAGATCACGACTCCCATGAAGTTTGAGAGGTAGCTCGAAGGAGAGGATATGGAGTGTGCAACGTGCTAGAAAGCTGGATCTAGATGTGTACTCAGCTGGTCTGAAGCTTGAATTCAAAATTGTGCTTTGACTTGTGTGATCGGACTCGAATTCTCTACAATTTGTCTCATGTGTGCAGTGAACGCTCCTGTTGCGAACCTACACGATGCTCAGCGGATCGAGACCGAGTTTGAATGCTTCATGAAATGCGTTCGAGGCAATGGGATCAGGTGGTACCTTTATGATGAAGGTGGAGGACAACTGAGCTCCCACACCTTTGTGAGGATAGGTTTCTGACCTGGATTTCCCGACAACGCTGCACGCATCAAAGATCTCGGTGAAGCGTTCGAATCAGAAGGCGGAAGCGATATGCCCAGATTATGATGCCGAGTGTGATCTTTCGAAGAACGCATGGCTACCTGCTTCCACGAGCATTGAGCGTCCAAGGCCACCAGATGTAAAGCTGTCATCAGTAAGACTGAGTTGCACGAGCGAAGCATTGAAGCGTATGTGATTGTGTAGCATGAAGGCTTTGACCCGATGTGCACCTCGAATCTCTTCCAGACCTTCGCAAGAAAGGCTTTCGTGAGCGCTTGAGTCTCCAATGCCACCAGCTGAAAAGTCATCAGCAGAAGGACAGTGTCTCACGAGCGAAGCACTGCAGTGTTTATGCATATGCGGTAAGAAGATGTTGCCCTTTTCCCTGCCTCGAAGTGCACCTGCTTCCATTCAAGAGGCTCATATATGCTCGTGGGGTAGCGTCTAGTGCGAGGAGTGTTCTTGAGTGTTTGGGCTGTCCTGCTTGTGTGAAATGTTGGACTCCCATAAAGTCGCACAATATCGAGACTGGACGTGATCGCTCCAGAGCTCCATACCATCGACTGCTGACAGACAAAAGCGCAGGTATATCCGAGAGCCCAGCAATAGCGTTCCTCCACGCCTCCCTGAGAGCTTAAGGCTGTCTCACGTATTCGATGTCGGTCTTGACCGGCGTATATAGTCACATCGTGGAGGCAGCAGCCACGCTCTGCTTGGTTGAATAAGCGGAAATCGTTCGCATCGAAGGCGGCATACCATTATGGCATGGTCGGCTTCGAAGGTGTTTCGCGGGGCTAAGTAGGACCTGAGCATCTCGACCGAAAACTGTGGCATTATGGCAACGTTAGGCGATACGGAAAACTCCCTGTTTTGCTGGTATAGCTTCTCCGTCATCGCAATAACGGTTTGATGATAGCAATGAGCATTCGTGGTGAAAGAGTCATGTATTACACCCGCAATCGCATCTGAGAGCGAATCTTCTTACTGCTGCAGCTGCCAACGAGGTCGGGATCACTGCCAAGAAAGGTCTGTGCCTTCTCTGAGTGAGTGCCCGAGGGCCATCGCGCTCCAGTCGCGTCCACACTTCTACACATTATGACTCCAATGAGATGTGGACCATGCATTCCAACTGTGTCATTCTGCTTTCTGACAATAATGGTCAATCATAGAGTGCCCAACTAAGCAAATTCGTATGCACTGGGCCCTCGATCGAACCTCTGGTCCAAATCAGAAGATCACGAAGTATCAAGAGGTGGCACCACGAGGTCCCGGCTCGAGGTCGACATCGAGAGTATGATTACTGGCGACATATATACATGTGTCATGCTTTAAGGAGTGTCTGCAAGTGGAACGAGAGGAACAAGAGCAGACTTGCGAAGTCGTACGCGCTGCTTCCTACCAGTGACAAGAGCTGGCCCCTATTGATGTGGCCTGCCTTTTCGGATGACAAGTCACCGTCCCATCTGATTCTGATAGCAGTCAGCGCCGCTAAAGAATCCAGCTCGGACACAACCAGTGCACAGGTTATGGGAATAACAGCTACGTCAGTCGACCCCAACATGCCAAGCTGCGGCTCTTGAGTGATCAACATCAAGTACCAGCAGCTCACCACATGGCACTCGTCATTCACATGGCAAGAACGTGCAGCAAGATCCACTTCCTGCGAACTCCGCATTGGTTGTGGACCCTACAATCTGGAGACTATGCGTACCAAGCTCTTGTCCTACAATGCTCCCAAGCATTCAGGCGAGTTCAGTGCCCTGGCGGCCCACGCTCCACGGAAGCATGAACATATGAAGAGACAGAATTCGCGCCTGTTGCACGGTAGGTCGTTCAACAGTCTTCTTCGCCTTCATTACTTTGCATTTCATCTGGCTGCCAGGCTCCGCTTTGCAAGTATGAGCTCCTCTCCAAGTCTCAAGAAGTCTGATTCAGACGACGTTCTTGAGGGCACTCGGCACAATGAGAATGCATCAAACGAGAAAGGCAATGTCGCCGTTCATTTCGTCGAGGACCCGGATCTTACAAAACAGCTTCTCAAGAAAGTCGACTGGCGGCTAATCCCAGTCCTAACGCTTCTCTACCTCATGTCGTACATGGATCGCAGCATGATTGGCAATGCCAGAATTGCAGGACTACAGGACGACCTTGCATTGACTGACCTGCAGTTCAACATGTGCTTGACGGTAAGGACCACTGCATACAATACTAGAATGCTTACTGACTTACTGCATCAGATCTTCTTCATACCCTATGCTCTGCTTGAGGTGCCTGCGAACATCATGCTCAAGCTTCTGAAGCCTAGGCTTTGGCTAACGATCATCACCTTGCTTTGGGGTGCGGTGATGACTCTCTCGGGGTAAGGAAGACCACTTTTCTGGCGGGAGCAAAGGCCGCCTGCTGACGAGGAATAGCTTGGTCGACAATTACTCTGGACTGCTCGCAGCTCGATTCTTCCTGGGTGTCACAGAGGTAAGCGATAGGGCTTGCCATCTATTGCGCAACTACTTATAGTATCAAAGGCCGGCTTCTTCCCTGCGGCATCCTACATTCTCACAATGTGGTATGCCAAACACGAACTTCAGACACGAATGGCGTACTTCTACTGCGCAGCTACTTTAGCCGGCGCGTTCGCAGGCCTATTCGCGTACGCTCTCAATCTCATGGATGGAGTCGGCGGCCTTGCCGGCTGGCGATGGATCTTCATCATCAACGGCCTGCTTACAGTTGTGGTCGGTGTTTTCATACCCTTCATAATGGTCGATGGTCCAGAGAAAGCAAATTACTTCACGCCAGAGCAGAAAGCATACTTCCTTAAACGCCTCGAGGTCAACTACAGTAGCGGAGGCAAAGACAAGGAGGGCTTCAAGTGGAAGTACTTGAAGCAAGCGCTGTCGGACTGGAAGATCTGGCTGTCAACGCTGATCTTCTGGGGCAACACGATACCTGGATATGGGTGAGTCTTCATTCGAGCCTCCTGCATTTCACAGTGCTAATGCTTGTTCCTAGATTTGTCCTCATTCTACCAACCACTATCACCGGCCTCGGCTACTCATCGCAGCAAGCCCAACTCTTGACGGTTCCAGTCTACGTTGCCGCCTTGATCTTCGTCATTGTCTGCTCCGTCCTCTCAGATCGCTACAGGAAGCGGTCGCCATTCGTCATCTACCCATACTTCCTCTCGGCAACTGGCTTCTTGGTTCTCCTCGCCATGCCTGCAGATCGCTGGCCCGGCGCTCGCTACGGAATCCTCTTTCTCGTAGCCATAGGCCTCTACGTGCCTCTTGTCGGCGTCGTATCCTGGAATGCAAACAATCTCGCAGGTTCCTGGAAGCGCAGTATCGGAATGGCTTTGCAGATCACAATTGGCAACCTCGGAGGTGTGGCGGCCAGCAACATCTACCTTAGTCGTGAGGCACCGAGTTACTGGACTGGATATGGGGTCAGTCTTGCGGTGACGGTAATTGCGATTGCGGCTGGGTTCGGGTTGAAGGGACTTCTCACAGTCAAGAACAAACGAAGGGAAATGGTGAGTGAAGAGGAGGTAAGAGCGAGGTATAGTGACAAGGAGCTGGCGGAGCTGGGAGATGAGAGCCCTCTTTTCAGGTATGTGCTTTAGTGTCTAAGACCTCACCCGCCAGCAAGATGTATGTGTGGCAAGACAGCAGAGGACAAGAAGAAGAATTCCTTCGATTTTACGCAAGACCTTCTCTGGCGCTCATCAACCCAGCTTCGTCTTCACGAATGCCAACGCATTTGATCCATACTCACTACCATACCCTTGATGAGTCGCCGCATCTGTACCATTACAGCAATATGGATCCGGTGCATCGCAGTAAGATCGAATCTTTGCCGAGTACGCAGGACAAGAGAAACCAGTCGGTCTTGGATCGAACTGTCATGACATGTCAGCAATTTGCTCTCACCTTACAAAATGCAAAACACTCACCCCACTAGCCGTACAAGTCCCATAATGAAACCCCGACTCCGCAGGACTTTTCCTAGGATTTCCCGCCCAAATCACAGCCTTAATCGCACTCGCCGCCGCACTCGTAATCAAAGAATTCGTATATGTAACTCCTTGATTCGGATCACCGCCTCCACAGAGAGCATTATCACCGATTTGTGCGCCCTGGGCCAAAACACATCAGCACACGTCCCCCTCCCATCACGTCACGCTTCCGCTCGGTAACTCACCTGACTATACCCAACAACCACCAACTTCGAACTCGGACACTTCTTATGAAAAGCATTTATCGCATTCGCAATCGCCTGAGTTCCATTCTGAACTGAAGCAGCATAAGCTGAATTCGTGCCTCCTGCTGCAGGATAGACGATTGCTTCGGCTGTGGAACCTGAGTATGCTGAGAGGATTGCGTTGACGAAGGTTGAGGAGGAACCGTAGCCTGCTGGTGCTGTGGTTTTGCGGGCTCCGAAGATGTGGATTCCTGGGCAGGATTGACGGGTGTCTAGCAGAGGAGAAGAAGAGATGGTGGTGGAGAGGGAGAGGAGGAGGGTTGGGAGGAGGGATGGGGTATACATGTTGATGTTAACAGGTTCCTTGATATTGATGGGCATGTAGGACTATGGGCCCAAAGGTTCTTATACTCTTGATTTCGACGTTCGTGCGGAGATGTAATCTATCTCGTGAAGTTCAATCAGCCTGAAACACTGGGTCAATCTGGCTGCAGCGTCGCTTAGACGTTGGACCTCAGGTCGAGACTGAGTTCAATGGTACAAGATTCTCTGAGATGTATGCGCTCTGCTGTCAACCAAACTTGTCGTAGGGAAGAAAGCTTGTTCTTTAGCCATGGGAAGCTTTGATATAAGCCACATGATCTTAACTGCTGCCAGTCGGGACCACCAGTCAACCCACTGCGTACGTGCCGCCAATCATTGAACAAGAGTTCTATACTATGCTAAAGCATGACTATATTCGGATTGCCAGTATTTAGCCTGAGTGTCTCCTTCAAGCCGATGAAGTGTTCGTGTCACCTAATTCTGGAAAAGATCGTCAGCTAGCCTTTTCCGGAAGGTCTCCTGCATTGCGCTGGAGAATAGCCTAGACCGAGTACTTCTGTAGACAGCTCATCTGGATCGAACCGGACAAGTTGACTCGTTGCAAGCAAGATAGCAGGATTGACTGAGATTCGTGTGACCGGAGCTGCCGTAAATGCTATGAGATTAGTATATACCCTAAAGCTGAAAGTAAATAGATGTGACAGCTGACAGTGCTGCCTGTATTCTATGCAATGCAACGAGCGTCTTCTTTCAACCCTTCTCGCCGGACAAGATCAAATGAGCAGCTCTTTCTGCAAGAGCGTACATGGTCGATGTTGGATGTCCGCCCATGTTGAAAGGAACGGCAGATGCGTCAACCACCCGCACATTTGAGGTGCCGTAGACCTTGAGATCTCCGTTGACTACACCGCCCCAGTTCCGTGGTCTACTCTGGTAATTAGCGTCCATTAATTGGGCAGTCAGAACAGCCGAATCTTCACTTACAGCATAGCAGCAGTACCAACACCATGCCACCCGGCACGAAAGTTGTCAGACCAGTAGTCTCGCCACTCATCATCACTCGCATCCAGTGGTAAGTTCTGAAGGCCAGGCTGAGTTTCACCGGTGGTAAGATTTGCTAAAGGTTGAGTTGCAAACAGCTTTCGAATGAACCGACCAGAAGCAACATAAATGTCCCAGTCCCACTCAAGCATAAACCAGTTGACATCGATGAAAGGTGCTTCGGCTGCCAGATCAGCGTTGCCGCCCGCAATGTGACAGCTCCCTCTCGACATCGGGATCAAAGGCCAAAATTCCATATTGACGGAGGTATTATTCATAGCTTGGCCGCTGAAGAGCTCAACGACCGGAACAGGGGTATTGAAGATGGCCTCGTATTGCACCTGAAGCGAATTCAAGATCTGGTCGGCAGAGAGTGAGTTGTTGATTCGATTTGAGATTATACTTGCATAATCCTCGAGCGATGCATTGACGCGCTGCTGTACAGCAGGAGCTTCGTCGCCAAGAATGTCCTCGTAGGTAGCATGAATGAGGTAATTAGTCGTGATCTCTTCGCCAACAGTGGCTGGGAACATGATGGTGGAGTTCTCGTTCTTGTTGAAGAATATGTTGCCTTGTGCTTGATCTTGCAGGTTTTCTCCGACTCCAGGCAATTCGATCTTGGTCTCGATCTTGTGTGATTTCAGAATCTTTGGATTACCAATGCCGGAATACTCCAGAATCCCTGGCGTGCGGTAAACGCCAGCTGACAGGATGACTTCTTGCCTGGCGCGCACGACTGTCTTGTTGTCGACATTCGAAATTTCGACGCCTCGCGCTTTCAGATCGCCTCCACCAGAGCCATCTTCCCAGTCAATCCGCTGGCACATCGTCTCATCGAGCAGTTCAAGGTTAGTACGGCCCACGACCGGCAAGTAGTAAGCTTCTCTAGCAGACTCTCGCAGTTGCTCTCTTTGCGCATTTATCACAAACAAGCCAGGGTAAGTTGAGAGTCCTCTCGCGTCGCCGCCGTTGAAGTCTCGGTTTCGCGGAATGGAGAAAGCCTTTCCTGTTTCTTCCAAGAGCCTGAAATAATCTGGAACTCCCACAGCGGGATATGTGATATTAACAGGGCCGGCCACTCCATGATAATCCGGATTGTATGTATTTTCAAGAGTCCTTTGCTGTTGTCGGGTGGGTGGTCGAAGGCCTTCGGAAGATTTGTAAAAGGGGAACAGTGTCTCCCAAGACCAACCCGCGTTGTTCACTTCGCCCCAGTCGTCGATCTCGTGCCTGTCCGGCCGCGAATATACTCGGCCTGTGGATCTTGTTAGTAATTCGTGCGCCGTGAATGGACTGCAGTAGCTCTACCGTTGATTTGGGAGCTACCTCCTACGGTCTTGCCGGCTGGCAAGTTCTGTATCCTGCCGTTCGCATACTTCTGTGGTAAGCTCTGGTAATTCCAGTATGCCGTTGTACCATTGATGCCAGCTTCGACAACAAGGACAGAATTCTTCGAATCGGCGCTCAATCTGTTCGCGACTGCCAATCCAGCAGTGCCGCCTTTTAGCGTTAATTACAGTTAGTAAGAGCTCAGGATCAGGTAGCTTGCTGTCATTACCTCCGCAAATAATGTAGTCATATTCTTCTTTCAACTGTGCTGTGGCTCCCGCCCATATGTAGGCCGTGACCAGAAACGAACGGAACCCGAGCATGGCGCCCGAAATCGATGAGGTCTAAAGGAAGAGAATGAAAGTTCGCAAAACCCGCTTGGTGGTATTAAAGGAGGAGCGCGCCATCTGCATGGTTCGCTTATACCGGCCATGCAGACATGGTAAGTAAACAGCCTTTACCTCGCACGAAGTTCATCCGGTGGAACATTGGCTGCTAATCGCATTGCTACCTTGTAAAGCATCAAGGAACCCCATGATCTGGATCTCTTGGTATACCCCTTCTTGCTGGGCTGATATTAACATCGTTTCGCTGCAACCACGTGTCGGCGTAGAAGGCGACGTCGTGTTGCAGCTCCATGGACTGGTTGGAAAATCTATGCGTGCTTGGAACGTCTCTGAACGGCCTTTGCTCTGCGTACTTGTATGAACCAGACTTTTTCGAGCGCATGGATGCCAGAAGTATGGGAAGGATAGGCATGGAGTCCATAAGCACTACCGAATGGAGAAGTACTAGTGCCTTGGAATGCTGAATACGGATATCCGAGATGATCCCCGGTCTGCTTTCGAGTGCTTCCTTGACCAATTTGGATGCCACACCAAGCTTCAAAGCTGTCACGCGAAGGCTACGAAGCATTCTTGATGGTCGAATTCAGGGTAGAATTTTTCGCAGATCGCGCATCTGCGTGAAAATGGCCACTCCATCCTTCCGCTCGGCAGGATCGCTGCGAGCATTACAGAGTATCCGCAAACCAAAGCGCGGGCCAAACTCCGCGTCTTCCTGTCGTGCCCTATATATTATGCGAGTGGACGTGGGAGCCTGTGCGTTTGGTAATTATGCCTCACATGGTCACCCTTAACTTCCTGTAGTTTGTGCGATTGCGGCCGTAGAACTATTGGTTATCGCATTATCCTTTGACAAACTACGAAGCGCCGTGAATAGCATTGTTGAGGCAAAGATCCTTTCCAGTCCCGTGGCAATGCGTCGTAGCCACTGAAAGAGTGCCAGGCGTGCTTCGCAGCGATGATGGAGGTGGAAAGAAAGGAAACGCAGGAACCGACTAGGAATAGATATGGTTTGAGCTAGACTACGGTCCACGCTAACATGCTTGTTGGACAAAAAGGAACTGCCGGTCCTTGCCGTCATCACAAGGCGTGCCCAGCAATATTATTTCATCCTCCTTCCTCACAACAGTCAGCAAACATCACAGACTTGACATGTCCCTTCATACAGAGAGCTTCGATCGATTATTGCACCACTTCTCCCTAGGTATACCAGGGAACTTGGCAGATACTGTGTATCAGGGGTATGCGAACAGATCAGCCATCCACATTCTCCGAAGCCACGCGACGGGACGCCTGGTAGTTCACACCAGTCACTGACAGTGTCAATCCTTCGTTTGCGCCAATTCTCCTCGATAAATTTACAGGCTCGTCAGCCTCCATGAAAATCATGCCGAAGCTGCAGATGAACATCAAGCACAGTCTAGACTTGGACGCCTGGCAATTTTCGTTGCCACCAGCAAGAGTATCATGATCCATTGCTTGCATTCTGTACGAAAGCATGAAGAAGAGCACTAGCAGGCGCCTTTGGGAGCCTTTAGACTTGAGCAGCTTTTGCCAAGCTGGAGAATTCTGCCACGCTGATGATTCAGTCGTGTCTGTGAGGACCGTTCGAGCTGCGTGTGTGGTCCACCGGGGCGAGCACTCGTGTTGTGGTCTTGAAGACTTGACACAGACGAGCATGGGGACTCTACAGTCAGAGACTTGTGCCTTATCTCTGTCCGGCATCAGGCTTACGATCTTGGCTGAAGAAACACAGCGCAGAGAACTTGATTGATCACGGTCTTCGAGGGCGAGTATGGAGGCCGACTTTCGAGCCGCTCTGTAATCCTCAACGATTTCTTCTTCACTCTAGAATTCCTTATATACGCACAATGATGACTGGACGACGGTCGATGTGTAATGCTGGATCTGCGCTTGGACATCATGACTGATCCCCTACCCGTAGATCTTGAACTGACATTGGGTGCAGATTCGCCGAGGTTAGCGAGGTCCCAAATCGCTCTCGCAAGGATCGCTGCTATCCACCTGCGATTTGATACGATTCGAGCCGCTGCCGTGAAGAATCAACTCATGGGAGGCTGAAACCCTGACGAGACTGAAATCCTGCAGCAAGAATGAAGAAGCGGCGCATCTGTAAACTTTGACGACGTTGAAGTCATAAAGCTATTCCACACACGCTAGCTTCACATTGACTTTAGCGTGGTTGCGCCTCAAGCGATCTGCGCAGAGGGACCTGACGATCCGGTGGTATAATCTTTCAACAGGAGAACGCAGTCTGTTCTGTGATCTCCGTTGCAGCAGAACGTCTGCATCCCTCGCACTCCTTTGCGCAACGCAGACGACGCTCATTTCCACTTCGCAGCCGTGTTCGTTGGAATGAGGAACCGGATAACCCTCTTCAGCACACTCTCTTCCTTCCTGGCGCAATTGTCGGCAGCATCTTCTTCATCTGGTATCGGAGACTATATCGCGGCTGGACTTCGAAAGGATGCATCTAGCACGATCGTAACTTCTTCGAACACGGTCTCGACATCGACGGGAAAATCTTCATCAACTTCTTTCGCAGCATACAGGAATACCACGACCAACACTCTTTCCACATACAGCAGTGATGATGCGGCATTAATATCATCTACATCGTCGTCGAGCAGAACGAGCAATTCGCACTATCCCATGGACGCCACTCTTTCGACCAGTAGCTTTGCGCCAGCGACATCTGCGAACAGTTCCATATTCAATTCTAGCACTGTACCAACATCAACGACCGCAAATAGCTCGATACACCATTTCATGAACCTTGCCGTACCTTCAGTCGCCGCACATAATCTCACACACTCCAACAGCAGCAGGAATGCATCATTAGACGATAGCTGTTGGAATTCATGGAGCTCGCATTGGAGTCTATTGGATCCCATCAAAACGACATACGTGACGACTGCTGTGTCTACTGACATTCAGCCAGTAACTTCGGACAGCTCCACCGCCTTCTGGTATGTGACTGTGGTACAGCTTACCACTATTACTCAGTTCGACGGCGCGCATGCGATCGCCACGAGCGCATTCACAGACACTGAGACCTATTCTTTTCCCTCTACAACGACAGTTGCGATCAACACCGTGACTGAGACTATCACAACTTCTGTGTCTGCGCCGACCGAAGGCATAACACAGCCTCCTTGCGCATTGCCCTCATTCGTGCCAGAATGCCAGAGCTCCTGGGATAGTTACGAGTCATGGAACTGGCAGCTCGCGTCCGGCCTTGTTCAGCCTGAGTGCGTACCCAGAACGATCGGAACTATTAAGCCAAATCAAACTTGTGTTGGTGAATGGCTGAAGTATTGGTGGGATCAGGGCACGAGCAAATCCAGCGTTGGGCCAGCACCAAGCTGCACCCAAGCTACGGTTACGGGCGAGTACTGTAGCAAGGAAATTAGCAGGTTTCTGCTGAGCAATTCGCTTGCTCGGATATCGAGAACGCTTGCCGGCTGGACTGTGACAACCATGTCCGACAACTCTACTGCGACAGTATGGCCTCCGGATCGCAGCTTTGCACCAGGTTGCACGATGGGCTGCCAACAATGTCGAATTACTGGAAGCTCAGTTGAGCTGTTTTGGTGGCCTCCTCAGACTGCCGCCGATGATGGCTTGCCAGTGACTGCGGTTGGGTTTGGAACCACTTTTACAAGTCCTACGGTCTACATTTCATTCGACACTCTCTTTGCTTCCGATTCCTGCAGTGCCGTAGGCAAGACGTACTCAAGCACGATTCTTGCCATTCCAAACTCCAAGGACATTTCTAGTCTATGGGGTATGAGTCTTGTCAACGGTCTGCAGAGCACTGCTGCTTTCAACTACACCGATCTATTGCATACCGATCCTGTGCCGACCAGTATCTTCAACCGACAGCCGAGATGCGTGTCATCGTGGTGGTGGCAGAGTACTCTTGCTGGACCGATTGACGAGTACGACTGCAACAGAGATTATCCTTGGAGGCCAATTCTCGCCCTGCCTCGTGAAGTGCAGGACATCGACCCAGAGTGGGCGAATTGCGTTGGAGGTATCGAAGGAGTATATGATCCACCCATCGCACTCACATCAGCTCAAAGCGCCATTAAACCGACACTTCCGCACGCCATTTCGTCGACTACTGAGCCAGCTGCTCCGAAATCGACCCACGAACCTCTCCCTGTTCAGACTCATACACCGAAGTTCACATTCGACCCGACCACGACCCCTGATCCACCAAAGCAGAAGCTTACTCCAAGCACATCGCCACAGGATGTTCATGCCAAGCCGACCCCCTCTGCTCAACCGCCAGCGCAAGATACTGAACAATCGCCTCAAGAATCTCCTGCAGCTGCGCCGCAAGATCCTGGTGCTCCTCAATCTGATCATCACCCCGGTGACTCGTCTCATGCTGCAGATCCAGCATCGGCGCCAAAGCCAGTATCGAAGGCTGTCATCTCCGTCGGCGATGTTCAAGTCACAGCTATTGTGCAGCACAGCTCCGGACCGATCGAGATTGCACAACATACTTTGACTCATGGTGAGGTAGCTACTATCCATGATCAAGTCGTCAGCGTCGGCAGATCCGGGATCGTGGTAAACGGACAGACAGCTGCTTTCAACCGGGTTGCAGCGCAACCGACAGAAGCCGAGGTGAGCCCAAAGCCTTTTATGGATATAAATGCTGTTCTACATTTGGGGTCGGAATCTATCACAGCAAGACCACTGCCAACAAGAGGCATCGAGATTGGTGGGAAGACGCTAAATTCAGGAGGTGCCGTTACTGTGGAGGGCCATACGATCAGTGCAGGGCCGAAAGGATTCATCATCGATGGTGGCAGTACTCTGGCTTTCAACGCGCATCATACAGCGGGCGATGGTTTTCATCGACCAGAGGCAAAGGTCACTTTGGGCTCCGACGTGATCACTGCGGCACCATTACCTTCGAGTGAGATGCTTGTGAACGGCCATACACTTTCTTTGTGGCAGGTCATCAACATTGGTGGTCACAACATTACTGCTGTACGGAATGGTATCGCGGTGGACGGCAAGACCACAAAATTTTCAGAAGCACAGTATGGCAGACAAAAAGCCTCCTCAACTGTCAAGGCACAAAGCACTCATCGTGCGAACAAGACATCAAGCACTTCGTCGATCGCGAAGCAGTCTTCGTCGCCCTCTCTCGACGCAGCGGCAGCAGCTGCTACCAACTCAAATGCTTCAAATAGGATCCTGACAGGTTCTGGCGCTGGTTGGCTGCTAGCAATTCTTGCGATAACATTGGTGGTATACGCCTAGCAAGATTCTCAAAAATAACCATAATGATAATGGCTAAAGTTCATCCAACAATCAATCTCATTCGAAGTTTCCATCACAAAATGGCATCCGTCATAAAAAGTTCCAGTCCTAGCATGTCTTCTCGATTCGACATGTCTCTTTCTAGTAGCACCTGGCCATCCAGTAACCGTCCCGGACACACACAGTTCCATTCCTCCTTGCCCTCTAGTTGGCCTCAGAGCCCTCAGCACCACAATACTTGGTACAGTAATGGTTCATCTACAACAATATCAGTCGGTCACTACACCATCCACGTCTAGGTCAAGCTCACCTCATCGCCACCGATATGCCATCCAGCAGAATTGCATTGGAAACCATCGAAGCTGCAATCCGGGCACTTATCCCATTGCTTGTCTCCAGTGTTTCTGTTGTGGTAATATTCGCAAGCACACTTCGTAGACTCAGGTAGAATTTCATAGTCTTTGAGCCAGTTGTGAGATGGAGAGAAGGGTGTGCCTCCGAAGGGACGAACGCTGCGGTCCTTTACGCAGACGGCGGCATTGTGGAGTTTGCCGAAAGATCTGGAGATGTAAGCGGAGGTGGCGGCGACGGCAATAGAAGGAAGCGGTTGGTCTCTTTTGGGTTAAGCATGAACTGACTTACACTGTAGCGAGCGATGCCGCGAGGAGGGCTGTGGTGAGGAATTGCATTTTGATAATCTTGGTTTGTTTTGGTGTATATGATGGAAGAGGGAAATGAGAGTGATGTGGTTGATACTGAATGGAAGAGCGGGCTCAAGTCCTTTCACGTCTGCTATGTACCCAACATCGCAACTCGTTCATCCTCATGAGCTGATGACGCTTCTCAATTTCCCACAGCCATTGTGGTGCTTCCCACGTGGTGCAATCCTTCCAAGACTCTGATGATAACGCTACGAGGCACCGATCTGTTGACGGTGTCACTGAGGGGGCAGCTAAAGGGCGTCTTGAAACCGCTCCCCCATGGGTCTCGTTTCTCGGATAGCACGTGTGGGTATCTTAGCACATTGATTGAGACCCTTATCTTTCTAGCGAGGCAAGTGATTCCCCTCTTTTATTGCGGGAGACAGGCGGCTCCATCAAAGATTGTCCTTTAGTCACTCATAGTGCTCGTCGAGGTAGTGCTAAGATGGGCACGTGGGTGTTTGCTGATCCTGTTGGGGTACCAAGAGGTTCGTTTATGAACAGGACATACGGAGTGACTTGCGAGCACCAATGCGATGTCCAGCGATCCTTCTCAGCAGAAACAAAGTCATTTCGTTATTGTTTCGTCGCGACCGGTCCTGAGACCGTTGATATGAAGTGAAGATTGTGCTTGGCACCGGCATTCTGGCAGTGTCAGGGTAGAAGTTCGGCTTCCAGGCCATGAGCCGGCAATCTGGAGATTGGCGAGCCCGGTAAACGCTGACCAGTCTTTATTCGACAATGGCAACAATGCAGTTCGTATTCTAGAACACTTTGATCTAGCGTCTTCGAGTAGTTGTTCTGAATCAATTTAGGGCGCATCACTTGCGCTACTCTGCAAGCCAATCATTGTCGTCTGGTATTGCATGGCGGACTTCCCACACAGTACTGGTGGCTCCACGACCAGGTTGTGCTTCTTTTCCTGGCGACTGAGACATTCTTCTCCAGAATCAAGTGCATGAACGAACACCAGTACCTGACTAATACATCGGTGTGCAGTTGAATCCAGGCTTGTGTCACCTTAGTTCTTCTCATTGTAGTTCCGTGCTCGGGCCGAACTTAGGGACCATGATTGCCACACCTCATGTGTCAAAGTAATTCCAATACATTACATCTCGTGGTAGGATTAGCATGACTCCAGTGGAGCCCCATAGAAGCAAAGGCACTTCGGGTCTCGCATTGGTATTGCCAGGCGATAAGCTCCCGACGATTTCCAGTCAGACAGAACGCTAACCAGTTTAGAGACCACTAAGGTCACGCTCATCGCGTGGTAGCAATCAATGGTTGTTGATGCAGTGACTGGCCAAATTTCGCTGCATCAAGCAGCCTGCATTGGGCACGAGACCTGGTGCGATGGATTATTCGCTATCTCTCTAGAGTCCAGACTCTGGCGAACCAGCAATGAGGCCTATTCTGGGTGTTGTGTTTAGCTGAAAGCATATCTAACGTCACGACCGGACTCAGTATATAGGGGCAGAGGACGCACCTTCTGGAAGCTCATCAGCACAGCCAGCAGCATCAAGAGCTTCAACAATCCTAACCACACTCATTTCACATTCACTCCTTTGACAATGCTGTCTTCCATCGTTCTCGCCCTTGCGGCGGTCAAGGCTATCAATGCCGCTCCAGCTGCTGCCCCAGCTATTCCAGCTAGTATCTTGGAGAACCTTGGCCTCGACGACGTGGTCCTTCCTCTTTCCGGTGGAGGACGTAAGCAATGCCCAAGTTCCTGTGGTCTGTTGAGATCGATACTGATACGATGGATGTACAGATGAGGTCGTCAACTACACCACTTACATCGAGAAGCTCGTCTTCGAGGGTATCTCTCTGAAGGTCCCGGAGATCGACCACGACTACCTCAACTTCACTGCCGACCCAACCCCACTTGATCTGTCCCACCTGCCGCTCGAGAAGCGCCAGAGCTGCGGAAACACGCGCTCCACTGTCGTTGACAAGACCGAGAGATTCGTGGACTGATATGTTCAGATGTCCAACGTCGCTTGTGCCGCCCAGGGAGACATCGATATGTTCGTCATGGCTGGCTGGAGTGTGGCCAACAGTGTCACTGTTTCCAGCGGCCTTGATCCAAAAATCATCAAGGACTGGCTGGGCGCTCGTTTCGGCGTCGACTACGGACGCACATGGACCAGCTCGGCCTCCGTCCAGAACAAGTTCACCGTGAAGCAGGGCAATTGCGGTGTCATGATCACCCAGCCATTGACCACTCGCAAGTACGGCCGCGTCCTGGAGGGTTGCGTTGGCTCGACGAAGCAGGTCGGTACTTTCATGGCCGATGACCGTGGAACTGGCAGCTACAACGGTGTCAGCTGGATCAATGGAGCTGTCTCCCAATGCGTTAAGCCTGGTAGGGCTCCACCACTCACCCGCTGCAACGGTAAGGGTGAGTTCCAATAAGCGAAGCGGTCGATTGGGTTGGACCGCAATGCAGATGGCGAGGGAATGAATTTTCGAGTTTTGATGGTGGAGCTTCTGGTGCTTGTGGAGAGTTCTCAGCACCGGCATTTTGTTTTATGTTGCACACGAAGTCAATGTACTGTACTTAGGCTATGTTGAATAGGCATATATGATCTGTTTTGCCTGCCACTTCCTCGAAATCAAGTGTGGCACTTGTAGCTGGTTGATATTATAGCTTTGACAGGTCCCCAGTGTGGCTAAGGTCGGTGTTAACGGCAGAGAGACCCGGCTGCACAAGGTTTGCCTCAGCGGTCTTTTCGAAGGTCCATGACTCCCAGTAAAAGCACAGTGAGAGGATAATAGTGCATTGCGGTATCCCTTGTGGCCGATGCATCATGCCGTGCCTGCTACTCAATCTTCGACTTCAGAGCTAGTCGTAGAGTAATCATCGCGAACGACGCAAAGGCTCATCAGCGGTACTGTTGGACCTGTAATACGGACGGTGGCACAATCGGCCTGCAAGCCAATGTTCGTGGCCAAAATGGCGGAGAGAAAGGAGGCGAGTCGCGATTGTTGTTGGAGTTTGATGACGCCAAGAATCACGTGCTTTATCAAGACGCGCTAGCAGAGAGCCTGTTTCCACTTTTCCGCGCTACACGTCTTCCCATTGAGGTACACGTTCGATACCGACAATACTTCCAACTAGAACTCGGCCAACGTCAAAGCACAAAATGCCTATCACGAAGAAGGATCGAGTCAGGAAGGAGCAGAAGAAGGCAGATGCGGCTGGCACTCGTGCTGCTGTGCACGCGAACGGCACGCCAGTTAAGGCGGCGAAGCCGAAGTCAATCTGCGCCTTCTGCCGCAAAGAGCTTGTACGTATATGTAGATGCTTATCGTGAAAACATGTCCTAATACAACCGAATGCCAGGACAACACCAACCTCAAGATCCTCGAGCAACATGCCGACACCCACTCAGACGCTTGGCCGAAGGAGAAGTGCTGGCCGAATGAATTCAAGTGAGCATCAGTCAGACATCGACAGCTGGAAGAACGAGTTGTAGTGTGAGCTGCCGTGAAGCAGTCAGAATAGAGGCAATGACGAGATACCCGAAGTTTAAGAGTCGTTCAGTAAGGCGTTATGGTTGGCATAGGCTGGTGCCGACTTGCAAGAGACAGATGCAAGAGTCGTGAAGAAGCATAAATTGCAATGCTGACTACATCGCCAAATCTTCTCTTACTGGGGTCTTGCATCTCTGGCGATCTTTTTGTGGGCGCTGCCAAATCTCTTTCGAAACCCCGGCTGGAACTAATGGCCTAGATCAGTACCTCTAAGTGATATGTGTGACATCCAGCAAGTGGTTCTGCACTGCGCAAGAAGGTAAATGTGACCTAGCAGCAAGCACAAAGCAGTCATGATGCAAGTTCGGATCACGTTGACCCTCCCGATCAGAAGGGCGACAGCTTTGACGAGTACAAAAAATGTAATGGCCGTCCTCTCACTGTGCTGTTCCAGCGCTTCAGGAACTTAACAAGACCCTCAATCTCAACCAACTCGTGCATATCCCGAACAGCTACAGGAACATTGTTCGCCTAATATGAAGCTCAGTGTGGTAGGCAGCTTGGCTGTACTAAATCAAGTGCTCAGCACCGCTGCATCCCCCACCGACTCAGCAGGTCGATATGATATCGGACAGATATTCGACGTGGACTTCTCTGGGAAGGACCATGGCGCTTGCGGCGGCCCGGATCATCACCAGCAGACTGTCGAAACTTCATACGCTGAAGCTATCCAGGCCATTATCAAGACATTGGCCGCCTTAGAAAGGCTCTCAGACTTTAAAGTCGAGCCCACGAAGGGTGAGCAGCATGAGAAGTATCTTAAGATCACACAAGTCTTTGTGCCACTTTTTGGCGCCGAAGCCTGGACTGAAGGTTGTGGCTTGAGTCAAACTGGAAAAGCCGTCCAAGGCATGTCCGACATCCGGCCCCTTGCATTATTTCTCGGCTGACTGTGATAGATGTATACCAAGCTTATCTCGAGCATCATGATGTCAGCAAGCTTCCATCGAGGGAGCCCAGATACTTTCTCCGCTGTGATGACTATTGGCTCAAGTATCTGAAGCCCACCGCTCCAGACCCACGTGAGAAGGGCAAACCCGATGCTGCTGAATAGACTCTGGCAAAGCGTAAGTGAGACCGCCTTTAGCCTTCTGCTCAATATTGACACTGCTCGTAGCTCGTACAGGTCTTCCGTTTCCGCGTGGCGCCTTATACGACAAGGAGGGTCTACCTCCTGGTCTCCCAAAAGGTGCAGACCTTATTCACATCGACACAGAGCCTAAGCGGGCCGACTCGCCATACTGCAATGATCGAGTCAGAGCAGTGTCCAACAGGCCCAACAAGCTCCTAATCTTGTGCTACAAGTCGACAATGCCTGCCCCAATGAAGCCGCGTCCTGAATTCCCAAAAGAGGTGACGGTGGGCAAGCTGCTTGACGATGTTACCGACTGGGCTTTGCCTACTACATGGATTCATGAGATGGGACATTATGTCATGGGCTGTGAGTTGAAACTTCACAAGCAACCTTGTGATGCAGTCTACGTTGTGGGAGATGATTAAGCTAACTTCCTCACTGCATAGGGCCGGAGCCTAAGGTTCACGAAGGCGGCACGAGCCATGATGTATACTCCTGGGACCTTACCACGACTCTCGCAAAAACCAACAAAGAGCAATCACTGCAGTCGCCAGAAGCATTTGCCCTGTTCGCAACGACGATGTGGTTCGACCAATGGTATTGGGGCAGTGGCGCGGCAAAAGCTAAGCCAGGCTACGAACACACACCGCCTCCCAGCCCGCCAGAATCTGCATTTCAGAATCCAAACGATCCTTTCAAAACTGTTGCAGAACCGCCCGTGCTCTAGCCATTGCAGATTTGCTCGTCCGATTTGCTTTTCCTGGGCCTGGATTTCGATGCTTCCCTGCTCGACTGATGCCGTACGGAATTTTAGCATATGCAGCATGATTGTTATGGGCTGCTGCGAGCTGAAGCTTCACAGCTTCGTGAGGAGATAGTCAAAGTGTCTGATCTAACGAATAACATATTTAAGCGTGGTTGAGACTCGCTCTACTGCTGAATATCGAATACCACGGCGACACAAGCACATCTCAAAACACACAGAAAGCAGGTATTATTACCAACAACCCACAATTGAAAGCAACAAAATGCCTCAGAACAACCAAATGACAAAGGACGATGCTTCTCGCCTTCAGTCTTCAGAGGTATGATTGGCCCAAACGACATCGAATTCGTTCTCATGATCTCCTCAGGCCAAGTCTGGAAATGATCCAGGTTTTGCAGCTCGAGCTCAGTCTGCGGCCGACAGAGGTGCCAATGCCGCTTCCAACAATGCTGGAGGCAACAACAACTCAGGTGGCAAGAAGAACTAAGATCTTTTCGAGTTGGTGACTGGCACTCAAATGATCGATGAGAAATGAATAAGGACACTCGTTACACGATGCAAGACTGTCTCTCTGTTTGAACAATCATTTAGTGGCACGAGATAAGCACAATCAAAACATGGTAACAGTGGTGACTGCCATCTGTGCATCACCACATCATCCCAGTCTCTTCATCATTTGCCCAAGAAGGTCCAAAGATGCGTTGTTTCTTCCAGCCATAACGCTCCTAAAAATTTCGTCGTCCTTGATCTCGTTGATCTTGCAGCATACATAGCTGATAACCATCTTCTGCAATTCGGTCTTGTTCTCTACTTCCTCGTCATCGTCAGACGTTTCGTGGCAGTATGCGTATCCCAGCAATGCGGTGACGTCGGAGACTCGTTCGCGAATCAGCTCGAAATGGACCAGCGTTTGATGGAGCTTATACAGCGACAGCTTTTGCAGGCCTTCGAGGTCGTATTGCTTGGTCAGAGTATGGAGGCGAGCGTGACACAAGAATACAGGCGAGTAGTCTAGGTGAGCCGAAGTTTTGGTGTGTTCTGCTGATATCTGTGGCTTTTCTGAAGCTGTTCGCTTGCCACAGGGCATCTGAATGAAGTCTTGCCATGGATCTGGCTTCGTTTTGCTAGACTTGAAAGGAGAAAAGATCCCCGGTGCTGGCGCTGGCGGCGGTTCGGGAATTGGCTCGACTGCTTCTTGGACCATAAAGTCGTCGTTCGAACGAGACTTCTTTTCTTTCTTCTTTTTCTTCTTTGCCGACACGTCAAAGCTATCCCAGCCCCATCCAGGCTGGACCACGGGCTCTTCTCTCAAGGGCTCTGGAGCTACCTCTTCGCATTCCAGGACTTCACCGCCATGCGAGGATGGAGGAGTCTCGTCGCTGATTGAGACCACCGACTCGTCGTCTGGAATCTCGACCACAGCGACGCGAGGCTCTGCTGTCGCATAGTCTCCCGTGTACAGCAACTCGATAAAGCGTGAGAATGTGTCGGCATACGCAGTGGATAGTCTGACCACATTCATGTCTCTATCCTCCAGGAACAGCCTATAATGGTTCAAGATGCCTTGGTGGACATGGAATATGGCTTTGCCTGGTCCCACCACGAACTTCGTCGTTCTCGACTGGGTAACCCTATGAACCTGAGTTACAAATCTACCTTCCACTGGATTCGTCACTTACTCTCTGTATAGCACTGGCATCATTGCTTCGATCTTTCAACTTCGTCGTTCGCTGTTGACCGTGTATGCAAGCAAATTCTCTCGATCCTGGAGACCGCAGAGCAAGCTGAAGGAGCAGGGACGGTATCATGCGATAGACTTGGCGCTAATTTACCGTACGGCAGACCTTTCCTTGGATGAGGGCATGATTTCCAGTGCCCAATGGATTGAATCCAGGCTTGCATAGGCTTACATGTTCTGCGAGCTACGAGTCGCTTACGATCGGTCTCCATTTCCAACACAATCTCACCGTCGATTCTGTGGCGAAGCTGCTAGTCCATTACATCCCTGTCAACCATCGTCGCCGTCTCGGCCCAGCGAACGTACGACATCCCAGTGCTTGTGTCGTTTCGCCTTTTACGCCCATATATCCCATAGCCGATTCGTGCCTCCACCTCACCATTCATCTGATCGACCATTGTTTTGATGATCTGCGAAGACTCCTCGCTCAGATCTCCGCCTTCTTCCAGAGGAGGTGACCATAGGAGCCAAGCATTCCCATGGCAAGGACGCTGCTCGAATTCGCCAGAATGCATGCTCATGTACATAGCACAGCAGTAACACGATGGCTTGCTACATCCAATGTAGCGATCCTCGAACAGGAAGCTAAGGTCATGGTTAACGAAATGCTGTAACATTTGCAACTCAGCATGGATATGTGGCCGGGATCCATCTTTGACAAGATTTCTGACTTTCTGAAGAAGCGGTCCTGCTGTTTCTAGGTTGTCCTTGATACTGAGACGATTCCTTTCTTCCAGCCATGGACAAATCTTGGCAATCAGTACTTGTAGGTCAAGCTCAACTGTAACAGGATTCGTCGATATAGGCCTGAGAGCTGGTATCGACTTGACCTCACAATCGACCAGAGAGTGAGCAAACCTCACGGCGTTCTTTGCGAGGAACCTGGCGGCTTGCATAAAGGACCCAAGTCTGCCCACAAGATGTCTTAAATCCTCAAACGTGTTACTCGCGGTTCCTGCATGCTCCTTCATGAGCTCTTCGAGTCGCTTGCGTTGAGGACTGCATCGAAAGTCGTATGCAAGGGAGCAGATCTTCTTATGGTCTTTCACGACGCTCCTCATATCTTTCAGACTTCTCAAAAGAGCTTGATCTAACGTTTTTCAGTATCTGGCGTTCCTGTGCACAAGTTCGTCGAACTGACCTCTCTCATTCTGCACTTCGATTTGAGGTTCCAACGTACTGAAGTAGCTCTTGAATCTGTCGGCGTAATTCTTGATCCTCGATACACTACGTTGAATGGTCAAGTCGTGAATCTTGTCCGCCGTTATTTGCATACGTGCAGTCCTCCCGCTGCTGGTGCCGCTCAATGCATCTCGCTTTAATTCTTGAAGAATCTCGCGGAGGTGTTCGGTCCCTGGCGAGAGCTTGCTCTGTTCGGAGTGTGGAGGAGCGGCCAACCAGAATACTGGCCTCGTCAGGTTGCTTTCAACCGCAATGGAGCATACAGTCCTGCCGCCATTGCTCGAGTCGCATAGGTATGCAAGCTCGTCGATGAAGCGATGCCATCGAGTCTCCTTCGGATTAAACACGGAACGTGGTGGCTTCCGACTATACGTGTGTGTAAGGGCCGGGGAGACATGCTGTATGAGTGATATCATGAAAACATGATTGTACAGGCTCTCGATGTCCTTTACTTGGCGGCGTGCTGTAGAACGTGGATCACTCATGTTTCAACAGTCTTAGATATGTGAAGTGCATATAGAGGGCGAAAGAGTAAGATTTCGACCTGTAGTAGAGAAGCTGGGTGGGCGCTTGTCTCGATGTTTACACTCAGCCGATCTGCAGTGCATGACAAGCTTTCTCGCAGGCAATGTGAAAAGCTTCTTTTTTCGTGCTTGCGCAACCTTCATAAGTGCCTCCCTGAACACGGATGACCTTCCGCCACACTACACGATCTTCATGCGTCATTGTCGCGGGAGGGTCATCCATCTGCTCGTGCCTGCCGTCGAGATATTCCTTCAATCTTGTTGCATAATTCCCGCGCCGTGGCTCATCATAAGGAACCCCTTGGCGAAGCGAGCCATATCTCGCAGGCCGCGAGGGTCTGACCGGATCTCCAAGAATAGTCTCATGCTCGTCTGAAGCGTCCGAGTAAGGAGGCGAAGGAGATCCTGCGACCCCTCCGTGTAGACCGAAAAGATGGCGTCGTGACTTTGACGAGCCCGCTCGGCAACTGTGGATAATAGATGCCAGATTGCGCATGGTAGCGTTATCTCCATGCAAAGTCATCGCGCCTATGATAGTCATCAAGCGATCTTTCCTAGATTGGTCTTTGTGGCGATCAAAATCAGGTATGTTCTCGAATTCTGGCATGCCGGTGACCTTTTCCAAGCATTGTCCGAATCGAAAGTCGACAGTGAGCTCATCAAGTTGTCTCTGTGTAATATCTTTATCAGTAGCGAATACGTAAGTGGCGACGAGAGCGGCTCACATTGAGCTCTGACAGGCCGTTTGGCGTCTGAGCATTTCTTGATCCTGTTCCAGCCAGAATAAACTCGAAGAAGCGACGTCCGAAGAAGGAGCATGTAGTCCAATAAGCTTCGTCTGTGACTTGTGGACTTGGTTCTCCAGCCTCCCCATCGGCGAAAGTACTGGGGAACTGTTCGAAATTGGTTGAGCTCCTGCTCTGACTACGAGGGCTCTCGGCAGTGAAGTAATCTGTCATGGCAGATGTCTTGAAACAGCCTGTGTAGAACGTGTCTTGCTGTCTCTTTCATGTTGGCCTGCTTGACCTCCTTTTATGTTCTCCGATTGCACACTTCCGTGGGCATGACGTCCACAAGATGATCGCAAGCATTCAGAAAGTAGAACCCTATCGTGCGTATCTCGACCAGTCCAAACCTCTTGCTTTCGATCTGCGATGCCTTTTGACACTCAATCTCATCATCTTGTCCTCTGCTGTTGCCTCTGCCTTGTTTTGTTGACAACTTTTCTGCATGGAGTTGGCTGGACCGCCAGCGCAGCGTCCCAATTTGCTTCAAATGGCATCATTAGTGAACTCAGGCCATTGCAACGATATATCATATTGGTCGAAGTCGCATCGGAAACCTGATCGAAGAGCAATGTGCATTTGGCGTTGACGTACGGAATTTTAGTGCCGCCGATCCGCGTTGTGATAGGGTGAAGCTGGATTCCGCATGCAAAGCTCGCCCTTAGCTCTTCATGCAAGCCGCACCTGTTGTCAGCGTAGCTGCACTCTTTGGAAAAGGGTTCTGGACAGCTTTATGCCCGACAGCAAAGCAGGACCAAACTGATGCCAGGCTGAAACCAAAGGATAAGAAGTCGAGACGTACCTTGACTCAAGCTCTGAAATTCAAAGGCCAGCGTCATGGCTCATAGGTCGAACGAGGATACCCGCTTTGACTTCTTTTTCAACAAATATACTGGGCCTGATGAAGGAACACTAGGGCTGCTCGACAGTCCGGAGGCCTCTGACTGGAAAGCGAACCCTATCACTTTCTGGAGATGGCTAAACGATGTTCGAATGCCGGCGGGCGACCCACAAGCATATCTAGTTAGATGCTTCCTCGGCGTGGGCGGTAACAAGGATGGTCACCTTTAGTGCCGACTTGTTAAGCGCTGCCTATGCGTATTGATGTTGAGGCTCAGGGAAGAGTTGCTGCAACGACCACCGACCGAGGCGGATCTTTTGTTAGATGTGGAGACAGCAATGTGGGCTGCGGATCCGGGTTTCGTGGACCAGACTGCCAACGATCTCAGAAAGACAGTGAAAACAATGGTCGATCGTGGTCATCGGTATCGTCTACTGGATAGAGATCTCGGACCCGGCGTGTTGTTGGTACTTGGCACTGATCTTGCTGAAGATTTGTAGGTGTCCTTAATGAAAGCTGTCGCACGTGCATCGCTGACTTTGTCAAAAGCTGGTATAGACTTCTTCCTGTGAAGAACGAGGACAAGCGGAATGATGTTCTTGCGTGGCTGAGGTCAGATGAGGTGAATCTGCCATCCAGGGCTGCAGCTCACGCCGTCTGGTACAACGAAGTGATGGCCGTGAAGTTGAGACAGCTTTGGAACAATATCTGACTCTTTAAGCAAGAGAGCAACGAGGGGTCGAAGTATTGATGTGATTTCAAATAGCAGACGAAGAGAGCAGGAGGGGGTCGGGATTTCTGAAAGGTCCCTCGAATCGATGGCTTGACTGAGCGTTGAGGAGAGGCCTTGTCCAATATATGGCGTTTGTGTGGTCATATGAGATCACTTGTCCGGCACTAAAGTAACGTACGGGCTATCAACCTGCGGCTCATGACGGACTGCGATCTCTCCGCGTATCAACACCAATCAATTCACGCGCAAGGTCCATTGTCATGTCCTCTTTCCGCAAGATTCAAGAGAGCGTCATGATGGCCGTGAGGTGCGGTTGGCGTACCCGTGCACTGGCATTGCGCAACCATCGAGAGCCGGCCGCATCCTTTGATCTCGAATAAGTCCAGAACATCTCTTGGGTAAGGTGATGTGGCTGAGGCTGACAGCAACAGCACAGTTTCCTGCTCGCTGCAAATCCTGGCTGAGCCTTTCTCATTGGCACTCGACACGATGGTTAGGCTTCATTAGAGCTGTCCGTGTGCAACGGTGAGTACCTCTCGCTCCTGGCGCAGGAGTGGACAGCTGTAGTTTGGCTTTTGAATCGTGTAGTCCCGGGTGCTGGTGCCATGCATATGCTGCCTATTCAGAGGATGGCACCATCATCGCTTGGCCTAGGCGGAAACGCCTCTGGTAGACATTCTGAATGACAGGTCGTGTCGTATACCAAATCCAAAGCCAGACGTCCGGACACTGAGTGCTGCAATCATACAGATCCGGCGACAAAGATGCAGTGCTTACGCCCTTGGAAAGATAGAGGCGTCTTCAGCCGAAGAGACAAGGCAAAGAGGTGAGAGTCTAGCCTGCAGACAAGCAAATGCCAAGATCATCATGATAAGCGTTCCGGAATATCGCGCAGCACCGGTCACCCATCGACCTGGGTATCCAGATCTTTGGTGGTGGCTCCGGACATCATCGCCATCGGTGTGGCCACCGAAAGGTCGTCCGCGCAAAGTATCCTCATCAACAAGCACTCTGCCAACCTCGAATCCATAGAGGATCAATCGAACAAGCCTTCCATCTCGCGTGGAAGAGAGCTGCAATCCTTTCAGTCTGCTGGTTGTTGAGGCGCGTGTGTCAGATTTGGCGTGTGTCGCGTGCGCAATTCCCTCTTCCCAATCGTCTCTGATCTCCGAAGGCGTGAAAACTTTTACCAAGGAAACGTCCTTCGCGCGTCAGACTGCCTAAAGATGTAATGGGTCCGTGGTGGTGCGTCACAAGCGAGACATCTATCCAGTGAGACTGCGAGAGATGAAAAATTGCCATGGCCCTTACGAGCTCGGCGGACTGGGCATTTCTGCGGGAGAACTGCTCGGTACAGACGGAGAACACGAGGTGGTGTGCCATGGTTGCAGTGGAAGAGGTTCTTGGCGTGGTGTTTCTGCTGTGGGCAGAGAATTTTCTGCTGCGAGATGAAGCTCAACAATCCTTGGCAGCGTGGATCTCCCTTCACCCACACCAGCTTCCATGCGTAACGCTAACGTGGCTGTGGGATCGCAGTAGCAAGGATTTGTACAACTGCTCGGTCCTTCAGTAACCGATGCCCATTACGTTTTAGAGGCTCGTGGCACTGCAGCACCAAGATGTACTTAATCAAAAGAATGGGTCTTCTGGAAAGGGCGCTCGTGCGACGCTGGTCTCAGGCAAGAACTCTTCACTCACATTCACACCAGAGACTGCCCTTTGCTGCAACCTCCAGGCATTGGAAGTCTTGGCTACCTGAACGATCGAAGCCGACCTTCTATTCTATGTATTTTCCTACAATATAGCCAGAAAGAAAGAAGCAAGCGAAAACCTACGTGTCTGCATCTAACTTCAGCCCCTCTTCGAAATCGACAGGACCGAGCAGAATTCCCAGAGCAACAACTCCCAAAGCGACACTTCTTGAGACTATTCAGTATACCGGATCCATAAACAGTACCATTCTTCTGGAGCGTCTGAAGCGACTATCTTTGCCTGTCCAGGATATACAAAGCAGAGCCCACAGCAACAATCCAGCCTTATCAGATAGGGCACGAACGGACCAGCCCAAGCGCCAACAGCCGAGAGCGACAAATAGCTGCCGTATTGCTACATTACCGTGCATGATTGAAGAGGACTTACGTTCTTCCGACAGCCCTACGATCCACGATGTCGAAGTCAGAAGCCTACTCCTACCCACCGACGGGAAACAACAACTATCGCAGAGCTTCGAAGATGTCGAAAGAGGATGTACCGGATATGCCTCGTCGTCTGAACTCCATCGACAGCAATCCTGAAGATGTCCTCGCGGCATTGGGATATACGCAGGATCTGAGCCGAAACAGGTCGACGCTGAGCGTGGCTTTCATGTCATTTGTCTTGGCGTCTGTGCCTTATGGTCTCGCAACGACTTTGATCTATCCTTTGACCAATGGTGGACCGACGACCATAATCTGGGGATGGTGTCTTGTGAGCTTGTTGATGCTTTGCGTAGCCATTTCGCTTGGTGAAATCACATCGGTACGTTGAGACTGGATTTGCTTATGCGGTTTTGTGACGTGCTTGCGGGTCGTGGCTTTTGGTAAGGAGCTGCCGTGTCATTGTGATGCAGCCCGGTTCTCGACAGTGCGTGGTGGTGCTGAATGTGAGCTAAACGTTCATTTTAGGTCTTTCCTACTGCCGGAGGTGTTTACTACCAGACCTACATGGTCTCGCCTCGCTGGTGTAGATCACTCATGGCATGGATGACTGGCTGGGCTTTCGTGCTAGGCAATATCATCATCACCCTGTCAGTCAATTTCGGTACGACACTGTTCCTCATCGGCTGCATCAACATTTTCCGCGATGCCGATGGCAACCCAATCTTCGTGGCGGAGGCATACCAGACCTACCTAATCTTCGTCGGCATCACCATCATGTGCAACTTGATCTCATCACTTTGCAATCGGTGGCTGCCTCTGATCGACACTGCGACCGTCGGCTTCACCTTCGCTGGTGTCCTCGCCATCATCATCTGCGCTCTCGCTATTGCTGCTGAGGGCAGAAGAAGCGCATCGTACGCTTTCGGGCATTTCGAAGTTCTTTCCAACTGGACGCCATCAGGCTGGGCTTTCTGCATCGGTCTGCTCCACGCAGCGTATGCCACTTCTGCCACTGGAATGGTCGTCAGTATGTGCGAGGAGGTTCACAAGCCAGCCGAGCAAGTTCCAAAGGCACTTGTTGGTGCTCTGGTACTCAACTGGGCTTGCGGCATCATCTTCCTAATCCCACTCTGCTTCGTGCTGCCAGACCTTGCCGCAGTCGTCGCTGACCCAACTGGACAGCCACTGCCAGTCATCTTGAAGTCGGCAATTGGAAACGACGTGGGCGCCTTCGTCCTGACCGTGCCAATCATCATCCTCGGAATCTTCTGCGGTACTGGTTGCACGACGGCCGCATCTCGCTGCACTTGGGCGTTCGCTCGTGACGGTGCTATTCCAGGATCCCGAAAGCTTAAGTTCGATACCGTCAACAAGAAGCTTGATGTGCCATTCAATGCCATGATGCTCAGTGCCGCAATCCAGATTATCCTCGGTGTCATCTATCTCGGCAATACCGCCGCCTTCAACGCTTTCAACGGATCTGGTGTCATTTTCTTGACCCTCAGCTATGTCATTCCGGTCGCCGTTTCTTTCTGCACAGGTCGCAAGACGCTAGTTGGTGCTAGATACAACTTCGGCATTTTCGGTTCTGTCTGCAACGTGGTTGCCATGGGTAAGTTTCTGCAGCTCGATCTCGCAGAAGTCTTTGCTGACAATTTTGTAGCTTGGTGTGCTTTCGCCATTCCTCTTTTCTCGATGCCATCCGCACTTCCAGTAACCCTATCAGGTATGAACTACGGATCCGTGGTGTTCGTCGGTGGTCTCGCAATCGCTTTGGCGTGGTATTACATCTGGGGCCGAAAGAATTATGCTGGTCCACGTGTCAATGATGAGTTGACACCAAACAACCTCACTCCGGAGAGCTCGCCACCTTCATACTAGTTGTGTTTTAGCAGCGCTTTTCTAGCTTCGTAGATACCCCAGAAATGTTGCATTTGCTGTCGAAACCATCCAGAGCATCTGTATCTCGGATCGAGTATGTGTCTGAATGTCTTTGGTCTTCTGACGAGATGTCGCAGGGAGCAGTGAGCCTGAAGTCTGCGTGAATGCGAACCTCCTGAAGTGATGCTGCTACAAATGAGAGTTCGCAGGCATCGAGTATTTGCAGGGTTCCTGTGGATGCTCGGTGGCCGAATTGGAAGTATCATGTTGGTACGTCAAACAAAGCTGATCGGGCAGGAAGGAAGGGGTCAACATTAATTAAGACGGCCAAGGTGTCCCATTCTCGAGCCAAGCAGAAAGCAATATACGGTTCCGACGTACTCATATTCCAGAAGCGGAAGTTTTGCAAGGATTATTGGGACGCCAAGGTTCGTGATGCAAAGGTGCCGTCGTAAGGTCGTAAACACTTCCCGCATCTATACCATCTATTCGACCTTGCTTTGTGGTCGTGTTCTCTATCCTGATATTCTTTCTAGCATTCTATTGTTCAATGTGAGCCAATTAGCTTTCTCAGAGTCTGCCGTCAGTGAGGATGTCTGCTTCGGTCGAGCTCGGGCCATATCCACCAGCAACAGCCACAGACTTTCCCTTCTCAGACTTAAACAAGCACAAATCGCCCAGAGTATCCTGGTCGAACTCATAAATCATCGCTTCTGCATTTCGCCACATATAGCCGCTGGGTCCAGTTTTGCTGCACGTCAACTGCCGAAGGATATCGCCGTGTGCAACCAAGACGATCGTCTTCTCGGGGCGATCTCTCAACCACTGCCTCACCCACTTGGCTCGCAGTCGAATCGATGTTGGGTCTGGACCCCAGAAACCTTTTTTAGAGGTCCAGTCTGGAGTGAGCAAGGAGAGATCAAAGCCAGAGAATTCGGGATCTGCTTCCAGGACCTCTTTCGATGAACCAGCGTCGCATGGAAAGTCGTTGCACTCTTGTGCTTGTGGTAAGCAGACCACTTTGCTTAGACCGCCGAGTCGGTCAATGGCATCCTTCCAGCCTAGCTTTGTGGTCTGTAATGTACGCTTGAGAGGAGATGAGACCACGAGGTCTGCTTCTTGTGCGAGCTCTTTGACTTTGGCTTGCGTGGCAAGCGATGCTGCTTGCGTCTTGCCGAGTGCGGTAAGAGGCGCATCTGGGACTGTGATAATGATCAGCTTGCGACCTGAAAGTTTATTGAGAGAGTGTTTGCTTACTGTAGTAGTCGAGGTCAACATTATGCTCTGCTTGGGCATGCCGTGTTAGGATAATTCGCGAATTTGGCGCCATGATTAGGGCTTGTGTGCGCAATAGATTAGCCGCCCTAAACAAATATTCAAGATGTCTACTATGGTCAAGCGACGCGAGTATTGAGAAAGATGTTCTGTTGTGACTGTGACGACACAAAAAAGTCGAGCTGGAGTGAAGTCATCTCAGCCTATTCAGCCGTGCAAAAGGGTCGGGAAGATCTGGAGGTACTACCCCCTCTGTTTCTTAAAAATGCGATAAAGTACGTATTTTAGCTATAGAACCGCGAGCTCTAGATAATAAAATACGAAATATAGATTCAAAGATTCGCCTAATATAGGACTATCGTTCTATATAGATATTATTATATATAGAGGTTAAGTCGTAGCGCTATTATCGTCGTCGCTCGAATCTCTCGAATTTCGGAAATAGCTCGGTCTTAGGCTAGTTTTCGGCCTTCGAAAATCGCGATCCGACTTCAAAATTCGAGGAATTCGAGCGACAACGACGATAGGGTAACGTATAGACCTCTATATAGTATACTCTTTAGATAGAACGATAGCCCTAAGCTAGACGCGTCTTCTAATAAATATATCTAGTAGTGTTAAGGGCATAATACTTAATTATCGATCGGAATAGCTATTCTTCGTAGGTTCTCGAGTATAGTACCCCCTCTCCCCAGATTTTCCCGACTCTTTTGCACGCTTGAATAGTGAAACTTTGATCGGATTTGCCGAATTTGGATTGCCGACATGTGAGAAGACAAGGTCGATCTGAATAGCAACAATGAACTTGTTGCATGTACGTGGAAAATTTGCGTGTGAGCTCTTTACTCTATCTTGAGCCACTGGTCCTTATTGAATCCACAATGGCCCAGTATGTGAAGCACAAAGGGAGACATGCCGGAGGTAATGGCTGTGGCAGACACCTGCTGGCTTTAGCAAACGGAACACATAGCCATAACAAACCTTTCTTTGGATTAGAGTCGTGACATGTATCAGGAGTACAAGAGGTACAGATTAGATTTTGTCGGTTACCGTAGATGAGAGAAAAAACCAGGATGGACCAAGATCAGAACGCACATCGCTTGGCCGTGTCCGTAGCGCACATGGCCAGAGTGAACACTCGGATCGACAGAGTCCAGGATGCACTTCAGGAGATCGGACACACTAGAATGTCCTCCGTTGCAACTCTAGAAATGCCAGATTTGGACTCCGACGTCGACAAGGCGGACGACATGCGACTCGCAATGCTGCTGTTGAAGAGCATCGATGAAGTCGAAGATGTCGCAGGGTCCACTCAGCATCAGTGCGCAGACGCCACCGACATGCACAAGGGTGTTGCCAAGAAGCCCTTACGGCGGATGACCATGGCGCAAAGCAGCGCACTAAACAGCACGAGCGACAAGCTGACAATGCTGAAGCTGGGCCACTGTTTGAGACTGGCTTTGTAGAGACGGTTTCCATTGACCTGGGAAAGGTTGCTGCAGCAGCAATGATGAGGGACTGCTGCACTCATACATCCATCAAGATCTCAGTGTTGGCCTCCTCGTCTCGTCTCCTGTATATCCTCATGCAATTCAATCGCCATGCCACGGAGTATTAGGGTCTACACAGATGTCTTTTTTGCTCGCGAGCACAGTCGTTGGGTTTCCGACTCGTATGCGCGTCCGCTATGGTACAACTATTCTACTTCGAAAGTCTCCACAGTCCAACCATACGTCTTATACAGCCTTCTCGAGAAGATCAAAAGTTTATACCCTTCGATCTCGGAAGCATGTGGACGATGTAGAGTGATAGAGCGAGAAGATCCCGTCCATGACTCCGGAGGTTGGAACGTAAAGACGGATCCGTACTTGGGCGTGACCGAGAATCCTAACTCGGTCATTGCCCCAGCGAAATCCGCCCAAGAGACCGATCCTCGGGCGTGCGTTTTGTCGAAGATAGTGTTGAAGACTGAGGCGGTGGATGCTTTGACTTTGAACCGAACAACAGGTACTACAGCAGTCTCTAGCTGTACTGGTTCGATGGCGGTGATGGAGTATGGCCTCACCTCTCCAGCCGGACGCGTCTTCGCTTTCTCTCTTCTTTGCTCCGCCCGGAAATTGGCTGGCTTTGGGTCTTCCGTCTTTAGGGGCACGTACGACTGCTGCTTCTGCTTCTCAGATTTCTCAGCTCGAAGCTTTGCGTCTGAATACATCTTCTCCACATCGTTCAGACAGTCATGCAGCAGATCCTCATACAGTGACCCTAGACTTGCACCGGCCTTTTCAACCATGAATTCGTCGAGCGCTTGAAGAGCATTGCTAGCTACACCCGGTTCCAAAAGGTTGCCAGTAGGCACCAAGTGTTCGCCGAAATCAGCTGCTGCTTTGTATTGAGCTAGTTCGGTGTCCAGCTCAGCCGTCCTCCCCGTGAATAAAAGCCCAAGTTTCTTGGATCCAGCTACCTTCGTCAAAGAAGTGGTCAAGGTGTGCATAAAGCTGGTGATGATCGCTAGCTCACCGAGCGCTAGAACCTGATCTTCATCCAGCCGCTCGAGATCGTCCGGATATCGTGTGTGATGGTCATCAAGTTTCTGGATCCATTCTGCGGCGTCTGTGTGCTTGGTATCGGGATGGCAAAGACGGATTATGTAATGCAGGTGAGAATTTGACGCCGTATAGTCCGATGGCTGACCTTTGAGAGCAATCCTGGACGTGTCGCCTGTCGTGATACGTCTGAAGCTTTTGGCAGCCACGCTGAAAGGTCGAGACATCTGACGCTTGAAGGCCGACTGTGCGCGCTGATACTCCAAGTGGCAGGTGTTTGAAAGTTCCTGCGCGACCAACGATCGCTTGACTTTGTCGTTGATATTGTCTCCTTCGAGCATACGAATCAGGCGGGCGATGTATTCCCAAGTCACAATGGCCTTGACTGCATTACACATAACCTCGAAGAATGCAATGCTGATGAACTTATCCGTGAACATTGGGAGTATGCGTCCTCGCTCATCGGAGACAAGCTCAGGTCTGCTGTTATTGGTCATGTTTACAGCACGGTTGAGGACGACGGGCTCGCTTCGTAGGAGATCCAGATATGCCTCTGACGCCACTTTTTGCTCGACTGCCTGAGAGAGGACATCAGCAATGGATGCTTTCAAAGGTTTTGGAGCAAGCGTAAGCTTGGCCATCGCTTTGGCTGGCTCGCTCGTCGTCTTCTTGACTGACGAAGCCTTCTTCGCTCTGCTTTCGGAACCAATATCCAGAATCTCTTCAATGAGGTGATTATAATAGATGTATGTCGTTGTTTGCCTGCTAATGAGGAGATATGCTTCATTCGAAGGGACGACCAGACCAGACCGTGCAGCCATATCTTCGAGCGCACGCCTTCCTTCAGCTCCGCTGGGCTTTACCCAGCTCCCATAGTCTTTGCCGAGATTGACGAACAAAGCGAACTCACCATGCCGACCGACATTTATTGTTCGAGCACCAGCTTCAATGACCTGACGGTCACCCGGTCCTCCATTCGCACCTTCAAAGTGCTGGTGATGTAGGTCGGTCTCCACCCGGAACTTCAAGCGATCGAGGAAAAACTCCGGAGTAGACGTGATGTCCTCAAGATTCCAATCCGGGAGAAAGCGTTTGAGGCCGGCCATGCCTGGGTCGCGAGAGTTTTTTAGGACTTTCCCGTCGCCGACAGTCTCACGCATTGCTGCTTCACGTTGCTTGGGCGTGAAGTTGCGCCAAATTTCTTGAACTTTGCCGCCAACATTGCGGTACTTCAGGCGAAGGTCCTGTTGCAGCTCGGGGATGTTCATGTCCCCCTCCGGCTTTAACATGTTGCTGGTCAGAGTCGTCATGGTGGCTGTGACACGGTCGATGGATGGACACGTCTGATCTTTGGTGGCGCTACTTCTCGCGTAGTCTGACCGGAGTGTATCTTACGTCGTGAAGATACCGCGAATGCTGCCTCCGTGGCCGTGGATACTTCTGTATGAACGGTACTTGCGTTTTCGAACGGTTCTGCTTGGTTGGACGTTTTGATGGCGTGGGTATTGAGTCCGGATAGCCGGTAAATGCGCCTACAGTGGCCTGCTGCCGGTCACGCGAAGATGTGACGACGGCGGTATGCTATCGAACATGTTGAAATTTGACAGGCTTGTTTGCTGCGTCCCAAAGAGCGCGAAGAGAGACGTCTCCATGCCAAGCTTCGTGTGCAAGGTTCAGGCAAGGTTCACGCGCTAGAACGCGTCCTATAGAACTAATCCATGCATTACATTGCAGCGAGAGATGATACATCTCGGATGAGACTCCAGATTGAAGAGAATCGCTTGAGCCATAATTTTCACCCTCAACACTTTGGCATAAGGACTTGCGTAGAGAAGTAACAAGGCAAAGCAAGCCTAGACCTTCTAGCTCATACGTAGTTCTGAGCCATAACTCGTCCTTAACCGCACCACTCACAGCGCAGCATGTCTTGCGCCCCTTTTGCGCTGCTCGCATCTCGGTCTTCATCATCATCTATAACCAAGCGGCCGATCTCAGAGTTCATCCTGTATTCGAGTACGTTGTCCTTCCGGACAGGTAGCAGTAGTCACCCGGCCACTTTACAGGCAGAGCCGGACACTTTCTTTCTGCTTACCTACAGCCAGGGGTCGGATTACATTGGCGACTCACAGGCGGTAATTACCGCCGCATACAATACAACATCCAACATCAGCTCTTCAAAGTATTCGCCAATAGCTCTATTCTCACCTTATGCGGTACCCTCGGGAGCAAGCTCCAATGCGACAGCGGTCATGGTAGGCAACAGGCAATTGCAAGCAATGCCTTAATTTGTTAAGATTCCGTGGGCTGCGGCCGAAACTGGCAGCATTCGCAGCAAGGCTGTCTGCGCGATTCGCAGGCAGGCAGAATGGCATACGGGCTAATTCTGCTGTGATAAGTAATCTTGGGCGATACAGCTGAGCTATAATGCCCCTCTTCATGCTCCGTGCAGTACCCACAATCCTGAATCTCAGCCGAGCAGCGGAAGGAGCTGACTGCAGTGTGGCACTTCGCGAGATTCGCAGAAAGTAGCCTTTGGACAGCGTGGCCCTGATGTGGCCATTGGTGTCTTTGGCTTTCGAGTTATCCGGAAACTAATCCTTCGAAGAAGAAACATCCTTCTACGGCTGACCTCACTTGTTCCTACGCAGAGCTGAAAGTAATACTCTGCCATTAACCCAGATTCGCTGTCGAAGGCACACAACACGCACTTTCGCTAGTCAACGAGGTTCCTGCCGAAAGAAAACATTACAGCGCTGATGATGGCAACCAAACGCAGCGCCACCTCAGCCGATGTTGAGGCTCTCAAACAAGCTCTTGCGAAGACGAATGCGAAAGTCATCGGTCCATTTGACGCAGGCTTCTCAGAAACCATAGCACGCTGGTCCAAGGCTGCAGAAAAGCCGGCAGGAGTATCTGTAGAGCCGACCAATTCCGAACAAGTCTCGATCGCTGTCAAGTACGCCACTGACAATAACCTGGACCTTGCTGTCAAGGGCGGAGGCCATTCCACAGCTGGTGCCAGCAGTACAGATGGAGGTGTGCTTATCAACCTAGGTCGAATGAGGAATGTCAAAGTCGACGTGGGCGAAAAGCAGTTTCATGTGGAGGGCGGTGCTCTTTGGTCTGATGTTGATGCAGCAGGATGGGAGCATGGCCTTGCTACAGTTGGCGGCACGGTCGCAGATACCGGTGTTGGTGGACTAACACTCGTAGGTGTAGATATGAACCAGAGCCTGAGGAAATCGCTGACTTGTGTCATCGTCATCTAGGGAGGAGGATATGGTCATTTGACTGGCAAGTATGGCCTGGTCATCGACAACGTCATCTCGATCACCACTGTCCTTGCGGATGGAACAATTGTCAAGTCAAGCAAAGATGAGCATTCCGAGCTCTTCTGGGGCCTCCTCGGTGCTGGCCAGAACTTCGGCGTGTCTACAGAATTCGTCTTCCAAGCATTTCCACAGGACGAGCTATGGGTAGGCATGATGATCTTTCCACCTATGCCTAAGATCGTGGAAGGACTGGTCAACGAACTTAACGATCTGTACCAGGTGAAGGACACGCCGAATGGACCAGAAGCAAAAGCGAAAGGCAGATGTGGCAGTCTGCTTGCCCTGGCCAAACCGCCTCCAGCTGCTGGCCAGACGATGATTCTGCTGCTTTCTGCCTTCAATGGAACCGAAGCTGAGGGAAAGGAAGTATTCAAGCCATTTCTCGATCTTGACCCCGTCGAAAATACCATGGCGATGCAGCCATATCCCAAAGTCAATGCTCTCGTGCCTACGATTCAAGGCATGCGAAGTAGCATGAAAGGCGCTGCATACCTTATGCCAGTCCGCCCGGACTTTGTTCTTGAGCTCGTCAGCAAGTATGACGAGTTCTTGAGCCAGACTCCAGACGCCATGGCTTCGCTGGTAGCCTTTGAGTACTACGATGCCACTGAGATGACGAAGAGAGACGTTGGCAGCTTTGCAAACCGGGGCCACCATCTCAATGGCCTTGTGATGCCCATGTGGTCATCGACCGAGCATGACGCCAAGTGCAGGCAGTGGGCAAGAGACATGAGCAATATGTTCAAGGTCGAGCTTGAATCGCAAGGGCAGGAGACAGGCGCTGGTGTTGAAGGTGCTGGGAGGAGAGGGAAGAAGGGAGCCACCATGCTTTATGGAAATTACGATGTGAGTGGTGCCACCGACGCTTTGTGTGAAAAAGCTAACAGAATTGTAGCAATACGACGAGATCTCCAAGGATGTTTTCGGAGACAACTATGAGCGCCTTCAAGGAATCAAGGCGAAGTATGACCCAACGAATATGTTCAACAAGCTGTTCCCGATCACACCGGCGAGCGTCAATGGTGAGAAGCTGTAGAAAGTTTAGGGCGCATCTATTCTGATAGACTTTGGTCGCTGCATAGATAGAGACTTACTAGAGGTTTCTTGTGATATCGGTCCACTTATCAAGAATGCCTTACTGAAAGTGATACACTCTATGGAAGAGCAGACCTTTCATACCAAATCGTTTTGCATAGGAGTCTGTGCGTCTGAACATTCATTGGCTCTCCACCCAAGACGCGCTAACGGATGTACGTGTTGTCTCGAGTCTTCGCTACCAGGACAAGGATCTCTGAACACGAAGGATCTTCCTCGGACACCACTTCAACCCATCTGCTTTGCATTTGAGCTTCCACAAGACTTTTTCCCATCAAGCAGCTTTCGGCAACCGAGCGTGCCCAAATCGTACCTGCCAAGTATTCGCGCTTGACTCAGGGGGGTGTCATCAAGAGATCCGGTTCGCTAGGAACGCGCTCGATGCGCGTGAACCTCATTTCCTCCATTCCATAAACAGTCCATCCCGCCCTCGGCACGCTGGTATAGCGTCAAAGATGGCGCATAGAATATACGATGCGCGCTATGCCTTATGTACGTCCAAGGAAGATCTAGAGTATAAGTTAAGCTACTAGTATATCGAGTATCCTACTATAGTCCTTTTATAAGCTAGTCCTAACTCTACTTATATTAATAGTTAGCCTATCGAAGTAAGTAAATAAGATCTACTAAGAGATATCTAATATTAGTAAATAGTAATAACTATATATAATACTACTAGTAAATAAATACTAGTACTAGAATACTATAAATATAGATAAATTTAATTAAGTAAATAAAGTCTAAAATAGTAAGGAATCCGAAATAGCGATTAAGTCTTAATCTACTAGTAAATTAAGTAAGCTAAGTAATTAGACTACTATTAGTTATTCTATTAGGTCTAGATATACTATTAAGAATAGTATTTATATAATAGATAGAATAGTATTTATATAATAGATAGAATAGCTCTTTATATATAGAGATATAGTCTACTACTATTTATATAGTAGAAGACTAATAAGAAGCTATAGAATAAGATAGAATAACTATTATATAAATAGAAATAGCTATAGAACTATATAAAGAACCTAAATTAAAAATTAAGAATACTAGAAGATAATTTAGTAGATAGATCTAATTCTTAGTTTATTAATATATAAAAGAGATAAAGAAAGATAGAATTAAAGTATCTTATAATATAAGGAATCTATTATCTCTTTTCTATTAGATTTACTAATAAAGTAATTTAGTAAATCTAGAATATTACTTAGTAACTAGAAATTAAATACTATAAATAGTACTATAATAGTAAGTAATAGCTATACTAGTAAGATTATCTAGTTTCTATATATAGCTATTATTATTTATATTTAAAATACTTTCTAGAACTTAGAGATTAGCTATAGTATACTTATTACTCGTAGTAGTATAGAATAATAATATAGATAGAAGATCTAGACTTTTTAATAGAATCTAACTCCTCTTAGTAATACTATAGTCTCTTCTTAAACGTTCGATATTTAGTAAGAGATTAGTAAGTATAGGAATATATATAGAGCCCTTAGAAATACTAGCTAAGGATAATAGTTCTAGATATAGAAATAATATCTCCTAATAGAAATAGTAACTATAAGAATTAGTAAACTAGATATTCTATATACTATCTATAGTACTATAGAGCTTATCTATCTCTTCTAAATACTCTTACTAGTAGTTAAAGTTATTACTATATTAATCCTACTTTATATACTTTATATACTATTAATATATAGATATATAGTAGTTCTTATAAATAAATAAAGTTCGTAGTATACGACCTTATTTATACTATTAGTAACTAGACTTTATAGTATATTAAAATAATATATATTATCTTACTTTACGGTTCTTATATTTATATACTTTATAGAGCTTCTAATAGTAGTCCTTAGCTTATCTATACTAAGAATAAGGCTTTATAAGCTCTAGTAAACTTAGTATATAAGAGTACCTTCTAACTAGCTATTATATAGATATATCTTTATTACTTAATAGTATATAAAGAGATCGCTCTAGATAATAGGTATTTATAAGATAATTAACTAACTCTAGACGGAAGTTATACTACTTCTACTATAGCTATTTATAAGTATTTAATATCTCTAACTTATAAGCTAATAATAAGTCGTTCTTATTATTACTATTCTTAGCTTATAGAGTATTAATTTCTTACTTATTAATACGTATTATAATATACTAAGAGTTAATAAGTAAGGTATCTAGTATCTAGTAGAAGTAGATCTTCTAGTTATACTAGTACTACTAGTAGATAGTTATTAATATCCTTAATCTATTAAACTAATTAATAGAGTCTATAAAGATAGTATAATTAGTAAGTAATCGTAGTACTAGTAGATATATCTAATAGAATAGAATACTAGTATTCTTATTCTTATAAGTAGCCTTATATATAATATAATTCGTAGTATAAGATTATAAGAACCTTAGTAAAGGGCTAATAGAGATATTCTATCTAGATAGGGATTATAATAGCCTAAGCTTATACTAACCGACTAGGATCTAATAGTAGACTACTATTAGTCTCTCTATAGTTATAGGAATATAAAGATCTACGATCTTCTTCCTTTTTAGATTCTTTGAGATTATTCTAGTATAAGAATAGAAGCTATTATATTACTATATAACCTAATACTTATTCTATATATCCTTATCTAAAACGATATCTTTATATAATAATCTTCGAACCTTTCTACTAAGAATAGTAGTCTAATATATCTCTAAAGAGAATAACTTATTCTAATACTTAATAGCTAAATAATAGTAGAATACTATCTATAGATACTAAGATTAGCCTAAGATATATAATTCTATATTTAGATCTATATAGTAATAGAGAAGCGATATCTATAGACTAGCTATATAAAAGTAGGCTATAGGGTACTACTATATATAAAGATCTTCTAAAGAATATACTAAGAATCGAGAAAGTCGAAGATAAAGATAATTTCGTCTAAGATATCTAAGTATCTAATAAGAAAGAAGAAGAAGAAAGCGATAAAAATAATAACTAGCTAGCTACTAAGTATATAGTAGTAAAAGCAATCTAATACCTACTTCTAAAATAGAAACTTACTTATCTTAAGAGAGATAATAAGAAGCTTACTAAAAAATAGTCTATTAGAAAAGTATCTTTAGGTCTACTATTTTAAAAGTAGAAGTATTATTTTCTATATTACGTCTCCTACTACTATAGAAGACTAGTATTAGAGTCTATATAGAAAGATATAAATATATAGTCTCTCTAACTAATTATAGTCTAATTCTAAAGTATACTATTAAAGATTCTTCTATATATAAGGATAAGAGCTTAAAGGAGTATTATAAATAGGTAATAGTATATAAGATTACCTTTCTCTAGATACTATATATCTATAATTCTAATCGATCTAAGATTATCTATACTATATAGTTCCTTAATAGTAGAAGTATTTTAAAAGAACTATAGTAGAGATAGTAGCTTTATAATAAGAAGCTACTAGAGCTCCTATAAGAATACTATATCTAGTAGTAGTTTATTAACTAGCTACTAAACGAATTAGATAATCCTATTACCTACTTACTCGATATATATAAGAAGTATACTAAAACTAAGTAGTAAGAGGACTAGAATTTAAGGAACTTCCTATTATATATAGAAATCTTAGAAGAGTAGATTAAGTCTTATATCCTAAATTAGCTCCTCTTCTACTACTTCTCCTATCTATAGTCTAAACTATATATTATAGTTATAGATTATAATATAATTCTAAAGGACTATAAGAAGTTATATTATCTTATAACTATACTAGAGAAGAATCTTACTACTAAAGATAAGAGACTATAATATACTCGTTTAGTAGTAGTACTAGCGAATACTAATTAGAGAAACTCTAAATTATAAGAAAAATCTAGAATAAGAAAAGAAGAGAAGAATAAGGATAAGAATTATTCTAGAAATAAGAAGTCTCAATTTTTATTAACTAATTCTAAGACTAATAAAGTCCGATACTACTACTATAATAAAGTAGAATATATTAGACTAAACTATTTTTAATATAAGAAAAAAAAGGAGAAAAAAGATAACTCTAATAAATAGTAGCTTAGCTATTTAGGAAAAGTATAGGCTTTATTACTATCTTTTTAATAGTAATAGAGCCTATTCTAGTATAATTAGAGGAAGTAATTAATACTATTAGTAAGATTAATATTCTAAAAGAAGTTTACTAGCTAGTATATATTATTCTTAATACTAATATCTGTTAGAATATACAGTCCAGTTGGTAACCTGGCAACGGATGCCAAGGCAGACTGGATTACATGATAATGGTCATGTGACTAGTCCAAGCTGACACCTTTCAGGTTCAGCTCCAACCTGTAGATAACAACAACACACTTGCTGTTCCTACTTTGGCCCCTACTACTCCTTGTAGCTTCTGTTGCACTTTATGATCCATTTATACCTGTCGGCCCTCCTCAGCTCGACAGGTTATGAGCCCGGGTTTGCAACTACAAGGTAGAAGACTAAAGCAGTACAGGTTACTCCTAAACCTATAAGTCCAGTCCTAGAAGGAAGAGGCAAAACAGGAGAGGGAGACTCGAGGTAGACCCACACACATTACACAAAGAAGCTCTGTGTATATAAGCTGTGAAAGAACCTAGTGAGGCACACTTGCTTGAAGCGTGTTGGATCGCTTAGAGTGTAAAGGGAACAGATAAGCCTGGGTCTTGAGCACCATTAGATAAGCCTCAGATTCAGCACTCAGTACTGCCAATACCCTGACCTGTAGGTTGTGACAGTTAGGAAGGACTTGAGGAAGTCATTGGCCCTACAGAGCAGGAATCTGTACCAAGTTTTCAGTAACCTTCAAAACTGAGAGGCTTAGCAGAGCCAGGGATCTGCAACCAAGGAAGACAGCTATCCAGAAACTGTCATTTTCAGACTGAAGAAAGAGCTTGTTTCTGGAGTTTGTTTGGATTTGATTTACAGAAGAAATCATGGATCAAGAAGGAGGAATTGGCAAAAGAAGGGCTGCACCAATCTTGACAAGAGAGAATCATGAATTATGGTTCAAGATAATCAGGATGCACCTGATAAAGCTGAAGGTTGAATGGGTACTGGATGAAACAGTCCTTAGCACCCTAGCATCTACACCATCTGAGCATGTCTCAACAACATCATCAGAATCACTGGACTGGTCAATCAGAAGAGCAAGTTACAAGGTTCACAATGCAACAGCATTGTATGAAATGTTCATCTGCATTTCAGAAGATGACCAGGATGAATGTCAAGAGCTTGAACATGCAAGGCATCTGTGGATGTGGGCAAAAGGAAAATATGAGAGGAAGCTTCAGGCAACAGGAAGAAGCTTGCTCCAACAGTACACCAATTTCAGCATGGAAGAAGGCCAAACAGTTGATGAAGCATGGCAAAGCCTGAGCAGCATAGCTAGGAAGGCAGTGTCAATCTCTCCACAGTTTAAGGAAATCAAGACTGAGGAGAGAAGGATTCAACAGCTTCTGGCAGCCCTTCCAGAATCATTCAGCACCATCAGGGATGGAATAGATCTGAGACAGGACCTAAGCCCACAAGATATTCTTGGTGTCCTGAGAGAAAAACAGGAACAGATGACAAGACAGGAGACAGCTATGTTTGCCAAGAAAAGAAATCAGGCAGGTGGGGATTCATTATGTTTCCTGTGTGAAGGAAAGCACTGGATCAGAGAATGCCCCAACCTGGACAAGGCAAAAGCAGCTGTCAAGCCAAAGCAGAGCTACAGGGTAGCAAAGAAACAATCCCCATCTAGAGCTAGGAGGGGATCTTCACCAGACAAAGAGCAACTCAAAGAAATGGTGAAGAAACTGAGCCTGAGAATACAATCCCTGGAAAAGAGGACCAGGAAACCATCTTCCAAAAAGGCCTATGCAGCACAAGATGCAGAGGCACCCTCTGAACCATCTTCTCCCTCTGAGGAGGAAGATGTGGATGAGGTAGCTCATTCAACTGTTGAAGCAAAAGGCAAGTACAGGCCATCTGAATGGCTGCTTGACTCTTGTGCTTCTGCCCATATGACTGACCAGGAATCACTCTTCAGAGACATGAAACCTCTTGAAAGGAAGAAGTGGATCAAGGTTGGAGGTGGCTATCTGATAGCTACACATGTTGGGAGTGCAGTTATGGGTGGGAGGAGAGGAAAACAGATTGTATTGAAAGGTGTTCTCTTTGTACCTGGGCTTGGAGTCAATCTCGTCTCTTGGAACCAATTCAGCAAGCAGTTTGGTGTTCAACCACCAAAATTCACACTTCATTCACCTGATGGGAAGCCAGTTGTCCAGACAAGGCTTTCAGGAGGAGTACCATTCATTGAAGAAATCAGCCAAGACCTGGATGAATTTGCATACCAGTGCATTTCCCAGGATTTAATGAAAAATGACACCTGTGCCTTTGCAGCCCAGACTGATCAGGATCAGTGGGAGCTGTGGCACAGAAGAGTTGGACACTTTGGAGAAGGACTTCTAAGAGACCTTCACAAAGTTACTGACCTGAAGGAAAAAATTCCTGTCCCTGCAAGACACCAGCCCTGCAGAGTATGTTCTTTGGCCAAAATGAAGAAACACAGAGGAAAGGAAACAGAGAGAAAGCCAGCCAGACTTTCCCTTGTTTCAGTTGATATCTGTGGACCTTTGCCTGTCTCAAGGCTAGGTTTCAAATGGTGGCTTGAGATTGTTGACAACTTCTCAAGAAAGAAGTGGGTGTTCCCATTAAAGACAAGAGAAGATGCAGCAGATACACTGCAGGAATGGAAAAGAAAAGCTGAACTACAATCAGGGAATCCGCTTCAGGCAGTAAGAAGTGATGGGGCAAGAGAATTGCTTGCATTACTCAAGCAGTGGGAGAAGGAATCTGGAATCTCCTACCACACAACTGAAGCATACAACTCAATCCAAAATGGAGTTGTGGAAAGGTCAATCCAGACATCTGAGGAACATGTTAGGGCAATGCTTGAGGAATCAAACATGCCAGTTGAATTCTGGCCAGAAGCATTGGATGCCTGCACTGTTATGAGAAATGCCCTTCCAAATGGGCCAGATGTAGATGGACTCAAGGTTTCACCTGATGAAGCCTTTACTGGAAAGAAACCTTCTGCATCACACTTCAAGGTTTGGGGATGCAGAGCAGTTGTGTACATGGATGCCAAATCTCAGCCAGTTGGGAGGAGGTCAGACAAACTAATGAACAGAGGAAAGGATGCTGTGTTCATTGGATATGTACCTGACACATCCAAGATGTGGCTGTTCTGGGAGCCTGACATGAAGGCTGTGAGAGCACACAACAATGCTGTCTGGTTTGAGGATGAGAAAGGAGGGGATATGACTTTGAATGTTCCCAGACTCAACCAGCCAAGCCATGCTCCAGCTAGAAACCCAGTTGGCAGACCAGCAAGAAAGGAGAAACTGGACCTGAAACCACTACAAGTTCAGCTACCTCCACCACCAAAGGACAAGGACCAATATCAGGTGATGGATGATCCAGAAGAAGAAAAAGAAAAACATGAACAGCAGGCTCCAAATCAGAGCCAAGAGGAACCTCAGCAAGACAACCAGAATGTCCATGCTCAGGAGGGGAATTCAAAGAGAAGAAGATCAATCTCTGATGAAGGGTCAAGAGAAGAAAGAGTTCACAGTATGATTACAAGATCAACTGTACAGAAGAGACCAAGAGAATCAGAGGATGATGATTTCCCTGAGGCCAAACATCACAGAGCCTTCATCTGCCTGATGAAAGATCTAGATCCAAGCATGGATTGGGCAGATGAACTTCTGGAGTGTGTTTGTGAGGTTGCATTCCCTGCTTTTGCACCAGGGATTGCACAAAGACAGGAGGTTCCAATTCCAAGAACCTACCAAGAGGCAATACAAGATCCAAAATGGGGTCACATGTGGGAAGAGGCAATCCAGAAAGAGCTGATTGCACTTGGAAGCAACCATACCTGGGATCAGGTAGTTCCACCAAAAGGAGCAAACCTGGTTACCTCAAAATGGGTGTTTGATGTGAAGAGACTAATCAGTGGAGCAATTGACAAGTTCAAAGCAAGACTGGTTGCAAGGGGTTTTTCCCAGAAATTTGGGGTAGATTTTCAGGAGACATTTGCACCAACAGTAAGGCATGACACACTCAGGGTGTTTATGGCTGCTGTATGTGAGAAAGACCTGGAATTGCACCAAGTGGATGTGAACAATGCATTCACTGAAAGTACCCTACAGGAAGATATCTTCATGATTCCCCCACCAGGAGTGGAAATCCCACAAGGTATGGCTCTGAAAATCCTGAGGAGCTTGTATGGCCTGAAACAAGCAGCAAGAGACTGGAACAAGCTATGTGTCTCAAAGCTGGAGAAAATGGGGTTTTACCAATCAGAGGTAGACCCATGCTTGCTCATTCACAAGGGCAGGAACCTGATGGTTTTAACCCATGTGGATGACATTCCCATTGCAGCACCAAAACTGGAAGATGTTCTTTGGTTCAAGAAAGAACTGGGCAAGGTGTTCAAAATCAAAGACCTGGGTGAACCAACCAAAATTCTTGGGATGAAGCTTACCAGAGACAGAAAGAATGGTACTCTGAAGCTTGACCAAGAACATTATATCCAGGAAAGCCTTGCAAAGTTTGGAATGACCAAAGAAATGGCCCACCCAACCTTGTCACCTCTTGACAACTATGAGAGTCTGAGGAAATCTGACTTAGATGAAGAGAGATGTGACAAGACAGAGTACCAAAGCCAAAATGGTACATGGATGTGGCCAATGACCATGACAAGACCTGACATTGCTTTTGCCCTTGGAAGACTTGGATCATATGCATCAGATCCATCCAAGAGACACCTAAAAGCACTCAGGAAACTGGCTAGATACCTGAGATCATTCCCAAGCCTGGGTTTGATGTTCAGAAGGGGAGGAGGAAAGCTGATTGGATATTCAGACTCTGATTATGCAATGGACAAAGCTGATAGAGTCTCAATCCTTGGAAGCATCTTCTTTCTCTGTGGATCACCAGTTTCTTGGATGAGTAAGAAGCAAAAGTCAGTTGCTACATCAACTATGGAAGCTGAGTACATGGCAATGAATGCATGTGCAAAGCAATCTCAGTTCCTTGCAGCACTCCTAAGGGAGATGGACTGTGCATGGTTAGTGGGAGAATGTTCATTTCAACCACTGATCAAAGGAAATTCTGATACAGTGAATGAAATCAGACCTGTTCAGATTATGGGTGACAACCAGGCAGCTTTGACTCTTGTCAAAGATGCTCATACCCATGAGAGATCAAAACATATTGATATTAGCTTCAACAAGGTCAGAAATCTTTGGTGGCAAAGAAAGATTGCAGTGGAATACACTCCAACAAAAGAGATGGTAGCTGATGGCCTGACTAAGCCAAAGACAGGGCCACAGTTCCAGCAATTCATAAGGCAATTACAACTTGCATAAAAGGCAACAAAAGTGCCTGCTCAAAGGCGATCAACGCCGTTGAGCAAACAAGATACCAGGCCTGAGAATTGAACTCAGCAGATTGGATACACTGTGCCAATCTGGAAGCCATTGCACCTGATTGGCTGACCTGGAATCTTTCCTGAATATGAATGCAAGCAGGATACAGTGGTTCAAAAGGAAAGACAAAAGAATGTGATAGAAACAGATCATTGGGATTTGTTCTACCACATTGATTCCAGATCAAGGAATTGAACCTTGCTGGTTGGATACACTGTGCCAACCAGGAGACCACTGCATCTGATTGGCTGATTGAAATTCTGAATTGCATATGTTTGTTCGGATTGGACTCAGAGACCAACTGTTCTGAGTGGGAGTGTTAGAATATACAGTCCAGTTGGTAACCTGGCAACGGATGCCAAGGCAGACTGGATTACATGATAATGGTCATGTGACTAGTCCAAGCTGACACCTTTCAGGTTCAGCTCCAACCTGTAGATAACAACAACACACTTGCTGTTCCTACTTTGGCCCCTACTACTCCTTGTAGCTTCTGTTGCACTTTATGATCCATTTATACCTGTCGGCCCTCCTCAGCTCGACAATATCTAGATAACTCTTCTATAGTAGTAGCTTATAGTTAAGTAGGAATTATCTACTACTAATATAGATCTTTTCTATCTTAAGTAGTTAAAAGACTAATAAATAATCTATTATAGTATATATAAGCTAGAACTTAGTATAACTAATAGTAAAGAACGTTTAAGGACTTATAAGATCCTTATCTATAGTATTAACTAGAATAGAATTAAGCTTCTATTTAGAAGATATATCTTATAGTCTACTAGTATTAATATCTAAAATAGGCTAGAGACCTAGATATAGAGCTTTATTACTTAGTAAATTAAGTATATATTATTAAAGTACTTAAAAAGAGAAATAAAGGCTAGAGCTATTATCTATTATATTAGATAGATTAGATCTAGTACTAATAGTAGTATATCGGCGTTTAGAATTCTTAATATTACTATAGGTACTAAACTAATCCTTCTAAATATACTTAAATTATATCGAGATATATTTAATAAAGACTCTATAAGTATTCTACCTTTCTTTTAGGAAACTAATTATAAGATTAAACTAGTTAAAGAAAAGGAACCTTCTTATAGACTACTATATAATCTCTCTCTTTAAGAGTTAGAAGTTCTTAAGGAATATTTAGCTAAGAAGCTTAAGACTATTATATTATATATAGTATAAGCTCTACTAGTATTCTATTTCTATTTATTCTAAAAAAGGATAGAAAGCTATATTTTTATATCGACTATAGAATACTAAATTCTATTACTATTAAAGATAGAACTCTACTTCCTCTTATCGATAAGATATTAGACTAACTAGTAGAAGCTAAGTTCTTTACTATATTAGACTTAAAGAATATATATTACTATATCTATATTTAAATAGATAATAAATAGAAAATAGTATTCTAAACGTAATATAGCTACTTCGAGTATTATATTATACTTTTTAGCCTTACTAATATACTAGTAATATTTTAATTATATATAAACTATACCTTAGCTAGCCTATTAGATAACGTATATATAGTATATCTAAATAATATCCTAATTTATATCTATAGTAATAACTTAGAAGATTATTAGACTACTATATACTAAATACTCGACTATCTATAGAATACTAAATTATTTTATAATATTAAGAAATATATATTTACTACTAATAAGATTACGTTTCTAGAGCTCTATATAAACTAATAGAAAGTTATAACTAATCTAGAGAAGGTTTTGACTATTATAGAATAGCTAGTTTCTATATCTATTTAGGAAATATAATCCTTTCTTAGCTTTACTAACTCTATCGATATTTCGTTAATAGATATTTAAAAAATAGTAGCTCTAATTACCGATTTTTTTAAAAAGGATTTATTATAGGCTTAGAATAACTAATAGTAGAAAGCTTTCGAGCTCTTAAAGTAGCGATTTACTACTATTCTAATACTATAATACTTTAATCTATTAAAGAAGCTCTATTTAGAGACTAATATCTCTAACTTTGGTTTATCTAGTATTATATTATAACTCTAGGAAGATAGTCTATAGTATCTAGTAGTATTTACTTTAAGGAAAATAATCGAAGTAGAACAAAACTACTAAATATATAACTAAGAACTCCTAGTAATTATATATTATTTTAGCACTTAATATTACTACTTTAGTAGCCTAGTAAAACCTATCTAGATATATACTAATTATAATAACCTTAAAACTATTTAAATAGTCTAATAGCTAAATTCTTGTTAAGTATAATAAATTATATTCCTTAGAGATTTTAACTTCGAGATTTACTACTAGATAGAGAAGAATAATTCTACTAATAGTCCGTTAAGAAGATAGAACTACTAGACTAAGAATAAAATAGTAAATTAACTATTACTAATCCTCTAATAAAAGCTAAAGCTAGTAGAAGGCGAAGTAATACTATAGATAGTTTATATTATATATATTCGGATTATAATAACTAGTAGACTAAGGGAATCTATAACTAAAAAGATCTTAGATACTACTATTAGAAATAAGGTAGAAAAGGAGAGTAAGAAGTCCTAATTCGCTAATACTACTAAATATATATAGTATATACTATACTTAGTCGCTAGAGTATTACTAACTAGCGAAACTATATTAGCTAATATTTTAGAACCTTTCGTTAGTCTTATTACTTAGCTATAGTACTATAATAACTTTATTAAATAGAAGAGAGATAAGCTAAAAGAACGAACGAATACTAGTAGATTCTAGAATTAGAGGTTTAATAAGAAAGATCTACTTCGATATAAAGGCTAACTATATATTCTAGAAGAATAGGCAATCTATTAAGAAATCTTATCTACTTACTATAATTCGAAACTAGTAGACTATTTTAGTATACTAAAGATACTTATACTTATATACTAATCGCTATACTAGCTAGAGATAGAATAAGATATTAAAATATATATTAAGACTTATTCTATTTACTAAAGAACTAAAGCGAGTTATTAGCTCTTCTATAAGATACTTATAAGCTTACCGATTTCTTTTAAGATCTAATCGGAAATTAGTTTAGATTTTATTACTAAACTACTACTAGTAAAATATAAGGGCTTAGTATATAATAGTATCCTTATAGTCGTTAATAGATTATCTAAAATAGTTCTATATATTCTAGTATAAGAGATATAGAAGATACTAGACTTTATAGAATATTTTTTTTAAAAGAATTATATTAAGATTCGGAATACTAGAAGATATCGTTAGTAATAGAGGTTTACTATTTATATTAGGATTCTAGACTAAATTATATTATTAGTACTAGATAAAGTAACGACTATCTATAGCTTACTATCCTTAGACTAATAGCTAAACTAAGATTTAAAACTAGATACTAGAAGACTATCTATACTTATTTATTAGTAAAATATATAGAGACTAAATATAATAATTATATATTTTACTAAGTTTACTTATAATAACTCTAAGTATACTAGTACTAGCGAAATACCGTTCTTTTTTATTAATAGTAAAAATCTAAGATAGTTAGAACTATATAAGAATATATAGTAAGAGAGGAAAATACTAACTATAATAGATAGAATAGAATAGCTAAGAAGCGTTCGTAGAATTATAATAGAATATCTATAGTAGATATAAGCCTATTAGTAGAGAGTATATAATAAGTAGTATATAATAATAATACTAAGTAAGGATAATCTCGTACTATTAAGTATAAAGAATCTAAAACTATATTAGTCTAGCTATAAGTTAAGTATACGATTTATAGGTCCTTTCTAAATAGAGAAAGCTATTAGTATATAGATATACTATCTAATACTTTCTTCTATCTACTAGATTTATAACGTCTTCTATATATTCTTACTATATCTATACTATAGAAGAGTTAGTAAAGAATAGGCAAATATTACTATTCTAGAGCTTCTTCTAAATAGTACCGAAATATAGGAAGTATAAAAAAAGCTAAAAAGGATAGATATAGTACTAACTATACTAGAAAAGCTATAACGAGATATATAATATCTAGAAGAATAAAGAAGACTTTAAGAATATAGATAAACTTCTTAAAAAATAGGAAAAAGTAAATAGTAGATATAAAAAAGATAAGAAAAGGAAAGAAAATCTATAGAATCTCTTTATTATTCTATAGAAGAATAGCTATATATAGCTACTATCTAAATAGAAAATATAAAAATATCTAAAACCTAATATATAGAAATATATTCTATAGACCTCTTATAGTCCTATTAATTATATAAAGTTAATAGAATCTAGGCTTCTACTAAAGCCTTAATATAAGAGGAAAGGCTTTATAGTAGTCAAAAACTATTAATATAGATAGAGATATATAGTTATATATCTATATATCCTTATAGTAATACTAAGTATAATATCCTATTATATCTATCTAGACTATAATACTAGTAGCCTTAATAGTACTACTAGTAAAGGAAGTAGTAGGAGTAGATTATTACTAAGATAGTATAATAGAAGGAGATATACTAGTAGTAGCTAGTATAGTTAGAATAGTAAAAGTAATACTACTACTATTAGAGCTATAGTAGCTAGATAATTCTAGTATAGAAATACTACTATTACTACTATTAAGCTATTAGTATAGCTAGAATAGTATTAGGTAATAGATAGTATAGATAGATATAAGATTCTTATCGTTATTCGATTCGTCTATCTTCTAAATAAAGAAGCTAAAGTAAGAATAGTATAATTTACTACTATAAGGAATATATAACTAGCTCTTATAGTAAGAAGTATATAATCTACTTTTATAGTCTAAAGGTAGAATATATAGTAAAGGCGAATCTAAGCTACTAGATATTATAGCTAGATTATAAGACTTATTAAAATAAGAGCTCTTCTTATTACTAGAGATAATAATTATATCCTTATCTTTATAGATCTTAACTAGAATATAACGAACTCGCTTAGCTAGTAATAGTTAAGTAATTATAGTACTAAGAATACGAATATAACTATATAGCTCGAATACGATATTATTATTATCCTAAAAATACTTCTTATAGTAGATAGTATCTTAGCTATCTTTATTAAAAAGAATAGTATACTCCTTAGATATAAGAGTATTCGGATTATAAAAGGAGTAAATAAGAGATAATACTACTAAGCGGATAGTATAATAGCTATAAGAAGTATTAGTAAATATATCTAGGAATTCGTCTATACTATTTATAGTCTCTAGTAATTCTAAGTCGATATCCTCCTTTAATTAGTATTATCTTTACTATTAGAGAAAGCGAACTATATATACTTAAAATTAGAAATAAGATTATAGTATAGGATCTTATTATTACTATTCTAGATAACTATAAGCTTACTATCGAGTATATCCTTCTACTTAATAGTATTACTAGAACTAGAACTAGAATTTCTCTTATAAAGAATCGAGTAAGGACTACTAGTAGTATTCTTATAGGAACGAGTAGTAGAGGTAATATACTTATTTTTAGAATTAGAGAAGGCTTTAATATAAGTATACTTACTAGAAGAAGGAATATTAAGAATATTCGAGAATAAGATAGTATTCTATTTAGAATAAGGTATATACTTAGATAGAGTAACTAATAGCTAGTTATTCTTCTCGTTAATAATAGCTCTATTACTATAATTATTAGAATACTAGAAGTACTTATATAGATACTACTTAGATTAGTAATTATACTATAGATAGTCTAAAAATAGTACTTATAGTAAGAGAGCCTCTAAGACGGCTAGAAGTATATTAAAAAGGATAGTTACTAGTATTATATAGTTACTATATAAGTACTAGAGTCTAAAAGTCTTAAACGGAATATAGTATCTAGATTCTAATATCCTATTTAAGGCCGGTTCTACTAAGTTTAGTTTCGATAGTATAAATAGAGTAATTAAGAATATATATTATAAGAAAGAATATATATACTACTTCGAAAGCGTACCGAGAGAAGCGAATAATAGCCTAATAGATATTTATATTATTTTTATCTTTAGTTAGTTATTAAATAATATTACGATAAGACTCGTATAGTAGGTAGATATAGTTAATATACTTCTACTAGTTAGGTTCTATCTATAAAGGAGTTAGTAGATAGACTACTATTAGTACTAAGAAAGACTTATATCCTTATAGTCTCCCTTTTTTAAGTATTAGTATTTACTATAAGCTCTCCTAGTAGAGTAATAGTAGTACTTACTAGAGACTAGAGACTTAGAATAATACTTATAGATAATAAGTAAAATAGCTATAGTTATATTAAGATTAGTAGAATACTATTAATAATTAGAATTATTAGAGAAGAAATATACTAGCTCCTTAATTTCGAAAAAGCTATTATTACTATTTAGCTAAGTATTCTTAATATAGACTTCTACTATTATAATAGAACTATAGATAGTATAATATTAGAAAGAATATAATTCGAGATAGGAATAGTAATATATATATAAAAAAGAGAGAAATAAATATAATAGTACTATAAATATAAAATACTTATAGTAATAGAAGTTAGTATAGCTTAGAAGAAGAAATTAAAACGAAGAAGATTATTTTAAATCTATATATTATAACTTATAGAATATAAGTAGATATACGAGCTATCTAGTAATAGTATAATAAAATAAATAATACTACTCGACTTACGAATTCGAACTATATATATATAGCCTTTATAAGTACTCGAGTAGTTAATATAGAATAGAAATAGAAAAGTTAATATACTATATATAATATATAGATAAGAAGAAGATAATATTATAAATAGGTCTAAGTATCCTATATAAAAGCTTAGCCTAATAGTCTACTATCTAAATATAATAGGATTATCTAAAAGCTAAGTCTTAGATATCTAGATTCTAAGTACTATAGATAGTATATCTATAGTATAGTACTATAAAAGTATATATATATATAAAGTAACGTTACTTCTAATATTGCTATATATATATATATATATATTTATAAGCTATTTTAGCTACTAGAGATATTAGTCTAGAAAGGAGGCGTCTATAAGAATCTTAGTAAAGAGCTAATAGAGGTATCCTATCTAGATAGGAATTACGATAGCCTAAGCTTATACTAACTAATTAGGATCCAATAGCGGACTACTATTAGTCTCCCTATAGTTATAGGAATATAGAGACCTATAATCTTCTTTCTTTTTAGATTTTTTAAGATTATTCTAGTATAAGAATAGAAGCTATTATATTACTATATAACCTAATACTTATTCTATATACTCTTACCTAAAACGATATCTTTATAAAGATCTAGATAGTATTTTTTTTATAAGAATAGTCTTACTACTAGTATAATAGTTACTTAGAAAGTAGATAATTCTATAGTTCTAATAAGCTAGTATAAGTATCTCTTATACTTCGAGATTAGAGTTAAGTTATTACTATTATAACTATACCTCTAATAACTTCTTATTATATATAAAATAGTATAGTTATTATAACTACTATAAAGATTTTAATTAAGATTAAGTAATATATTCGTTATTAACCTCTCTATTAGTATTATTATCGCTATATATAGATATAAACTAATTAGTATTCTAAATCTAGTCTTTCTTAGTAGTTATAATATTATTAAGATACTATAGGTTAATATTAGATATATACTTTACTTAGTAGATACTAGTATAGCTAAAGAAGTAATATCTAAGTATCTTTTAAAGATATAGAGAATTAAAGAAGTTATTAATATATATAGTAAATCTCTACTAGAAATAGTAGTTTTATAAACGCTCTATTAGTATATAAACTACTATCTAAGTTAATAGTAAGTCGAACTAAATTGCCTACTTACTATCTAGATTAGTAGATTCGAGCCTTATCTACTACTTCTAATTAAAGATAATACCTCTATCTACTAGTATCTATATCTTTATACCTATCTTAGCTACTTTTAATAGTATTTTTAGTATATTACTATTCTTATCTATATTTTTCTAAATATTCTTATTTATAGTAATATTACTTAAAGATATATAGAGCCTTACTATTATCTTCTAGAAGTACTTAGTTAATAGACGGACCTTCTTATAGATATAGTATTAAGTATATATCTACCTTTCTTAGTTATATTAATACTAAGTAAATAGTCTAATAATAATTTCTTCTTTTTCGTCTTTAATCTAATCTTCTATATTAATATCTTTATATAGATACTTAGATAAGAAGTATAGATATCGATTAATCTCCGGTTTTCTAATATATTAGTTATCTATAGATATAGTAGCTCTTATTCTTTATATATATTCTAAAAATCTTTTATTTTAGTAATATAATATATATCTATCTATATCTTAATCGCTAAGAAAGTATATAGCTCGTATATTTTAATAGGTATCTATTTACGCTTAGAGTCTAGTCGATTAGTTAGTAACTCTTATATCTTATACTATTATTAATAATCTATTTTTATATATAGTTAATTACTATTTATATAGTTAGTAGTATATTCTAGTATATATCGAGGCTAGTATTCGTTATAGAAGATATATATAGTATTCGAAGAGATAGAATTAGTCGATATAGTAGATAGGCTAAGTATTACTTTAGTATATTCTAATAGTATCCTTAATAGCTTAAATAGCTTAATAATACTTTTAGAAGATAGTAGATATACTATAAGACGATCGCGCGCTTTAAAATAATGGTATACAGTATAGTTGCGGTGTTCTATGCTACAGTATTGACGATATGCCTAATTTAGGTACGATTGGCACCCCACCCGCACGGACCTCTATGCCGAAAGGACTACAGCAGGACACTCGATAATGTCGAGCATTGTTCCTCCCACTTTCTTCGTTTCCTTTACCGAAGGCCGTTGACGGTGAACTCGCGTTTCTACCATGGATCATAGGAGACGAGCGCAGAGCGTTAAGTCACTTGCCGAGAGTCAGAAGGGCTTGGTGGTCAAGAGCAGTAATAATTATCGCTTGGACTCCTTGGATGGAAGGTCTGAGAAGGGCGTGAAAGCATCATCGCGGGCGAAAGAGGTGTATGGGTCGAGAGAGGATGTGGATGCATACAAGGGCGCGACGCAGCCTGCAAATGGTCGAAATTGGGGCGCGGCATTGTTCGATATCTTCATATCGGCACTCGTGCTATACTTTGCCGCGTTTGGCTTCTTAGCCTACGCGCAGAATGGCACGATGGCGAGCTTGCCGCTCAATCAGATCATTTTCAAGATGGCAGGATTTGTGAGTGTCCGGAAGCTTTAGCTATCGAGAGACAATGCGCTGACTGACTGCAGAACCCAACCATATTTCCTATCATCTTCACCTTGATCGTGGCCAAGTTCATGAGAGCATGGGCGCAATTCAAGCTCGAGCGAGGTGCCACGATCGGCACACTGGAACATCTGCTCGGCAGTCGCTCGTTCGTTGCGTCTTTCCTTACGCCTCTCAAGCACAGATCCATGGGCCTGGTCGCGATTGCAGTGTTCCTCTTCTGGTGTCTCAATCCTGTGGGAGGTCAGCTTTCCTTGAAGACAGTCTCCAAAGATGCCAATTACACCACCATTGCGACCAACTTTCATTATGTGGACTTCAACGACTCGCCATTTCAACTCACCAATGAGTCGAACCGCTTAGCACCGATCAATTCTGCTTTCACTACTGCGCTCTTTAGCCCCGCGACTTCGAAGAATGGCTCGCAAGATATGTTCGGTGGTCTACAAATACCTCTGCTCGAGGTGCTGAAGGAGAATCAGAAAGCTGACTCTGCCGGGTGGTATCGCACGGGACAGTTGGTCGAGCTGAATGCGACCAGCAAAGCTCTGGCGAAGCTGGAAGATTTCTTGAACGTACCAAATGATGCCGATGTTGATGGGAATGCGAATACACTGGTCTATGCATCCCTCACCGGCATTCCGTTCCTTCGCGGTATTCCTGTCATACCTCCTGGTCCAGGTGCGACGAATACGTCAGCCACTGACAATACAACAATGCCGCTATCATTGCTGCAGGAACAATTGTTTGGTGCACAGAGCAGCGAGGTCGTGAATGCGGAATCGCAATTCAACATCGAGACAAGCTACTTCTACCTTGACTGCAAGGCTTCGCGGAATGGCGAGACGTCAGATGCTTCAGACTTTCCACAAGGTATCAACAAGCAGCAGGGCGTCGTCTCCAACGGCCATCAATTTTCTGTCCAGTACGATACCAACCACACCTTGAACAGCACAGCGCCTCAGACCATTGAGCTCACCTCTTGGAGCGGACATTCTGGTGGCTCTGGTGACATCACAAAAGCATCCTGCGGCCTAAGCACAACCTATGTCGAAGCGAACATCTATTGCTCCAGCGGCAATAATTGTAGCGTTCAAGCTGTGCGAGCCTCGCTATTGGATCATCCATCTTCATCGCTATCGCAGCTAGATGGTATTACTCCGCCCTTCAACGACTCCAGTCTTTCTGTGAGACAATCGATACCTCAGCTCTTCTTCTCAGGCTTCATCACCGCGACAGGCAACTCAACCCAGAATCCTACTGGCCTTTCCCCGATAGAGTGCTACTTCGTACATCCGGAGAACCCCTATCAGTGCTCCTTTGACAAGACACCCTATGCACTGCACGATCTGGGCGATGAGCTATTCTCACAGCGTTTCACCCAACTCCTGAACACGTACTGGATGGACAACGTAGCACAATTCTCTGTCACGGGCAACTTCACTCTCAACAACGTTTTCGAAGACAGCATTCATTCCACAGTTCCAGGCCAAACACGCATCGAGACTGAAGTTCTCCGCTGCCATACTACTCTGATGGTCATATTGGTGACAATTTCAATTATTCTCTTCTTCCTCGGTCTCGCAACAGCGTATCTGGATGCGACGCGCAGAGGACCAGATATTCTGGATGACTTCGTCAGTGCACTGCGGCATAGCCCATATATGCATATTGAGGCAGGCTCGAGTATGGAAGATGGCCGCGATAAAGCTCACAGATTGAGGAATACACTGATCCGGATGGGCGATGTGAGACCTGATGATCCTGTTGGGTATGTGGCGATTGGAACGCCAACCGAGAGGCAGCCTGTGAGAGTGCTGCAGCATGATCGAAGTTATCGATAGCACGATATGACGAAACGACGGCATACTGAACATGAGTTCTTGAATCTCGTCACTAGCATTTAAGGATACCAACCCGGGATTGGCGGAAGTGGCTGACCTCGCCTACGGTCTGGTGGTGTTACACTGCAGCTGCTCCGCCGCCTCATTTGGCGCAGTTTGAGCCTCTCCGCGATCGCAAAATGGTCATGTGTCCAGCCTTTCTTGAATGATATCTCGCGCATTGAGCTTATCCTCAGTCGCACCTTCATCATCACCGCTACCACAAGGTTACGGCGACGCCGGTGTCTGAATAAGCTCCAGAGCTATCGCAGACTGACGAGGAGGGCTGATGAGGAAGAGAAAGCCATCAGGGCCCGCTCCAGGTAACGGCGACTCTGTGGTTAAGAAGAGCAGGACTGAGACCACGATATCCGCGAACGACGCCCGCGAGCAGTCCAGGCAGCATAATGGAAACATCATCGTGCACGGTATACACGAATCAGACCCTTTCGCTAAGGTCTAAAGCTAAGGCTTACTAGGCACGTACAACCACTTTGAGACATCCTCGCAGCTTGTGTATCAAAGTCACAGCTGGGTGGACGCGCTTCCTATCCAGTAACAGGTCATCATCTTCAAGCTCGCTAGCATTACGGGAGTCCCACTAGCCTCGTTACAGCAAAGGCTCGACGACTTGTTGTCGCTGCTAGGGTCGATACCGAATCAGCTTCGAGACAAGGTTGCGACTTTCGAAGATGCGTTTCGCAATATGTCCTATGTGGACAGTCGCCTTATATCGAGCTGGGCAGTATGGCCGTACGCCAAAGCTTGATAGTATGGTGTGACTAAGTAGTCTCAGGCATTCGAGTCTTGCGTTGCTCACGCTTTCGGACAGAGGCCAGGGAAAAGAGGACTCCAAAGAGTACTGAATGGCAACTACTATCTAGAAGATCATCTGAAGCAGCAGCTTCTGGGACCTCGCTCGGCAAGGCAATTCGCATCTATCTTCAGAGCTGGAAGACATCTTCGCATGAGCATTCACTTCGACTGGTTTGAAGTCTCATCCGGCTCCTGTCCTGCTTGCGGATTTCTGCAAGAAAGCACACCTGTATCAGCTGATTCAGTTTCCGAATGGCAAGTGCATGAGCTACTCCCTGGCCTCCCGTGCGTACCTCTGACAAGCTCTATAGTACAGAATGTGGGTTGACCTACAGAATTCTGGATGACATCGGACATGGACCACAAAGGCCTCAAGCGTCTTTCACGGCTCTGCTCGATCGCCACCGCCAACACAGGATGTTTCGCCCTTCAAGCGAGTCACTCGACCGTCCTGATCATTTCCTGAGAGTGAGCATCGGCAGTAAGCCAAATTCCGCTCCATTGCGACGGCCTCATTTATGGAGACACTCCGACAAGTCAATTCCCAACGGCTCCCGGCATCTGCTGATGAGACGGCCTGAGTTCCATTTTCGTCAGCCTAGTACAGACGATATACTACTTCCACGTCCAATTTCGTTAGGGTCATCGTTCCTCCCTTCGCAAGCGAAAGCAACTATACAATCTCCTGCTTTTCACAGCCTGTGGGACAACATGCCCCCGATGCTCGTTGATGACACAAAGGCTGCGCTCACCACATTTTGGGAATGCATTGACTATACATTCAATGACGATCTCCCGGAGACCTGGGGTGATTTTAGGTCATTGCCACTCGATGGACAGCAGAAATGGTGGGAGTAGAGACTGGAAGGCCGCTGTCGATTCTTGATCGAGCTTTGGAATGTTCTCTGTACAGCAATCACATTCTTGCGTGCACAATCAGTTTCTTCTCAATCGCTCACCGACTGATATCCCTGCCTTAGTCTCGCGACCCTCTACTCCTAACCAAGCACAAGTCTCTTCCCCTCATCTGCTTCTTTCACAACTCCCTTCTTGCATGTAGTCGCAAGTCTAAGCCTTCCAACTTCTCATAGCCCAAGTCAGAATTGATACAAATTCAGCAGTAGCTCAAGCTCAAGGATATTCTCGCAGCGCCACCTTTCGCTCATAGCGAACATGGTGTGTTACACAGCAGCAACACAGCCCCGTGCCACATCAAGGAGGCACCCAAACCTTCACGAAGCAGCATCTGCAGACCCACTTCCTGTGTGCACACGAAGCAAGCCGGCCGCAGCGAAATCTGTACATGATTTAACATACGACCGACGCGCGACTGGCTCCTCCTTAGCGAATGTTCGGCAATCGCGGCTTGCCACCGGAGACGTGGTCATGCCTAAGAGAAAATTACCGGAGCCTGAGAGGCCGGACTGCGACTCCACGAGACCGAGCACGAAGAGGAGGAAGCGAGAGAAGACGGTTGTCGCAGGAAATAGTGCAAAAGAAAACGCAAGGCAACACAATGGACATATCGTGGTGCATGGTAAGCATCTGGCCAAAGCCTGAAAGAAGCCAGGGACTAAGGTTGATAAGGCACGTACAACCACTTCGAGGCCTTCTGCGAGATTCCCATCATCGCCACTAGTCATGACTGGCTAAACGCTCTGCCAGTGGATCAACAGCTTCTCATCTTCAAGCTATCGAGCATTACAGGCATTCCTGTGGCATACTTTGAGCGCGGTCTGGAGGGCTTACGAGGCTTGTTAGACTCGATACCTAACCAGATCTTGAGCCGTTTTGTAACCTTCGAAGACGCTTTCGGGACCATTTCCCATATCGACGTCCAATTGGTGTCAGATTGGGCAGTAAGCAGATTTCACAACAACATCAAGATCCTCTTACTAAGACATATGGTCGATAGGCTCTCGAATATTGCCTCTGCAGCACACTCTCAAAGCGGCCAGGCAAGCGTGGTGTTCAACGAATCTTAGATCGCAACTACACTCTCGAAGATGCGACTGGTAAAGCGCTGATTAGTCCACGCTGGCGGCCAAGCTTCAGCAGCATCTTCGTGCCTGGTTCCCGTATTCGTATGAGCATACGTTTCGCGCATGACGAAGTCTCCCGGGATGCGTGTCCTGCATGCGGACTTGCTCACGGCTACGGCAACTACGCTAAAAGGATCAAATGGTTCGTAGAAACGGAGACTAAGACTCCTCGATGGAGCTGACTACACGTGATTGCAGCTCCGAATGTAGCTTGACTTACAGTAATCTAGCTCCAGACCCCCTGCTTCCGGATGGTCGCGATGAGTACTTGGCGAGATCAATACCACACGAACATGATTGTCGGTATTTCAAGCCTGCCAGAGACTCGCTGGATCGACCAGATCACTTTCAAAGGATCAGCATCGCAGGCGCACTCCTGATATACCAAGAGTGTCTGATCCTCATGGAGAAGTACAAGAATAGCCGAGATCCATCGACCATTCGTGACTTCTCGTGGAAACCTAATGAAGATGGTTCACGGTCCAGCGTTTCGAACAAGATGCTGAAATTTGCTCAGGCGATGAGCAGACCGAATGAAACTCGGACAATGTGAAACCCACTACGCATTACTGCCGAGAAACGTGCTGAGATCCATTGCGTTGGTCCCGTGTATGAGCTCCTGTACGGTGGAAGCAAAGTCGATCTATTTCCGAGCCAGCATTAGAAGCATTGGTGTAGAATCTCGTCCCCGTGGATGAAGCTCAGCTTGAAGCATATCGCGCTACCCTCAGTCCTGCTGCATCAACTCGCTCTTGTCCGAATATCTTCTCTTTCACTCATCAAACCCCTCCCCCCTCCCCGGCCTCCCAACAGATTCACTCTCACCAAGCACAAGTCTCCTCCTAACCTCCTCCCTCTTAACCCTCCCCTCCCCATCCACAACACCCGTAACATCCTCTCTAACCCCAAACCTAACCCTCAAATCCCCCATAACCTCCACAACACCTCGACTTCCAGCCCCAGAATTCGCTTCCTTGAGCAGAGGAGCCTCCCCAGCTTTCAAAATCTCTAAAGGAGACATTGTATGCTTGACACCGAGTTTCCACCAGCCCCAGAAGATAGGGAAGATTGTTAGAATGGCGAGAATTTCGAAGATTGCGGCGCCGGCGAACCAGCGGAGATCGGTGTGGAAGACGTTGAGGGTGAGAGTTTCTGTGGCGGTGAGGGTTTGGTTGATGGTAAGTCCTGGGTCGATGCGTGAGGAAGAGTTAGATTTTTGGGCCGCGAGGATACCGGCTCGAAACATGAGGTTGTTCCTAAAATAAAAGCACATCAGTTCTGCACATCCAATCCATATTGGTGAGAGGGTGATTTCCTTACATATCAGCCAGTATATCATCGGTAGGGTCAGTAAACCCTCCCTCACACAATGCCTCACCAGTCGAATACCTCGTAGCAAAGTTATTGAAACTTTCACTCGCAGAAATAAGTAACTCCTGTCCAGGACGAGAAGATGGCTTCATAGTCACGTTGGCAGAAATTTGACCGTCCATGAAAGCGCCTAAAGCTGAGAATGTCAAGGGGATATCAGAAGTGATTGAGGAGTTGATGAAGGTGTTGTTTGCGAGGGAGATTAGCTTTGCTGTATTGGCTGGTGAGGCAAAGGATACGACGTTGGTGGATGTGACCATTACGTCGTATTCGAGGATGGCGGAGATGAGGGAGCAGTATTTTTGGACGTAGGAGCCGCTGCAGTTGGTGTAATTTGCAATGCCGACTCGCAGCTCGAGTTCTTCTGGGCCGGTGAAGTTGTTCTTGCGGACGGATGTTTCCTCGAATTGGGTGTTGAAGAGTGGCATGGGCGCTACTCGCTTTTCTCCTCCTGGGCCCCATGTTGCTGTGCGGTTGTGTAGGAGCGTGTTACGATCCAATGGCCATGTCTCTGAGGAGCAGTTTTGGATCACGAGGCCAGGACCGCGGACCTGCGTTCGACAGGTGGCTCTCTCTGAGCAACCAGTGATATTAGCAACAATGCTGCTATTATATGTATAGCTACTGATGGCCGGTGCTGCCTCGTCACTAGTGGCAATACCAATGTGGTCGTAGACGCCGGAAAATCCGCTCGGCATTTCAGGGGTGATTGGAAAGTTGAGCTTGACAGGCCTCGTCTGCTGTTTGGCAACGACCTTGGCTGGGTCAGTTCTGTGGCCTATCGGAAATGGAACATCGAGCACATCGTACTGAGGAACTTTTCTGTAAGAATGGACCATCGATGACCACGAGAGTGCAGAAAGTCATGGCTATCGCCATTCCCCATTCGTGTCTCGCATTCTTCATGGCTCGGAAGAAACCTAAGGTCTGGTCAGCCATGGCAGCATCAGATCGAATTGAGATCTTGACATGCCTTCGCTGGCCTCCCATTTCCTCTGCAGCTGACGTAGTGTTGCGCCATTGTATGCTTTGTACCTGAGTAGCAACCAACGTCAATTTATGCCCAGCGATCATTTCAAGGCACACGAGGCTTGAGACACGGCTCCACTGCGTTCTAGGTAAGACGCATGGACACAAACTGCTCGCGACCTCACTCAAACTCATGCTGATCCGTGCCTTGTGCTCTTGAGATGACTCACCACCAAGCAATCGGTATCGCCTGCACTAACGCGAACTGGGTGGCCCGATTCACGAATGCAGAAGATATGGCCAAGAACACGCTCGGAGACCAAGGATGCCATTTCTCAGTAGCTTGTCCATCCGAGGCGATCAGTATGCCGAGAGATGCGAAGAGGCAGCAGACTGATGCAAGCAGAGCTCCAATACCGATCAATGGCAGTGGTCGCAGGAAGGTGGGTTCCCAGGTCGGCTGAGCTCCAGAACGAGCAGAAGCAGGAATAGAGAAGGAGGTGTTTGAAGTGAGGTTTCGAACCAAGGTTATGATGCCAGGCTTCTTCTCTTGTGGTGTGGAGATTGTGGTTGTCGTCCGGGCTGGAGCTTGTAGTGCGGTCGTCACGTCCTCGTGTTCCATCTTACAGTGCGACTCGAAGTCAGCAAACGAGAGTTATTGATTCATCCTGGAGGAAAGGGCTTGGTCGAAAGTCCGGATAATGAGAACAACGTGCTCGTGTCCGGCTTACCACATTTTCTCCCGGTGCCCAAGGCCGGCCATATAATGACATTCTTCCCCTCCACGAGACTTTCGCTTTCACTACTTGGCAATGGCGTTGAAGCATCGGATTTAGTATCAGAGTTGTCAAAAGTTGAGCACTCCTTGGAGAAATCGATGTGGTCCTTGGTCGCTGCCGGATGAAATCTACCCTGTCTTCAGCATGAACCTGGAAAACCTTGTGCACCAGCCAAACGGAACAGGGCGAAATGCTCGGACCGCCTTGAATGAGGAAGTGGGTCCCGGATTGAGCAGCCAACAAGTCAGCTCTGCAGCTCTTAGTAAGGGGTTTCCTGGATGGATGGGTAGTGAAATGCAAAGACCTAGCGAACACGGCTTCGCAGCCTTGCGGAACAGGTGCTCGCCGACGGAAAGATCTCGACAACAACCTGGTCGTGCCCGTGCGCTCATGCTCCATACAGCTCACCTCACGCTCAAAGCTGGCTTTCGGATAGCAGGTGCAAAAGGGAACAGTTGCCATATGGATGTCAGGCCTCCATGTCTCCGAAACGGCCGCAAGCGATGTGCGAAGCACCTGGGATATATCAAGCTTACTCATGTAGCCCAATTGAGGCCGCGAATGGGACAGCTTTGTTGGTGAAGCAGTGCTCAGTGTAGTTAAGAGGTGTTGTTGCGTCTAAGTTGCCTCGCACCGAAAGCTGGTCCACTAACGCCAAAGTCGTCTGCCCTAACAACAAGTGAAAGTTGTACAATTATTGTCATCCTAGTGAAAGCCAGTCTCCGCGATGCACACCACCAGCGCATGAGTTATCATCGAAAACTCATTTGTTCTTCGAGGCAACGCAGAGGACCGGTTTGGCTGAGCGCCATGATCCGGTGAAGGCCAGTTCGTCGCCATCACGAAACAGGATGCGCATGTCCAGATGAGGTGCACTTCATTGGCGAATCGTGCTTTCCCGAGTGCTGAAGGGTAAGAGCGCACCGCTGGTGATGTCCAAATCTGGCTACGATGATGTTAAGTCCAGAGGCACCTGTGCCTCTGATCCAGTTGTGTGAAGGTGCGTGGTATCAACGTCCGAGATCGCGGACGATGGAGAGTTAGACCAAGATGGAAAGCGCACTTGCGTGACCGGTGGCGGGCGTGGTGAATGGATGTCGTGGACGGCATGCGGGAAGTGTGTCGCAGATGCGCGGCCCTGTTGTGCAGTGAACGCCTATGGTGAATACCTATCTGCTGTGTTCCTGCGAGCTGTTGATCAAGTGTTGTGAAGCAACATCCCAAGGAAGGTGGGGGGACTGAAGATTGAAAGTGTTTTTGGAACATTGATACAAGCTACAGTATGTGAAAGAAGTTGTCTCCCGTCCGGGGCCGTCCTTCCCATGATACAATGGTACTTATCTCTCGATTCGTCGGGTATCAACAGGCAATAATCAGAAACAAACGCACTCGCCAGATCGCTAATTGTGGCAATGCTTTGCTGAAATGAGATGCTCTTCCGAAAGTCCCCACTCCCAACTTTCAACTGCGAGACAGTACTGCTGTCTGGGCTGTTGATGCCGTGGGCGTCGTGGTGTGGTGGAGCTACTCGATTACTCGTGTGAGGTGATGTCTCGTGTCCGAACCCATTCCCCTTTGCTCCTTCCCCTGTGGAAATCAGGTTACTTCTATGTTTTCGTCCTCGTGTCGGGATCTGATGTCGTCAATGAGTCAAGGAAATTCCGTCGCTGCAAATCGTGACCGGCAGCGTGACTAGCTGTTGTCAGGGTTGGCGACCTGGTAGACGGTTAGCTTTGGAGTTCGAAATGCAATGTAGCGGCGTTGTGACTTACCCTCAGTATTCGCCTCGAGTAGTCTTGATTGTCTGCCAGACTTCCGACACTGTTTCTCCGGCCAGCTTCGGGGTCTAATCGCTGGTCACTCATGCCACTGTAGCCTGTACCAGGGGGCTTTCGCTCGCCGCCTCCGCGCATGAAGTCGTTGACTTGGTTCTTACGAGCGTACTCTTCTTCGGCTTCCCGAGCGTTCTTTCTCTTTCGCCAGAATACAAGGGCGCCAATAATGCCGGCCACTGCAACTACGCCGACTACAACACCAACGGCGATTCCAGTAGTGTTAGTGCCGCCTCCGCCAGACTTATCCGCTGAGGCGCTTGAGGTTGATGAGGTGTCAGGGGCGATGGTGACGACAACAGTATGGCCAGGTGCGATGCTGGTTGATACAGTCGCGACGGCCGAGGTCGATGAGCTTCCCTTCGTTGATGAGGAGCCCGAAGATGAACTTGATCCACCTTCGGTACCAGCAGTGCCGGTTCCAGTTGTATATACGGACCAAAATCCGTCACCACCACCTGTTCACACAATGTCAGTCCATCATTCCCAAACATCAGTCCACCATACTTACAATCGTCTTGTCCGTAGCCTGTACAAGGGCTGTTACATTTCGAGTCATCCACCTTATCACTGTTCGCCGGAATGTTGCCTCCACACCAACACTCGTCGCCCGCCGATAAGCCCATTACGGCTTGGTTTTGGCCCGTACATTGTTCGCCGCAGTATCCAGTTGATTGGTATGTATAAGGGCCGGCATTGCTCATATCGGCTGATGAGGAGTAACATCCCTTGTAAGACTGAGCGCGCTTCTGCAAAGGAGGTCCTTTTTGCATTATCGGTTCTGATGCGAGTGCCATGGCGCCAAATAGTGATAGCAGTGTGAGTGTGCGTGTCGTTAGTGAGGGCATGATGGCGGTATTATGGAGCGTAGAGGTCGAGAATGCCTGCATTCAAGAATGATATGAGTATGTGCAACTATAATTTATTCGCGCGCAAGGCGATGATGCGGTCTGCAGTTGAAGCAGCACGCCTCCTCTTGAAAGGTAGCGTTGCAGTGAAGGAGTAATTGGCGGTCTGTGGCAAGCAAAGGCTCATGTGACTGGTAATTTATCTTACCTTTGTTTGCGGCTGCCAGCAGCGCAAGCGTGACCCGCTTCAGCGAAGAGAAGAAAGCGGCGGCAGTGAATGGAACCGCAGACTATCAATGCTGTCTCTCCCTCGTGAAGTGATGTTCGCAGGAGTCAACTCCCCTTCAGGTCGTGTTCATATGACAGCAGGGCGTGTATGGGTGAGGATCGGGTCGTGATTACTGAGATCGGTATAGTCGAGTTTCGGCAGCACTATGTCGCTGTATTCGGCGCGTATGAGCGGTCGTCGCCGTCGCCAATTGTCTGCAGAGGCGGTGGTTGACTGAAGGTGTCCAAATGGTCGGGTGACTCTGCGGTCGCGAAGCCGGGAGAGTGGAATGCTGCAGAGACTCGCGTTTCAGGGCTTGTTGGTCTCGCTCGGTCGCATAAAGCCGTCGATAGGCCCACCGCTCAATTCTCGCGTTGATGTTACACACACGACAGGCAGCTCGGCAGGCAAAACGAGTGTGTCTGCAAGCGTGAGAGCGTGATGGTCGGCGAAGTCAAAATACGAGCGCCCAGTGCAGTAAGGACCGGACAGCCTGCGTAGACGACTTCGAGGTGGGCGCTGGGTGGTGGTAGTTCTATGGCAGCTGGAGTAACGACTGTGAGGTGAAGTCTGCGGCAGAGATGAGAGAACGATTGACAGAGCACGCAATGGCCTGGAGTGTGTATGGTCGAGTAGTTGGAGTGGTGGTGTTGGTGGACAC
>JABCIY010000090.1:0-147031 GCA_014298035.1 Pseudocercospora fuligena | reverse complement strand
TATATATAGAAAGAGGCAATCTAGAAAGAACTAATTATACTTAGAAGTAACTATATCTAAGATTAGGTAGTTCTACTAAAAGGAGTAAACCTAGTTATCTTAAAATAGGTATTTAATATAAAGAGACTAATTAGTAGAGTAATTAATAAGTTTAAAGTAAGACTAGTTATAAGGGGATTTTCTTAGAAGTTTAGGGTAGACTTCTAAGAGATATTTGTACTAATAGTTAGGTATAATATACTTAGGGTATTTATAGCTACTATATATAAAAAAGATCTAGAACTATACTAAGTAGATATAAATAATATATTTACTAAGAATACCCTATAAGAAGATATCTTTATAATTCCCCTACTAGATATAGAAATCCTATAAGGTATAGCTCTAAAAATTCTAAGGAGCTTATATAGCCTAAAACAAGTAGTAAGAGACTAGAATAAGCTATATATCTTAAAGCTAGAGAAAATAGGATTCTACTAGTTAGAGGTAGACCTATATTTACTTATCTATAAAGGAAGGAACCTAATAGTTTTAACTTATATAGATAATATTCCTATTATAGTACTAAAGCTAGAAGATATTCTTTAGTTTAAGAAGGAACTAAGTAAGGTATTTAAATTAAAGACCTAGATAAACTAACTAAAATTCTTAGGATAAAGCTTACTAGAGATAGAAAGAATAGTACTCTAAAGCTAGACTAAGAGTACTATATCTAGGAAAACCTTATAAAGTTTAGAATAACTAAAGAAATAGCTTACCTAATCCTTATTACTACTTAATAGCTATAAAAGTCTAAGGAAATCTAACTTAGAAGAAGAAAGGTATAATAAAACTAAGTACTAAAGTTAGAATAGTATATAGATATAGCTAATAACTATAATAAGACCTAATATTACTTTTACTCTTAGGAGACTTAGATTATATATATTAGATCTATCTAAGAGATATCTAAAAGTACTTAGGAAACTAGCTAGGTACCTAAGATTATTCCTAAGTCTAGGTTTAATATTTAGAAGGAGAGGAGGAAAGCTAATAGGATATTTAGACTCTAATTATATAATAGATAAGGCTAATAGAGTCTCAATCCTTAGAAGTATCTTCTTTCTCTATAGATTACTAGTTTCTTAGATAAGTAAGAAGCAAAAGTTAGTTACTATATTAACTATAGAAGCTAAGTATATAGTAATAAATATATATATAAAGCAATCTTAGTTCCTAGTAGTACTCCTAAGGGAGATAGACTATATATAGTTAATAAGAGAATGTTTATTTTAACTATTAATTAAAGGAAATTCTAATATAGTAAATAAAATTAGACCTATTTAGATTAGAGGAGACAACTAAATAGCTTTAACTTTAGTTAAAGATACTTATACCTATAAAAGATTAAAACATATTAATATTAGCTTTAATAAAGTTAGAAATCTTTAGTAGTAAAGGAAAATTATAGTAGAATATACTCTAATAAAAGAGATAGTAGCTAATAGCCTAACTAAGCTAAAGATAGGGCTATAGTTCTAGGAATTTATTAGACAATTACAACTTATATAATAGTAAAAGGATCTGCCTATATATACTTAATATATAAATAGGCACGATCGATACTAGGCCTAAGAATTAAACTTAGTAGATTAGATATACTATACTAATCTAGAAGCTATTGTACCTAATTAGATAATAGAAATTCTTAATTAAACTTATACCTTTAGATTAGATTTAAGGACTAACTATCCTAAGTAGGAGTATTAGAATATATAGTCTAGTTAGTAACCTAGTAAGAGATACTAAGATAGGCTAGATTATATAATTATAATTATATAACTAATCCAAGCTAATATCTTTTAGGTTTAGCCCTAACCTATAGAAAACAATAATATACTTACTATTCCTACTTTGGCCCCTACTATTCCTTATAGCTTCTATTATACTTTATAATCTATTTATACCTATCGGCCCTCCTTAGCTCGATAATATCCTATTATATCTATCTAGATAGCGATACTAGTAGCCTTAATAGTACTACTAGTAAAGGAAGTAGTAGAAGTAGATTATTACTAAGATAGTATAATAGAAGATAGTATACTACTAGTAGCTAGTATAGTAGAAGTAGTAAGAGTAATACTACTACTATTAGAGCTACTATAGCTAGATATATCTAGTATAGAAATACTACTATTACTACTATCGAGCTATTAGTATAGCTAGAATAGTATTAAGTAATAGATAGTATAGATAGGTATAAGATCCTTATTATCGTTCGACTTATCTATCTCCTAAATAAAGAAGCTAGAATAAGAATAGTATAACTTACTACTATAAGGAACGTATAACTAGTCCTTATAGTAAGGAGTATATAATTATAAAGATATTGTTTTAAGTAAGGATATATAGGACGAGTATTAGGTTATATAGTAATATAATAGCTTCTATTCTTATACTAGAATAATCTTAAGGAATCTAAAGAAGGAGGAAGATTATAGATCTCTATATCCCTATAATTATAGAGGGACCGACGGCGGTCTACTATTAGACCCTAGTTAGTTAGTATAAGCTTAGGCTATCGCGATTCCTATTTAGATAGGATACCTCTATTAGCTCTTTACTAAGATTCTTATAGACGCCTTCTCTCTAGACTAATATCTCTAGTAGCTAAAATAGCTTATAAATATATATATAGTAATATCGGAAGCGACGTCGCTTCGTATATATATATACTCTTATAGTACTATACTATAGGCTTACTATCTATAGTACTTAGGATCTAGATATCTAAGACTCGGCTTTTAAGTAATCCCGTTATATTTAGATAGCTAGCTATTAGGCTAAGCTTTTATATAGAGTACTCGGGCTCCTCTCGTAATATTATCTCCCTTTTATCTATATATCGCCTATAGTATATCGATCTTTCTACTCTTCTTTTAGGTTAATTACTTAGATAATTATAAAGACTATATATATATAGCTTAAATTCGTAGGCTAAATAGTATTATTTATTTTATTTTACTATTACTAGATAGCTCGTACGTCTATTTATACTCCGTAAGTCGTAATATATTAGTTTAAAATAAACCTCTTTACCTCGAATTCTTCTTCTAAGCTATACTAATCTTTATTACTATAAGCGTTCCGTATTCGTAGTACTATTATACCTCTTTCTATCCTTCTTTATATATATACTATTACTCTTATCTCGAGCTATACTCTTCTAACTTTATACTATCTATAGTCCTACTATAATAGTAGAAGACTATATTAAGGATACTTAGTCTAGTAGCGAGGATAGCTATTTCGAAATCGAAGAGCTAGTATACTTACTCTCGGACGACTCTAACTATTAGTAGTACTCTACTAATCTTCTTATAACTATATCTATCCTACTTATCGTCTATAAGTATTATACTAAGTTACTCGTCTCTAGTAAGTACTACTATCGCTCCGCTAGTAGAGCCTATAGTAAATACTAATACTTAAAAAAGGATAGTTATAAAGAGATAAGTCTTCCTTAGTATCGATAGCGGTTCGTTTACTAACTTCTTTATAAATAGAATCTAATTAGTAGAGACGAATTAACTATATCCGTCTACTATATAAATCCTACTATAATATTATTCGAGATCTAATCGAAGATAAAGATAATATAAATATCTATTAGGCTATTATTCGTTCCTCTTAGTATGCTTTTAAGGTAGTATATATACTCTTTCTTATAGCTTATATCCTTAATCGCTCTATCTATACTATTAAAACTAAACTTAGTAGAAACGGCCTTAAGTAGAGTATTAGAATCTAGATACTATACTCTATTTAAGACTTTTAAGCTCTAGTACTTATATAGTAACTATACGATACTAGTAACTATCCTTTTTAATATACTTCTAGCTATCTTAGAGGCTCTCTTACTATAAGTACTATCTTTAGACTATCTATAGTATAATTACTAATCTAAGTAGTATCTATACGAGTACTTCTAGTATCCTAATAATCGCGCCGATATAGCTATTATTAATAAGGAGAATAACTAGCTACTAGTTACTCTATCTAAGTATATATCTCGCTCTAAATAGGATATTACTTTATCCTTAAATACTCTTAATACTTCTTCGTCTAGTAAGTATATATATATTAAAGTATTCTCTAACTCTAAGAACGAGTATATTACTTCTACTACTCGTTCCTATAAGGATACTATTAGTAGTCCTCGCTCGATTCTTTATAAAAAAGATTTAGGCTCCGGCTCTAGTAATACTATTAAGTAGAAGGATATACTCGGTAGTAAGCTTATAGTTACCTAGAATAGTAATAATAAGATCCTATACTATAACCTTACTTCTAATTTTAAGTATATATAGTCTACTTTCTCTAATAGTAAAGGCGATACTAATTAAAAGGAGGATATCGATCTAGGATTACTAGAGATCTTAAATAGTATAGACGAACTCCTAGATATATTTACTAATACTTCTTATAGCTATTATACTACTTGCTTAGTAGTACTATCTTCTATCCGCTTATCTCGTAATCCGAATACTCTTATATCTAAGAAGTACGCTACTCTCTTTAATAAAGATAGCCGAGATACTATCTATTATAAGAAGTATCTTTAGGATAATAATAGTATTATATTCGAGCTATATAGCTATACTCCTATCCTTAGTACTATAATCGCTTAACTATTACTAGTTAAGCGAGTTCGTTATACTCTAGTTAAGGTCTATAAAGACGAGGATATAATTATTATTTCTAGTAATAAAAAGAGCTCTCGCTCTAATAAGTCTTATAATCTAGCTATAATATCTAGTAGCTTAGGTTCGCCTTTACTATATACTTCGCCTTCGGACTATAAGGGTAGATTATATACTCCTTACTATAAGGACTAGTTATATGTTTCTCGTAATAGTAAGTTATACTACTCTTACTTTAGCTTCTTTATTTAGGAGGTAGACGAGTCGAATAATAATAAGAATCTTATATCTATATATACTATCTATTACTTAATACTATTCTAGCTATACTAATAGCTCGATAGTAGTAATAGTAGTATTTCTATACTAGATATATCTAGCTATAGTAGCTCTAATAGTAGTAGTATTACTCTTACTACTTCTACTATACTAGCTACTACTAGTATACTATCTTCTATTATACTATCTTAGTAATAATCTACTTCTACTACTTCCTTTACTAGTAGTACTATTAAGGCTACTAGTATCGCTATCTAGATAGATATAATAGGATATTATCGAGCTAAGGAGGGCCGATAGGTATAAATAGATTATAAAGTATAATAGAAGCTATAAGGAATAGTAGGGGCCAAAGTAGGAATAGTAAGTATATTATTGTTTTCTATAGGTTAGGGCTAAACCTAAAAGATATTAGCTTGGATTAGTTATATAATTATAATTATATAATCTAGCCTATCTTAGTATCTCTTACTAGGTTACTAACTAGACTATATATTCTAATACTCCTACTTAGGATAGTTAGTCCTTAAATCTAATCTAAAGGTATAAGTTTAATTAAGAATTTCTATTATCTAATTAGGTACAATAGCTTCTAGATTAGTATAGTATATCTAATCTACTAAGTTTAATTCTTAGGCCTAGTATCGATCGTGCCTATTTATATATTAAGTATATATAGGCAGATCCTTTTACTATTATATAAGTTGTAATTGTCTAATAAATTCCTAGAACTATAGCCCTATCTTTAGCTTAGTTAGGCTATTAGCTACTATCTCTTTTATTAGAGTATATTCTACTATAATTTTCCTTTACTACTAAAGATTTCTAACTTTATTAAAGCTAATATTAATATGTTTTAATCTTTTATAGGTATAAGTATCTTTAACTAAAGTTAAAGCTATTTAGTTGTCTCCTCTAATCTAAATAGGTCTAATTTTATTTACTATATTAGAATTTCCTTTAATTAATAGTTAAAATAAACATTCTCTTATTAACTATATATAGTCTATCTCCCTTAGGAGTACTACTAGGAACTAAGATTGCTTTATATATATATTTATTACTATATACTTAGCTTCTATAGTTAATATAGTAACTAACTTTTGCTTCTTACTTATCTAAGAAACTAGTAATCTATAGAGAAAGAAGATACTTCTAAGGATTGAGACTCTATTAGCCTTATCTATTATATAATTAGAGTCTAAATATCCTATTAGCTTTCCTCCTCTCCTTCTAAATATTAAACCTAGACTTAGGAATAATCTTAGGTACCTAGCTAGTTTCCTAAGTACTTTTAGATATCTCTTAGATAGATCTAATATATATAATCTAAGTCTCCTAAGAGTAAAAGTAATATTAGGTCTTATTATAGTTATTAGCTATATCTATATACTATTCTAACTTTAGTACTTAGTTTTATTATACCTTTCTTCTTCTAAGTTAGATTTCCTTAGACTTTTATAGCTATTAAGTAGTAATAAGATTAGGTAAGCTATTTCTTTAGTTATTCTAAACTTTATAAGGTTTTCCTAGATATAGTACTCTTAGTCTAGCTTTAGAGTACTATTCTTTCTATCTCTAGTAAGCTTTATCCTAAGAATTTTAGTTAGTTTATCTAGGTCTTTAATTTTAAATACCTTACTTAGTTCCTTCTTAAACTAAAGAATATCTTCTAGCTTTAGTACTATAATAGGAATATTATCTATATAAGTTAAAACTATTAGGTTCCTTCCTTTATAGATAAGTAAATATAGGTCTACCTCTAACTAGTAGAATCCTATTTTCTCTAGCTTTAAGATATATAGCTTATTCTAGTCTCTTACTACTTGTTTTAGGCTATATAAGCTCCTTAGAATTTTTAGAGCTATACCTTATAGGATTTCTATATCTAGTAGGGGAATTATAAAGATATCTTCTTATAGGGTATTCTTAGTAAATATATTATTTATATCTACTTAGTATAGTTCTAGATCTTTTTTATATATAGTAGCTATAAATACCCTAAGTATATTATACCTAACTATTAGTACAAATATCTCTTAGAAGTCTACCCTAAACTTCTAAGAAAATCCCCTTATAACTAGTCTTACTTTAAACTTATTAATTACTCTACTAATTAGTCTCTTTATATTAAATACCTATTTTAAGATAACTAGGTTTACTCCTTTTAGTAGAACTACCTAATCTTAGATATAGTTACTTCTAAGTATAATTAGTTCTTTCTAGATTGCCTCTTTCTATATATAATTCTATTTTAGATCTTATATTGCCTCTTAGTAGGTTCTTAGAATTAGAACCTCCTATCTTTATATAATTCCTAGTATAAAAGTAGGGAATATAACCTTATAAATATACTCTAGAAGTTTATCTACCTAATCTATACTTAGATCTAGATCTTTTATTAGGTAGATAAAGGCTCTATAATATTTAGCCTTAGAGAAATTATTATCCTCTAATTTTCTTAGTCTCTTCTATATAGTTAATCTTATAATTATATTATAAACTCTTTCTTCTTTTAACTCTTTATTAGAGATTAATCTTCTTCTCTTTAAATTCCCCTCCTAAGTATAGATATTCTAATTATCTTACTAAGGTTCCTCTTAGCTCTAATTTAGAGCCTACTATTTATGTTTTTCTTTTTCTTCTTCTAGATTATCTATTACCTAATATTAGTCCTTATCCTTTAGTAGTAGAGGTAGCTAAACTTATAGTAGTTTTAGATCTAGTTTCTCCTTTCTTACTAGTCTACTAACTAGGTTTCTAGCTAGAGTATAGCTTAGCTAGTTAAGTCTAGAAATATTTAAAGTTATATCCTCTCCTTTCTTATCCTTAAACTAGATAGTATTATTATATACTCTTATAGCCTTTATATTAGGCTCCTAGAATAGCTATATCTTAGATATATTAGGTATATATCTAATAAATATAGTATCCTTTCCTCTATTTATTAGTTTGTCTAACCTTATCCTAACTAGCTAAGATTTAGTATCTATATATATAACTACTCTATATCCCTAAACCTTAAAGTATAATATAGAAGGTTTCTTTCTAGTAAAGGCTTTATTAGGTAAAACCTTAAGTCTATCTATATCTAGCCTATTTAGAAGGGTATTTCTTATAATAGTATAGGTATCTAATACTTCTAGCTAGAATTTAACTAGTATATTTAATTCCTTAAGTATTACTCTAATATATTCCTTAGATATCTAGATTAACCTTTCTATAACTCTATTTTAGATTAAGTTATATACTTTAGTTATATAGTAGGAGATTCTAGATTCCTTCTCCTACTACTTAAGTAATATAAGTAATTCTCTTATCCTATTACTTCTTACTACTAAAGCGGATTCCCTAATTATAGTTTAGCTTTTCTTTTCTATTCCTATAGTATATCTACTATATCTTCTCTTAACTTTAATAGGAATACCTACTTCTTTCTTAAGAAGTTATTAATAATCTTAAGCTACTATTTAAAACCTAGCCTTAAGATAGGTAAAGGTCTATAGATATTAATTAAAATAAGGGAAAGTCTAGCTAGCTTTCTCTCTATTTCCTTTCCTCTATATTTCTTTATTTTAGCTAAAGAATATACTCTATAGGGCTAGTATCTTATAGGGATAGGAATTTTTCCTTTAGGTTAGTAACTTTATAAAGATCTCTTAGAAGTCCTTCTCTAAAGTATCTAACTCTTCTATACTATAGCTCCTACTAATCCTAATTAGTCTAGGCTATAAAGGTATAGGTATTATTTTTTATTAAATCCTAGGAAATATACTAGTATATAAGTTTATCTAGATCTTAGCTAATTTCTTTAATAAATAGTACTCCTCCTAAAAGCCTTATCTAGATAACTAGCTTCCTATTAGGTAAATAAAGTATAAATTTTAGTAGTTAAATACTAAACTACTTACTAAATTAGTTCTAAGAAACAAGATTAACTCTAAGCCTAGATATAAAGAGAATACCTTTTAATATAATCTATTTTCCTCTCCTCCTATCTATAACTATACTCTAATATATATAGCTATTAGATAGCTATCTCTAACCTTAATCTACTTCTTCCTTTTAAGAGGTTTTATATCTCTAAAGAGTAATTCCTAGTTAGTTATATAGATAGAAGTATAAGAGTTAAGTAGCTATTTAGATAGCCTATACTTACCTTTTACTTTAATAGTTAAATAAGCTATCTTATTTATATCTTCCTCCTTAGAAAAAGAAAATAGTTTAGAGGGTACCTCTATATCTTATATTATATAGGCCTTTTTAGAAGATAGTTTCCTAGTCCTCTTTTCTAGGGATTATATTCTTAGGCTTAGTTTCTCTACTATTTCTTTAAGTTACTCTTTATCTAGTAAAGATCCCTTCCTAGCTCTAGATAGGAATTGTTTTTTTACTATCCTATAGCTCTACTTTAGCTTAATAGCTACTTTTGCCTTATCTAGGTTAGGGATTCTCTAATCTAGTACTTTCCTTTATATAGGAAATATAATAAATCCCTATCTATCTAATTTCTTTTCTTAGTAAATATAGCTATCTCCTATCTTATTATCTATTCCTATTTTTCTCTTAGGATACTAAGAATATCTTATAGGCTTAGGTCCTATCTTAGATCTATTCTATCCTAATAGTACTAAATAATTCTAGAAGGGCTACTAGAAGCTATTAAATCCTTCTCTTTAGTCTTAATTTCCTTAAACTATAGAGAGATTAATACTATCTTCCTAGCTATACTACTTAGGCTTTACTATACTTTATTAACTATTTAGCCTTCTTCTATACTAAAATTAGTATACTATTAGAGTAAGCTTCTTCCTATTATAAAGCTTCCTCTTATATTTTCCTTTTATCTATATCTATAGATACCTTATATATTTAAGCTCTTAATATTTATCCTAGTTATCTTCTAAAATATAGATAAATATTTTATATAATACTATTATATTATAAACCTTATAACTTGCTCTTCTAATTAACTAGTCTAGTAATTCTAATAATATTATTAAGATATACTTAGATAGTATAGATACTAGGATACTAAGGACTATTTTATCTAGTACCTATTTAATCTTTAGCTTTATTAGGTATATCCTAATTATCTTAAACTATAATTTATAATTCTCTCTTATTAAGATTAGTATAGCCCTTCTTTTACTAATTCCTCCTTCTTAATCTATAATTTCTTCTATAAATTAAATCTAAATAAACTCTAGAAACAAGCTCTTTCTTTAGTCTAAAAATAATAGTTTCTAGATAGCTATCTTCCTTAGTTATAGATCCCTAGCTCTACTAAGCCTCTTAGTTTTAAAGGTTACTAAAAACTTAGTATAGATTCCTACTCTATAGGGCTAATAACTTCCTTAAGTCCTTCCTAACTATTATAACCTATAGGTTAGGATATTAGTAGTACTAAGTACTAAATCTAAGGCTTATCTAATAGTACTTAAGACCTAGGCTTATCTATTCCCTTTATACTCTAAGCGATCTAATACGCTTTAAGTAAGTATATCTTATTAGGTTCTTTTATAGCTTATATATATAGAGCTTCTTTATATAATATATATAGGTCTACCTCGAGTCTCCCTCTCCTATTTTGCCTCTTCCTTCTAGGACTAGACTTATAGGTTTAGGAGTAACCTATACTACTTTAGTCTTCTATCTTATAGTTATAAACCTAGGCTTATAACCTATAGAGCTAAGGAGGGCCGATAGGTATAAATAGATTATAAAGTATAATAGAAGCTATAAGGAATAGTAGGGGCTAAAGTAGGAATAGTAAGTATATTATTATTTTCTATAGGTTAGGGCTAAATCTAAAAGGTATTAGCTTAGATTAGTTATATAATTGTAATTATATAATCTAGCCTATCTTAGTATCTCTTACTAGGTTACTAACTAGACTATATATTCTAATAGATATTATACTTAGTATTACTATAAGGATATATAGGCGCGTAACTATATATCTCCGTCTATACTAATAGTCTTTAGCTACTATAAGGCCTTTCTTCTTATATTAAGGCCTTAGTAGGAGCCTAGATCCTACTAACTTTATATAGTTAATAGAATTATAAAGGATCTATAGGATATATTTCTATATATTAGGTTTTTAGGTATTTTTATATTTTCTATTTAGATAGTAGCTATATATAGCTATTCTTCTATAGAGTAATAAAAAGATTCTATAGATTTCCTTTTCTTTTCTTATCTTTCTTATATCTACTATTTATCTTTTCCTATTCTTTAAGAAGTTTATCTATATTCTTAAAGTCTTCTTTACTCTTCTAAGTATTATATATCTTATTATAGCCTTTCTAGTATAGTCGATACTATATCTATCCTTCTTAGCTTTTCTTATTAATAATCTTCTCTACTTTCTATACTTTAATACTATCTAGAAGAAGCTCGAAAATAGCGATATTTACCTATTCTTCGCTAACTCTTCTATAGTATAGATATAGTAGGAATATATAGAAGATATTATAAATCTAGTAGATAGAAGGAAGCGTTAGGTAATACGTCTATATACTAATAGCTTTCTCTATTTAGAAAGGATCTACGAATCGTATATTTAACTTATAGCTAGACTAATATAGTTTTAGATTCTTTATATTTAATAGTATAAGATTATCCTTACTTAGTATTATTATTATATACCGCTTATTATATACTCTCTACTAATAGACTTATATCTACTATAGATACTCTATTATAATCCTATAAATACTTCTTAGCTATTCTATTCTATCTATTATAGCTAGTATCTTCTCCTCTCGCTATATATCCTTATATAGTTCTAACTATCTTAGATTTTTACTATTAATAAGAAAGAATAGTATTTCGCCTATACTAGTATATTTAAAATTATTATAAATAAACTTAGTAAAAGGTAATTACTATATCTAGTCCTCTTACGCCTTACTAATAAACGAGTATAGATAGTCTTCTAATATCTAGTTTTAAATCTTAGTTTAGCTATTAGTCTAAGGATAATAAGCTATAGATAGCCGTCGCTTTATCTAGTACTAATAATATAGTTTAGTCTAGAATCCTAATATAAATAGCGAACCTCTATTACTAATAATATCCTCTAGTATTCTAAATTTCGATATAATTCTTTTAAAGAAGTATTTCGCGAAGTCTAGTATCTTCTATATCTCTTATACTAGAATATATAGAGCTATCTTAGATAATCTATTAATAACTATAAGGATACTATTATATACTAAGCCTTTATATATCGCTAGTAGTAGTTTAGTAATAAAATCTAAACTAATTTCCGACTAGATCTTAGAGGGAATTAGTAAGCTCGTAAGTATTCTATATAGGAGCTAGCGACTCGCTTTAGTTCTCTAGTAAATAGGATAAGTCTTAATATATATTTTAATATCTTATTCTATTTCTAGCTAGTATAGCGATCGGTATATAAGCGCGAGTATCTTTAGTATACTAAAATAGTCTACTAGTTTTAAATTATAGTAAGTAGATAAGATTTCCTAGTAGACTATCTATTCGTCTAGAATATATAGTCGGCCTTTATATCGAAGTAGGCCTTTCTTATTAAACCTTTAATTCTAGAGTCTACTAGCGTTTATTCGTTCCTCTAGCTTATTTCTCTTTTACTTAATAAAGTTATTATAGCGCTATAGCTAAGCGACGAGGCTAACGAAAGGTTCCGAAATATCGGCTAATATAGTTTTACTAGTTAGTAATATCCTAGCGACTAAGTATAGTATATACTATATATATTTAGTAGTACTAGTAAGTTAGGACTTCTTATTCTTCTTTTCTATTTTATCTCTAATAGTAGTATCTAAGATCTTTTTAGTTATAGATTCTCTTAGTCTACTAGTTTTTATAATCTAGATATATATAATATAAACTATCTATAATATTACTTCGCTTTCTACTAGCTTTAACTTTCGCTAGAGGATTAGTAATAGTTAATTTACTACTTTATTTTTAGTCTAGTAGTCCTATCTTCTTAATAGACTATTAGTAGGATTATTCTTCCCTATCTAGTAGTAAATCTCGAAGTTAAAATCTCTAAGGAATATAGTCTATTATACTTAATAAGGATTTAGCTATTAAACCGTTTAGATAGTTTTAAGGTTATTATAGTTAGTATATATCTAGATAGGTTTTACTAGACTACTAAAGTAGTAATACTAAGTCCTAAAGTAATATATAATTACTAGAAGTTCTTCGTTATATATTTAGTAGTTTCGTTCTATCTTAATTATCTTTCTCGAAATAAATACTACTAGATACTATAGACTATCTTCCTAAAGTTACGATATAATACTAGATAAACTAAAGTTAGAGATATTAGTTTCTAAATAGAGCTTCTTTAATAGATTAAAGTATTATAGTATTAGAGTAGTTATAAATTACTACTTTAAGAACTCGAAAGCTCTCTACTATTAGTTACTCTAAGCCTATAGTAAATCCTTTTTAAGAAGATTAATAATTAGAGCTACTACTTTCGAATATCTATCGACGAACTATTAGTAGAAGTTAGTAAAGCTAAGAAAGGATTATATTTCCTAAATAGATATAGAAACTAGCTACTCTATAATAGTCGAAACCTTCTCTAGATCGGTTATAGCTCCTTAGTAGTTTATATAGAAATCTAGGAATATAATCTTATTAGCGGCGAATATATACTTCTTAATATTATAGAATAATTCGATATTCTATAGATAGTCGAGTACTTAGTATATAGTAGCCTAATAATCTTTTAAGTTATTACTATAGATATAAATTAGGATATTATCTAGATATACTATATATACGTTATCTAATAGGCTAGCTAAGATATAGTTTATATAAGATTAAAATATTACTAGTATATTAGTAAGACTAAAAGATATAACGCGATACTCGAAGTAACTATACTATATTTAGAATATAGTTTTCTATTCGTTATCTACTTAAATACGGATATAGTAATATATATCCTTTAAGTCTAATATCTCGTTAATAAAAGGAAGTAGAGTTCTATTCTTAATAGTAATAGAGTTTAGTACTCTATAGTTAATATAAAGATATAGCCCTCTATCTTTCTTTAGAATAAATAGTAGTAGAGCGCTAATAGAGCTTATACTATATATAATATAACCGGTCTTAAGCTTCTTAGCTAAATATTCCTTAAAGACTTCTAACTCTTAAGAAGAGAGATTATATAGTAGTCTATAGAGAGGTTCTTTTCCTTTAACTAGTTTAATCTTATAATTAGTTTCCTAAAAGGAAAATAGGATACTTATAGAGTCCTTATTAAATATATCTCGATATAATTCGAGTATACTTAGAAGGATTAGTTTAGTACCTATAGTAATATTAAGAATTCTAAATACTAGTATACTACTATTAGTACTAGATCTAATCTATCTAATATAATAGATAATAGCTCTAGCTTTTATTTCTCTTTTTAAGTACTTTAACGATATATACTCGATCTACTAGCTAATAAAGCCCTATATCTAGGTTCCTAGCCTATTTTAGATATCGATACTAATAGACTATAAGATATATCTTCCTAGTAGGAGCTTAATTCTATTCTAGTTAATACTATAGATAAAGATCTTATAAGTTCTTAAATATTCTTTACTATCGGTTATACTAAGTTCTAGCTTATATATACTATAATAAGTTATTTACTAGTCTTTTAACTACTTAAGGTAGAGAAGATCTATATTAGTAGTAGATAATTTCTACTTAACTATAAGCTACTACTATAGAAGAGTTATCTAGATACTAGTATTAAGAGTAATATATACTAGCTAGCGAACTCTCTTCGGAGTATTAACCTCGCTAATAGTATTAATTACTTCCTCTAATTATACTAGAATAGGCTCTATTACTATCGAAGAGATAGTAATAAAATCTATACTTTTTCCGAATAGCTAAGCTACTACTTATTAGAATTATCCTTTTTCTCTTCTTTCTTCTTATATCGAGAATAGTTTAGTCTAATATATTCTACTTTATTATAGTAGTAGTATTAGACTTTATTAGCCTTAGAGTTAGTTAATAAAGATTAAGACTTTTTATTTCTAAAGCGATCCTTATTCTTATCCTTTTCTTCTTTCCTTATTCTAGATTTCTCCTATAACTTAGAGTTTCTCTAATTAGTATTCGCTAGTACTACTACTAGATAAGTATATTATAGTCTTTTATTCTTAGTAGTAAGATTCTTCTCTAGTATAGTTATAAGGCGATATAATTCCTTATAGTTCTTTAGAATTATATTATAATCTATAACTATAATATATAGTTTAGGCTATAGATAGGAGAAGTAATAGAAGAGAAGCTAATTTAGGATATAAGACTTAATCTACTTTTCTAAGGTTTCTATATATAATAGGAAGTTCCTTAAACTCTAGCCCTTTTACTACTTAGTTTTAGTATACTTCTTATATATATTAAGTAAGTAGGCGATAGGATTATCTAACTCGTTTAGTAGCTAGTTAATAAACTACTACTAGATATAGTACTCTTATAGAAGTTCTAGTAGCTTTTTATTATAAAGCTACTATCTCTACTATAGTTTTCTTAAGATACTTCTACTATTAAGGAACTATATAGTATAGGTAATCTTAGATCGATCGGAATTATAGATATATAGTATCTAGAGAAAGGTAATCTTATATACTATTATCTATTCGCGATACTCCTTTAAGCTCTTATCCTTATATATAGAAGAATCTTTAATAGTATATTTTAGAGCTAGACTATAATCGGTTAGAAAGACTATATATTTATATCTTTCTATATAGATTTTAATAGCGGCCTCCTATAGTAGCGGAAGATATAATATAGAAGATATCGCCTCTATTTCTAAAGTAGTAGATCTAGAGATACTTCCCTAGTAGGCTACTTCTTTAGTAAGCTTCTTATTATTCTTCTTAAAATAAGTAAGCTTCTATTTTAGAAGTAGATATTAGATCGCCTTTACTACTATATACTTAGTAGCTAACTAGTTATTATCTTCGTCGCTTTCTTCTTCTTTTTCCTTATTAGATACTTAGATATCTTAAACGAAATCGTTTTTATCTTCGACTTCCTCGATTCTTAGTATATCTTCTAGAAGATCTCTATATATAGTAGTACCCTATAGCCTACTTTTATATAGCTAGTCTATAGACGTCGCTTCTCTATCGCTATATAGATCTAAAAGTAGAGTTATATATCCTAGACTAATCTTAGTATCTATAGATAGTATTCTACTATTATTTAGCTATTAAGTATTAGAACGAGTCGTTCTCTTTAGAGATATATCGGACTACTATTCTTAGTAGAAAGATTCGAAGATTATTATATAAAGATATCGTTTTAGATAAGGATATATAGAACGAGTATTAGATTATATAGTAATATAATAGCCTCTATTCTTATACTAGAATAATCTTAAAGAATCTAAAGAAGGAGGAAGATTATAGGTCTCTATATCTCTATAACTATAGAGGGACCGATAGTAGTCTACTATCGGATCCTAGTCGATTAGTATAAGCTTAGACTATCGCGATCCCTATCTAGATAGAATATCTCTATTAGCTCTTTACTAAGGTTCTTATACTTTAGTTAATCGATTATAGATATCTATAGAAATTCTAGTATATTAGACTAGTCTAGATTCTTACTATAGAGCTTATATATTCTCGTAACCGCGTCCTAATAGACTCTAGTAATACTAGAGATAATAAAGTACTTAGAGATCTTTATAGTAGTTTTATCGTATTTATTTCTATCTATACTAAGAATATAGTATAGCTAGAGCTTCTAGTCCTTATATAGTATATCTATAGATAGGCTAGATTATAGTATCTCGATAGATTTAAATAGTTCTCTAGTCGTAAAGTATATTAGATTATCCTTCTAATTATATCTATACTCTCTAGATTATATATAATAGTCGTAGTTATTAAATATAATATAATAGCTCGGGTCCTAGCCGAACTAGGTAATCTAGCGTTTAGCTAGATTATATAGCTTCTTATTTATAGTATAAATCGTTTTCGGAAGTATATAGATTTCTAGACCTACTAGTATATTTAAGATATAACGTTTTATATTCTATAACTAGAGATATATACTAATCTAGTATAGTATTATATTTATAGATCGTATACTAATATATCTAGCGAGTATAGACGTAAGTATAACTATCTTTCTATTAATTATCTATACTAATACTATCCGGTATATCTAAAGAATCCTACGAAAGAATCTATTTATCTAGAATATATAATCCTCTATAGCCTTCTATATAGACTAATAATTTAGATCCTTAGATAGTATATTATAGTTCTAGTAGCTAAACTCCTACTAGTAGCGTTAGATAGTATCTATAATCGTCTAGATTAGTACTAGCTTATCTATCTTTATCTAGTTACTTAGGAACCGTATTTCTTTCTTTAGGATACTCTAATAGAGCTAGCTTCTATCTAAGATCTATACCGCTACTCGTTTTACTATATCTAGATCCTAAAGAATATTCGCTAACTTTCTAGCTCTTATAGATACTATTTCTACTTACTAAGGGAGATCTAGAGTCTTTTCTATATAAATATACTACTTAATAAAGTTAGATATTATTAGATTTATTCTAGAAGCCTATCTAATAAGCTCGTCTATCTTCTAATAAAGCGATCGATCTACGATCTCTCTATTCTTCCTAGTTTTACTAGTATAATAATAGAGCTAAATCTAGGCTAGACTAGTAGTATTTATAGTTAATTCGATAGACTTAGCGATACGGATAGATAGCGGCTAGGTCTATATATACTAGTAGTATCTAGATCGTTCTAGAACTAGCGTCTAGAATATATTTACTAGTATATAGTATATTACGATATTACTAGGAGGCGTCTAAGGTTACTAGTTTACTAAAATACTAGTCTTAGTAAATAATAATATTACTAGATAACTTAAACTATTAAAACAAATAATAAACTTTATTAGCTAGGCGCCTAGACTATATAGATAGCTAAATAAATATAGTCTATATATAGAAAAGATAGAAAATACGGCTAATTAGCTATCTAGTATACTAGAAAATATACTAGTAAGCGACGCGATTCTAGTCGATCTATACGTCTATCTAGAATACTTATCTACTACTAGATCTAATCTAATACCGAAGGGACGCCTAGTTTATAATTCTTCTTCTTCTCTATAGACTAATAATCTATACTAGATCCTCTAGTATAACTAACGGCTATCTAGGCGACTTTTAAGTAGATAGTAATAAAGCTTTCTACTTCTTTCCTCTTTAGATATTAGGCGATATATCTACGAGTACTAGATATAGCGTTAGTAATCTAACTCTATATCTAGATCTCGGAAATCTAGCTAGTAATTAAACTAGGGTTAATAAAGATATAGTTAGATCTAAATAAAATAATAGCTCGCTTCCTTATAATTAAGGACTTTCTTTAGATACTATCTAGTAGGATATAGATAGTCTAGCTATAGCTAGTAACGTATCTACTTTTTCTCTTACTATCTATTCTATAGTTTACTTTACTTCCCTTCTAGCGGCTCTAGCGGCTCTAAGTCTCTTATCTTTTTCTATCTACTACTTTTAAAAGCTAATTATAAGCCGTCTAGTAATCCCTAGATTATATAGTAACTTATATAGCGTTATCTAGGTAGTCTAGAACTACTACTTCTATAGTAGCTTTCTTAGCTATTCTATCGAACTTAGAATAGATAGAGAATTATCTAAACTATACTCCTATACTAGCTAACTTAAGATTCTATATAGAATAATTAAGTCTAGAATAGCTAGGAAGACTATATCTTTCTAGATAGTTCTAGCCTATCTAGACTTCTAACTAATTAATTTAGTTTTAATATCCTTTTTTAGTAGTATAAAGTCTATATAAATATCTAGTATACTAGTCTATTACTAGACGTAGAGTACTACTAGTATTCGATCTAGAGTATATCTATAATAGTATATTTAAGCTAGCCGATCTAGTATCTAGTTAAATATCTAAAGTATAATCTTATACTAATAGTTTCTAGATCTAGTATTAATAAAACGCTAGAGAGTATATTCTAGTATAGCTCGCTTATCTAACTATAACTTTAGATACTTCTTAGTTATCTTAGATATTCTAGCTTATATTATAGACTCGTTCTATAAAATTTCCTATATCTATACTAGTCTAGAGTATTTAGATAGAACTACCTAATCCTTAGACTCGTCCTAGTCTAAGATCTAATCTTCTATTAGTAGAGTAAACTCTTCTTTACTATATCTATTAGATATCCTAACTATATATCTAGCTCGCTAGAATATTATTCTTATACTACTTTTTCTAGATAGTTAATACTATATAATCCGCTTAATATCTAGAATATTAACTCTAAGTCCTAGAGCTTTAATAGCGAATAGGATTCTAATCTAAGAGTCTAGCTACTAGAATTCCTATATAATATTCGTCTAAATTTATCTAGATATTCTACTATAGTATATATAGTAGATCTAGTAGAATAGTCGAATACTAAACTTATCTAGCTATATCTACTAGATAAACTAGTATATCTAGTTAGTAGTAGTATCTAGACTAGGCCGACTATTAATAAAAATAATAGTTTTCTATAGCTACTAGAATACTACTAGACTATTCTTAGATACGATTCCCTCGATTAACTAATTTAGTATACTATAATTTATTAGACTACTACTAGGGATTATATAGACTCTTATTAGAATCTCTAAATAATCGATTAAATATTATAGGATAAATATTCTCTTAGTAGATTAAAGTCTAGCTCCCTTTCTAGTATATCTAAATATTATCGGATCTAGTATTACTAAATAGCTAAATATCTTTACTAAGCTCCTTACTAGACTTCTTAGCTATTTTAGCTATATATATTTCTTCCGAAATATATCTCTTTCTATATCCTACTATTATATAAAATAAAATTCGTCTATAGCTATTAGACTAAGTATCTAGCGAAACCTAGCCTTATTCTAAAGCTTTCTAAACTAGTTCTAGAGCGCTATTTCTAGACTAAATATAATATAAGTAAACTTATCTATATATAAGTTTTCTAGTCTCGTCTAGAGAATATAGTCTTAGTATCTAATAAGAAGAAGAATAGATTTCTACTAAGTTACTAGATATATTTAGCTTACTCTAGACTAATCTAGTTTAATAGAAGAATAATAACGACTATCTTTTATATAATTAATAGCTATATCTAGAAAGCTAGACTCTTTCTAGCTAATATCTTTATAATCTAGATAGTATTAGTAATCTTATAGATAAGTTAATATAGCGTCTCTATCTATAATAGTCTTAAGGGAAATAGATATATCTAGTATATTACTAGTCTAATTAGACGATTTTTATCTAAGCCTACTACTAGATTCTAGATAATATCTTTAGTTCTCTTTAACTAAATATATTTCTAGAACTCCTTTCGGATCTTTAGAAAGGCCTAGCCTCTAGTTAGACGAAATAACTAGTCTTATCTTTTAACTAGAAGTATTCTAGAACTAGAGCTATCTACTAGAATCTAGTTAATCTAGTCTCTACTAATATCTAGAATAGATCGAATATTCTAAAGATATATCTTTTTCTAAAAGATCTAATATACTAACTAATATCTCTTATCCTCTACTATATTATTATCTATATATATAAAAGTATTATATATATAATTATATAAGCGTCGTCTATATTTCTAGACTTCTATACTATTTAGAATATCGAAAAGTATCTATAGTTCTATCTAGTTCTACTACTAATTATTCTCTTTAATAGACTATACTAGTATAGCTAGATTACTATCTAATATTTTACTTAGTATATTCTTATTATTAGAATCGATTAAATTTAGTTCTAATATCTCTTATTCTAGATAATATTTATCTAGTAGCTCTAAGGCTTTCTTACTACTTTTCTAGTATTCTCTATTATTCTTTAGTATTACTAGATATCTCTAATTAATCTATATTAGCTCTAGCGACTATACTAGTATTACTAACTCTTCTTAAAATAATAACTAATATATAATTATAATATATATCTTTTATTTCTAAAATAGTATTTAAAAAAAAAGGAAAATATTAGTTTATAGATAATCTTAGTAGCTTTTAAATATATCTAGTAGTATTTAGATTAGTTTAGATAGATAGACTACTTATAGTCTAGTAGATTTATATATAAATTAATATATTATAACTAGATAGCTTTTAGATTTTCTAGATAATATATATTTATAAAATTTATTAATATTTTATTAGGAGCTTATAGTAGATATTAAATAGAATAGATTATATAAAATAATTTCTTTAAATAGTATATTATTATTATCTAGTAGCTATCTAGCTGTTTCTAAAGCTAGATTGTATAATAGTATAAAACGTATCTAAAGCTAAGATATATCTACTAGACGCGCTAGATACTCCCTTAGACCTCCTCTAGTAGGAGGAGCCCGCGGAGCGCTTGATTGGCTCCCTACGCGAGGTGGTCTGAGCGTCCTCTGAGACTAAGCACGCCTCCTTTATACACTGCACCTTCTTCCTGCCTCCCTCCTCCTTCCGCGTCCACTTTGGGGTCGTAGATATGCATACCACAGCGTGAGCAGCGCCTGCTCAGGCTGACCTGGCAAAGCTCTCCTATGTAACCTTGCCAAGGTTGAAACCCCTAGACAAGAAACTAGGATCTTAAGGGGTATCTAATTACGGTTTCCGCATTATTCTTATATTCGACATCTCCTCCGCGGCCCCCGCAATCAACTACAATATTATACAGATCAAAGCCGTTGACATCTCGCTCACCTTACTGCTGATTCTCACCAAAATGCACTACATTACGACATTCATCCTCTGGGCGGCAACGCTTATGTCGATCGCAACCGCTTGTGCAGGCCCAGCCTGCACTCAAGATTCAGATTGCGGGCGTCTGCCAGACGGGTCAATTCAGCCTGACTCATGCTGGAAAATATCGGATGGCGGAGATGGTTGTTGTTATTAGATCTGCGAAGGCATTGTTGCAAGTTGATTCCAAGTCATGCTCTTGGGTACCAAAAGCCTAACGGAGTATAGGCCACAGAAACTCAAGGAACGCGGAACAGTGCTCAGTCGTTGCTGGCAGCACGGTACTTTCTGGAGGACATAAAATTTGCAGCAGGAAATGAAATTTGTATTTAGGCTGTCATTGCCAGGAGCTTATCATCTATTTCATGAACTGTAACTAACTCCGAGGAGCTTTCGAATAAATAGTGGGGGTTCGTCCAGGCTTTGTGCGCCTTTCTCTTAGAATGAAAGTCCCGTCTCTGTTGTTGTTTAGGGGTCGTCGTAGTGTTTGGAATGAGCGTATACTGGAAGGTGAAAGACGTATGACACCTAAGCGCTGCTATGAAGGCAGGTCTGTTCTCCCGGGTGAGAAGGAAAGCGGAACGGCGCTGTCAGAAATTTCGTGCCATGCGTTCCGCTTCTTCTGTCACCCAGGACTTTGTTATAGAAATGGTTGGTTTGGTGTCCGAATAAAGAGCGAACATTGGCTGAGAGCGTCATGAGAGTCACGTGCGTCGCAATGATGCGAAGCAAGGATGCCCATCCAGCTCATCACGTCACTCTTCAGACTTGCTTCTTGCTTACAACTACATACACTTCTCACATTCCACATTGAGCGATGGCCAGAAGCGACAATTCCCCTTTCGAAGCCCAGAAGCGAGTGAGGTGGTGCCAGAGCAGTGGATACCGGCATGAAAAGTGGTACCGTCAATCACCGATTGAGACTCCTCGCTCAGAATGCGACTCGGTCCTTCGCTATACCATGATCCTTCGCGGATGCGACTATCTCAGACGGTACCAAACATCCACAGAGGGCGCTTCATACGGAGGAAGAAACAAGCCGATTCCGTTTAGCATCACACGAATCGACGTCAAGCTATTTCGAGCGCGACAAAGCTGCTGCAAGAAATCATCCATGACTATCTTGATTCCAACATACTATCCAGCAATGATTTGTTGACGCTGCATATACGATGCAGCATGATCGAGAAGGGCGCTGGCCAGACTTTCATGGACGGCGCCTTGCTGGCTGTCTCCGTCAGCCCTTTAGGCTTTGGGGCTCATATCTTGCAAATCCCGTCCGCCTCAAGCGCTCCCTCGATCGCCAAGGTGTATCACGGCAAGCAGCTGCCGCTGCGTTTCGGTTGTCGGTCGGCGAGACCATCGAGCTGGGACTGCATTGTGAGCGCCACGCGATATCCGCGTTCTGCCGTCCAACGTCGTGGCCCACAGTGGCGGCTGCTGAGAATCAACCTCGCAACGTTACGATCTTCCAGAACAACAACGAGAATATCGCACCTGCAATAAATTCTCCAAGCAGGCTTGCATGCATGCAGATTTCGTCTGCATTGTTCCTGCTTCTGCTCGCATTTGTTCCTGCAGAAGGAAAGCAATGTGGAGATCAGAAATTGTGGTGCCGTGCGCCCCTGAACCACAAATGCACAACATGACCCGTCGAAGTGCAAACTCAAAATCTCTTCTATACTTCCGTATTCGATCTAACTTATACTTGCATCGGTATAGTCAGAGGCCTTAGTTGACTGCCAATCTTGGCCACCTCCCTGTTCAGTCTTGTCTGAGAGCACCGCAGACACCACGATGACTCGATATCAGAAACAAGTCGGAAGCCGGCTACCACGCAAATTGTGAGACTTCACCAAGCGCAACAAATGCTCCTCTCCCGTCTCGACTGGCATGGCATGTCCTACAGATTGTCACCTGCATACAGGAAGCCGCTCTACGGAAAAATCCTTCGACTTTCCTTTGCCTGGCAGGTTTAGTGCAAATCTCTCCTATAGAAAAAAGCACAGACTACAAAGTAGCCCCCGTGGCACTTCCCGTATGCAGATGACACTCTGTAGCTCTGTCTGCCGTGTCATCTCGACTTCGGAATGGTCTAGTACGGACTATTTGTGCATGTCGATGGCTTCGCCAATAGTCTGCCTTCCGGCAGGTACGACCGAGCTGAAATGAACTCCACGAGACTATCGTCAAGGTTATGGTCCGTTGCAATTATGCTCGACTTCGAACGATCATGGCGCATGCTGAATGGCGCAGGCTCGACTTCGTCGACTTGGCTACAACGACAGTGATCAAAGATAAAAGGCCCCTGCCATCTCATCGATCATTCTCGGATCATCACAGCATCAGCATTCATTCGGCTGCTTCTTCCATTTCTTTCTCCTCATCAAGATGGGTTTGTCCAAATACATTCTTGCAGGCACAGCTTTGGCTGTTGCCGTCCATGCCTCGCCAGCACCACAGGCTCCAAACTTCCCACAGATCACTGCTGCCCCATCAGTTGCCAACGGCCCAGAGGACAATGGCATTGGCTCCCAAACTGCTTCACTGATCACCACTTTCACTCCTGCTCCAGCCAGCTCTGCACCTGCAGTAGCCACTTCTGCTGCTTTGAAGAAGCGTACCTTCAAGACCATTCCAGCAGGCTGCTCCTGTGTCTGGTGGGATCCATTCTGCTTCGTTACGCAGCCAATCTGCCCAACCTCGAAGTCTTCCACCACCTCGACCAAGCCGGCCACTACATCGACAAAGCCTGCTACCACTAGCTCCGTGGTCGCAACCACTTCTACTCTGCCACAATGCCCGTCATCCGCCTACACCCCATACTACCCTGCCCTGGCCACCGGATACACCACCGACCCTGCTCTTGCTGCTACCAAGACTGCAACTGCTACTGGCGCCTGCCCAACCACCCCAGAGGCCGGTACCTACTGCGGCTTCATCAACCCACTTGACCCATGCGCGCCTCAGCCAGATGGATACGGCCCAGTGCCTTCCCCAGATACCGCATCGGCCTTCCAGTCTGACGCGAGACTTCACTCTATGGCTCAGACTGCCCCAACCGTGGTCCCAGCTGCCGATGGAAAGCAGTACACTCAGGTTTTCAAGGACTTGAGCGGCTCCACCAGCGCTCAGTCCTACCTCGGATTGCGCACCCTCAAGACCTATGATGTCAAGACCTGTGCTGCTTTCTGTGACTGCACCGACCTTTGCACCTCTTTCAACGTGTAAGTTCAACCTTCCAGAATGTGTTAAGAGAGTCCAGACTAATGAAGATAATAGCTTCGCTGAGCGTGACCCATCCCTCAACCCAACCAACAACGACTCCACCTACGACCCAGGCTACCCAACTGTCTGGGGCCAGAACTGCCCCAACCCACCATCAATGACCACCTTCAAGTGCACACTTTGGGGATCCAGCATCGACGCCTCCACCGCCACCAACGTCGGTCAGAAAGACGAAGACTTCCAAATCGTCATCACCGCCTCAAACGGCTACGACAAGACCAACGTCACCACCCCACCAAACCCAGTCCCCAACCCACAAAAGCCACCAAAGTCCTGCGGAGGCAAGGGTATCGACGCACCAAAGTACTGCATTGGCCAGAACTTCTTCCCAGGACCTTTCAACCCTAAGGTCTGCTACCTCTACGCTCTTTCTTTGAACTCTGCAAACCAGAAGGCTGGAATTAACCAGTCTTGCAAGTTCTTTAACGCTTATTATTTGTTTAAGAATAGCAAGCCACATGGTACTTACTGTAACCTTTACAATTCTGAGATTGATATTAGCTTTGCTACCTACTCTGGTGGTAAGAGTGGTGGTGATCAGTATGATTGCAAGCAGTCTTGGGGTTACAGCATGTAAATGCTCCGACTGATGGATGAAGAGAAATAAATGAAAACCAGAATCAAAAAAGTGTGGCATAGCATAGGAATGGAGTTGGAGAATTTAGCTTAGAGAATTTTCGTAGGCCGCCTCGAATGCTTATCTTGTCTTACACATATGCTGTCCTGCTATTTTCAAATGACACTTGTTCCATGGACTCTAAGCGCATTGATTTTCTCGACAGCTTGGACTTTATAGCGCGAGGGCGAGGATCGGAAAATCCAATCGATTACCAAGACCGAGCATGTCAACTCACAGCCGTTGCCCGAATTGTGCGGAAGGCCTAGCAAGACTTGGATGGGCTGGACTTCCTCACAGTCCTTGACACTTGCCAAGAAGCAATTTGTCTCTTTGTCTCGATGCCAATCATTGCTAAATGTCAAGTTCCAAATCTGATCTGATAGCTCTCTTTGTCCTGATGCTCGTCATTGTCTTTGCCACGTTCCAGACTAGAACTCTTCGCTTTCTTTGTTTGAGACATGCAGTATCCAATTTGCCGGGGCGTGATGGGGCAAAAGTTATACCTCGTCGTCGCGATCTTCTCTTACAGTTTCCATTTCTCGTTGGCAGCAGCACTGATCGTTTGCTCGGAGGAATGGCTCGAACCAAAACTCGCGCGCTGGCCGTGCATAGACCTTCCACGAGAAAACGCAAGCAGTCACTTGACGATGTATTCGACGGCGGAATAGAGCTCCCGGCCAAGCGCCGGCGATTGCCACACCATAACCGAGTCGATCTAGGAGTTTCTACTCCGCGAAGCAATTTATTGAAGCGCCGACGACCACATGGCGAACCTCGTCCTGTAGAAGAAGCAAAATACAATGTTGAGCCCAAGCGACGAAAGATCAGTGCCCGCGTAGGCTCCCGACTTTCATCGATCGACCCTTATGAGCGATTCGAAGAGTCCTCTTCACCGCACCCGAACCGACCTCTCACGCCGCTGAACATCGACTACATCAGCGATGCAGGCGACACGGATTACAGCGACGATACCGAGGGCGTGCCGACTCCTTCTTGGGCAGAAATGGATAGATACAGCACATACGAATTGACAAGCCGTGCCAAAAGGCGCGTGAAGAGCGGGAAGTCCGGGCGTGAAATCTCGTATCGGCCTTGGGATTATGTGTCCTCTGGCCTCCCTCCTGCTGACTACTTTATCAATCTGCCAGAAGAAGAGAAGTTCTTCTGGTATGGATTTTGCAGGAGGGCAAAGGAGCCATCCGCAGGACTGACGTTTGAGGGATATTGGGATAGCAATGCTGGCGAATGGAGAAGGAGAATTGCTGTCAAGGAGAACTTTGGTCGTGGACCGGAAGGAGCGAGGCCGACGAACTGGAGGCCAGAAGGAGAGTCACTTGTCCGACGTGACCGGCACATTCCAGCTTCTCCTGGACATGGTGATCTTACAGTGGATATGATGTCGCCGGAAGAATATGATCTGCATCAGCTTCGTGTACGTGGCTTGCTACGAGCCGTCGAGAAAGCTCCTTCGCCGGATGCTGAGTATGATGAAAAGAACAGAAGGTGGAAGGAGAAGTTCAGAATCGTTCCAGTACCGAGTAAGGTCGAGCCGCTAAGCACCCTTCCGGAGCATGTGGTGAACAGAAGGATGGTCGACGGTCTTTTGGACGTGGTTGAAAGCGTGGAAGTCCAGACCCCACCTTTTGGTCCAGTCGCAGCAGCAGTGAGAGAAGCGAAAGAGGAGTGGAACCAGTGGAATCGGCAGCGGCGGCCGCACTATTGGGTGTGATGAATACCTTCTTCGAGCCAAAGATCATGGCTCCAATGCTACTCTTGAGCAGAGCGAGCAAGGGTTCGCTGTCCAGAGAAGAGCCAGGAACCTGCTTCTACAGCCAAAGAATGTCGTAGAAGTGCCGTAGTCAAAGAATTCGTGTCCAGAAGCATTCCAATCACATATCGACTGAAGGATGTCCGAAGAAAAGCAGTCGAGTAGCCGAAATCTCAATCTATCGTTCAGCAAGTCCGAAGCCATATACGGGTCTGCCGTGTCGATTGAGCACAAAGACGACATCCGTCACACAGACTGTCTTCCGTCCAGATAGCTCGACAACGGCACAAATGTCGCGCAGCAGCTGCCATTGAGCTTCGTTTTAGTTTAAATCGTCGTAGAAGAAAGCAATACTTACGAGTGTCAACCTCTTTCTCAAAACCGTTCTCGTTTCTTCGTAAATCGTGCCTGAAATACGCTTGACGCCGCCTCGACGAGCTAGACGTCTAATGTCGCCTCTGGTCACGCCTTGCATGTTGTCTCTAAGCGTTTTGCTGTATCGCGCGTTATCAGCAATAGTTCGAAATTGCGAGAGCGAGCTAATTGTCATAGCACTTACCGATGCCTCTTCAGCGTCTTGAGACCCTGACCCAAGCCTCTCGCTCCAGGACCAACAACCTTTCCGAGTCCGGGTCGAGGCACTGTCTTGCCTCCAGTCGTGGGCGTCTTTTGGCTCCCAGATCCAGCGGGCCGACCGGGGCCTCGCAAAGCACTGCTTCCAGCCGGAGTCGTGCTTGAACTCCCAGGCGGCCTTCCAGGTCCTCTGATACCACTACTCGAAGGTGTTGGAGGCGCGGCTCTAGCTAGAGCTATGCGATGTGGCACGTCTGAACGCTTGACCGAGGCGCCATTGGACTCTCGAAAGCGTGCCATGACGCTCGCATGTATCTATGCTATCGTGCGAATGCTTTTCCTAACAATAATGTGTGACAAGGCGGACCGGCCGCATGCGCATGGACCGCACGAGGCCGAATTTAGAAATGGCCCCTCTTCGTGTCACATGATCCTTATCCCTCCATCAGCTGCTACCCGCCAATGTGACCTGTTCGTGTCGGCAAATAAAGCTGAATCTATACCTACAAAGTCTATACTGCCACAACGGGTAGGAAGCGATCTTATCAACTTACGCAGAATGCTGCCTGACGCGAAGGCGTACGAAGGGTGGGCGGCAGGAACGAGAGCCACGGATATCCGCTGGCGCCAGGACACTTGATCATCGCGGCAGATGTGAGCCCCAGCTCAACATATATCAACCGTCCCAAACTCTCGCTAGTCGACGACGACGAAGCCCCGGGACTCTCTGCCTGGATGTTGCTAGAAGAAGTTTCAATCTTTGCAGCTCCGTCCACACCCCACTAGCGTGGAGCATATTGTGACTATGAGGCAACGCATTCTATGTCGGTGGCAAAGGACATGTCACCGCCGCAAGAAACCAGCTGCACCTCGTGTTAGTGCGGGAAAGCGACATACGAAAACTCTGAGCAAAGTCAACGGTAAAGCAAGGCAGCTGCTGCAAGGCTCCCTTGGATAAGATTCAGCTGCTAAAATTATACATGATCGAGGCCTAACGCCGGATATCGAGGTGGTTATCAATCTCGTAACCTCGCGCTACCTCCGAATTTCTCTACCCTCTAGCAGTCGTGTAACTCTTATAACGATGCATTACAAAGCCTACAAACATTTATTGGCGTTTCTAGTCCTAGGTATTGCCTCTGCTACAAGCTTCTGCAAGTATCCGGACAAGGATACCATCAAAGAGGTATGTTTGGAATGTATGTCTATGTAGCCGCTTATAGCTGATTAATAAATACATTAGTGGGGCCGTACGAACTGCGAAAAATGGAAGAAGGGGTTGTCTAAAGAGTATTGTGAAGATACTGTTGGTCAGGCTACAGTAGGTCAATACTCTGTTACTAGGAGATTTCTGGCTAACATATACTAGTGCCCAGGAACTAATAGATACATCTGCTCCGGCCGGACATTTGAATATGACGATCCATTTACTGGGTACGCTTCCCTAGCTCCAAACACATCATATATATTAACTGTAGTAGGAAGCACGAGACAAATTTTGCACCGGCCTGCTACTTTTTCAAGAAATAGCCATTTTTTTTAAAGCAATAGCTATGTGTCACGGTTTGACAAGAGAGCGACGGTCTCGCTTGTCTGTCATTGATTCATTCATTAATTCTGACACCAATGTGGTTCCTATGCGGGCCCATGCCGTAGTTGCTACTTATTCGCTGAATAGAAAAACAGTGGCGCTATCAAACAGTGGCATCGAAATGGCGTCGAGCTCCATACACCCTCTGGCTTCTGAAGCCAGCACGTCGAACATGGCTTTGGACATGGCCATTCTGTTACGGATTGTCCTACTCGAGAAATGACAGGTCTCTGACACCCACCGTACTGCGACTGCATGGCCCCAATCTGCATCGAGCATGTCCCGCTATGACCTTACCGATTCAAATTTAGCTCTTCAGTCTTTGTCCTACGACAATGTACAAAGGCTACATTCTTCATTGGAAGCCATGGGATCAAGCGATCTTTGACAGCCACGAACGGGCTTTCATCTCCTTTGTCCATTGATACAGGAGCTCATTTCCAGTTAACTGCATATCATGTCTCCCATCCTCTACGAACGATCTCAGCACACGTTCTGGCAACTGGGTTTTCTATTTCCTGTCTCCTTTGTTTGTATCTTCTTTCCGCGAGTGCTAATGGCAGGTCCATTTAGATTATACACCATTGAACGCTCTGGAGGCGTTCGACTCCCGTCCCCACCCGAGAAAATCTTGGAGCACCGCTTTGACAAGAAAGCGTGGCATGGATATCGAATAACAAGAGAAAAGAAAAACAGGAAGGGTAAGAGAATTCAGGTCTTGCCCAAGAGCATCGAAGAGACGGTCTTCAACGAGAATCCTGACCCATGCTTGCAGTGTAAGTTTCATATCCTCAAGTGTTGACAAAAATACGCTAACAGAATCAAGGCAAGAAAATAGACGACGATGACTGTGGTATAGAATGCGTCGAGAAGTTCCGTCGTCGAAAATTCTTCAGATACAGACCTCGGATCCAACCTTCGGGCAGCTTTGGATACGGTGCCTTCAATACTGGACGAATCATACCCGCGAAAAGATACCTAAGTGAGTATCTTGGAGACCTAATCCCATCAGACAACGCACCTAGATCTCTGTATCTCCTCGACATTAAAGGCTTGTTCTCAATTGATGCCGGACAAGCAGGTAATTGGACGCGATACATAAATTCATGTTGTGAACCGAATCTTCAAGCCGAACCTGCATTGCTTGGTAAGAGACATGTGCTTGTGTTCGAGACATTGAGACGGATTCTTCCCGGCGAAGAGTTGACTTTTTATTATGGTCGTAAGTACTTCAAGCAAGCTGGTTTCAAGTGTTCATGTCCTTGGAGAGCGGGTCCTCACACTCCACGCAAGACGGAAGAGGAGGAGGAGGAAGAGAATGAGGAAGACGACGACGAAGACGACGATGACGACGATGATGATGACAATGACGGCAACGGCAAAGGCAAAAGCAATAGGACCAATACAGGTGAGTCTCCGGATGTAAGTACCGGAGAAGACACCGAACAGCCTGTGACTCCTCCCACGGATGAGGCAGCTCCTCAAAAGCCAGCAGCAAAGGGCAAGAAGCGCGCCGCACCGCAGAAGAAGACAGAGACTGTCGCCACTTCAAGTTCATCACCAGCAGGATCGCCCTCGGGTGGGAAGAAGGTAAGTTCTGGCCGAGTCACGAAGAAGTCGCGTTGACCGCGAGTATGATCAAATAGATAATTATAAAATTGCTTCACAGATCTCAACCATTCCACGCGATGTTACAAGAGACGAAGTGCATAGAACAGCCTGTGCGTTGAAAGCGAGACATGATTGAGAAGTCACACAAGCGTGAGCTTCAGAGCTCAATGATTTCGCATTAGCGCAGAACGCATAGAACGGCCAAGATGTTGGCAGCCAAGAGGTGAGTTTAGGTGAGCTGAGAGGTATCACAGTTGAACTTGTAAGAGAGCCTCCAAATGAGGTTCGAAAGTGAAATTGCATACTCTTAGCAGGGCTGACAAGGCCCAAACAGATTTTCGAAAGGTGGCGAAGACAAAGACACCTCGTCTAAAGTATCAGCCTATTTTAATTGACTCCTGTACGTCCGACACACTTCGGACTATGCGAATGGATATAGGCCGCGAGGGATCACCAACATCTTAGAAGCAATGCTATAGAAAGCTCGGGTCGATCTGCCTCGCCTCGCTAGCAATCAGTCTCGTGAATGCTGACACTCTTTAGTCCCAAGCACTCCACGCACAACGCAATGAGAAACGAGACGCAAAGAATACTCAACATCGCAGAAGCAATCCCTCAAATTCCTCTCCTATCAACCCAAATTAAACTCACTAACCCCACCCATCTTCCTACTCATAGCCTGCATCTTCCTCTTCGCTTCTTGCGCATCAACCTCTGTGACTGCCTCATCGTCATTGCCTTGCACCTTCCTCTTCTTAGTGATGTTAGCCTCACTCTTGCCCTTCTTCGCACTAGCCGCTCCACCACCAGGCCTTGAACCAGGCACCCGAATGGAGCCAGGCTTATCTCTTAACGCAAACGCCTTGGCGAGATGACCTAAATGCAACTCCTGCATATTAAAGATGTGACGCTCTGCGGACACGTGCGTGGCATAAGCTCTGATATGAGATTGATACGCCCTTCTCGCTTGTTCGAGATGTTTAGGGTTCTCTAGAGCCCAGCGCTCGATTTCGATTTGGAAGTCTGTGGCTTTTTGTTCCCAGTCGTTGGGTCCGACGACGCCGCTGCTTGGAGTGAAGCCCTTGCGAAGCAATTCGTCGGATTCGTGGCGCGTGAGGTTTCGAGGTTTGCTTTCTTTCAGGATATTGATGTAGCCTTCCTCGCAGCCGGGTTGGAGGAAGATCATGGCTCTGCCGTCGCGGCCGGCTCGTGCTGTACGGCCGATACGGTGGAGGTGGTCGTCTTTGCTGAAGGGAGCGTCGTATTCGATAACTAGGTCGATGTCTGGAAGATCGAGACCACGTGCCGCTACGTCTGTGCAAACGAGAACGGCAGGCTCGGTGGAGCTTGAGAACGCTTTGAGTGTGCTTGTACGCGTGGCTTGTTGTAAAGAGCCGTGTCTGTTGAGAAGTCAGCTCACGATCCTCTCGAGTTGCCGTCGCTCCGAGCGGAACAGTCGAGACGAAGCATCGAAGCACGACACTGTAAGCACGGCAGACGATTGTGTGTGGAGATACTTACAGTCGATAGACCTCGAATGGGTTCTCTGTTGAAGATATTGATTTGGCAGCTTTGCCGTGTGTCCGAGTCTCGGAAATTGTGTTTCCTTGAAGAATCTTCTTGGGATCGGACTGCTGCTTCAGCGGCTTATGAGCTCGTTTCGATGGCGGAGATTCCTCCTGAGCAGCACTGCCTTCACCTTGAGTGAGAAGCTCAAAATGGAAATCAACGCTATCTGCACAGCTGATGAAGACGATACACTTCATTACGCTTCCCTTGCGCTTGAAAGTCTGCTTGAGGACCGCGACTAGGGTCACTAGTCTTTGTTTTGGAGGAACTATCACATAGCTCTGCTTCAGCTGCGCAGGTGCGGAAAAGGTGTGCGCTTCTGTCTCGCTAGGCCCACCGGGGCCCTCAGTGTCGTCTGCGTCCACTGCAAGGGTGACCGGATCTTTGAGCGATATGCTGCGTAATTGGTCTATACTCGCTTTGATGGTCGCCGAACAAAGGACTGTAGTCCTTCGGTCTGGTAGGCCTGGCAGTGGTGATTCGACTCGCTTTCTCGACCGTAGATTGAGCACACTGATGATCTTTTGGATGTCCTGCTCGAAGCCTAATTCCATGAGTCGATCACCCTCATCGAGCACCAGCCATCGCACGCTACTCAAATCGAGCGTCTCGGTGTGTTCCAGGTGATCCACCATTCGCCCCGGTGTTGCAACCAGAATATTAAGTCCTTTTCTCAGCCTAGCCTTCTCCGACTTCTTCTTTTCGCCACCGATGACTGTGCCTGCCACTATCCAGTGATAACATGATAAAAGGCCTTCGAGCACGGAAGCGATTTGTTTGCTCAATTCTCGCGTAGGTGCCAAAACGATGGCGAATAGTCCCGAGTCGCGGCTGAAATCTTGACCGGAAGCCTTCATTTTCTTCGAGATGGTAGAGATCCGCTCGACGATTGGTAAAAGATATGCGAGAGTCTTTCCGGAACCTGTTTGAGCCTGCAAAAATGCGTCTGTGTCGTTTTCGCGAAGCTGTTTGACTGCTTTGCGTTGAATCGCGGTAGGTGCTCTGATCTCGAGCTTCTTCAATAAATGGTTGGCCAAGGATTCCGATAGACCCAGAGATGTGAATTTGGCCGTCTCGTCATCCTTGAGAGGCGCATTTGTGGGTTCAACAGGCGTCTCGTCTACCTTTTCGACTGGATTGGTTGCAGCAGAAGTCTTGTTGAAGGAGAAGAGCGAAGAAATGACTTCGCCATTGGTTGACTTGGGAAGCACCTCGTGCCCGATTCTAGCTCGCTTCGCAGGTCGACCTTCGATTTGAGACGACGCAGCTTCCGACGGTTTGCTTGGTCGGTCTGATCTCGCGGAGTTGACGTCGCCAGCTGATGCTCGTTCTTGAGCCTTCTTCCGACCATATTCTTGCGATTTTCGAGCAGTCAGTCGATCCTTCCAGCTACCACCTTTCAATTTCGTCTTCGGTAAGGTAAAGGCATCAGTAGGTAGCTCGAAATTTAGCATCAAGCCATCGTCGGCCATCTCGAACTCCAGTGCGTTGGTCCCCCAACATACAATGGAGTGGCACTGCAAGAAAGTCGGAAGTTTTGAGGCCCAGACCCTGCAGTACTAGCGGCGGGAGGGAGCTCAACCTTAATTTGTACGGCGGGCTTTTGAGAAGCAGAAGCTCAAAATATCGCTTGCAATCCCAACTGTAGTACTGAAGTCTGCAGCGTAGACATGAACATGTTCCACTATAACCATGGCTAGCGACACCTCACTGTGCCACTTCGCGTGCAGCAAACGAGCGAAGATCATGATCTGATCTCATAGCCTTGTCAACCACACTCGTTACTGCATGAAGCTTCCAGAGACAGATAATTAGATGCACAGCTGCCGCAATGCCTACTAAAGCTATATTTCGCACAGCACCACGCCTACGAACGGCCGCACACACTGCCCTCTACACCGCACGAGCATTTCATATATTTCGCGACGTCCCTCCACTCCGCCAGCACCGCCGCGACCTGTTACTCAATGGCCAGACTATTGGTCTCGTGCCCACCATGGGAGCTCTGCACGAGGGACATATCTCCCTAGTGAGAGCTGCGGCAGCAGACAACAGTAAAGTGTTCGTATCAATCTACGTGAACCCAACGCAATTCGGCATCAACGAAGACATCGATAGCTATCCGAAGACATGGGAAGCAGATCTCGAGAAGCTCAAAGCCTTGGACCGCGAACTCGAGGCCAGCGGGCAAGGACGAGTTGACACGATATTCGCGCCTACTACGGAAGTCATATATCCAACTCTACCTCCCGACTCTACGCTGCCAGGTGTGGGCTCGTTCGTGACGATCACGCCAGTCGGTGAGCTACTGGAGGGCAAGACCAGGCCTGTGTTCTTTCGCGGCGTAGCGACAGTCTGCATGAAGCTCTTCAACATCTTCCAAGCAGATCGAGTATACTTTGGCCAGAAAGATGTGCAGCAGACGGTGATCATCAAGCGCATGGTCAAGGACTTCCACATCAACACCGAAGTTCGGATAATACCTACAGAGCGCGAGCCGGACGGCCTGGCTATGAGCAGTAGGAACGTTTATCTTGGTGAGAGGCGGCGACGCGTTGGTGTAGTGCTTTCGCAAGCATTACGAGCAGCCGAAGCAGCGTATGACATGGGAAGGAGGAACAGAGACGAGATCTTGGCATACTCCTGGGATGTGATCAACAGGATGCAGATGGCACAGGATGGCATGGCAATTGAGGAAAGAGCACCATTTGAGGTGGACTACATATCGCTAGCGGATCCGGATACGATGGAAGAGGTGGAAACTGTGGACAGCGACAAAGGCGCGATCTTAAGCGGTGCCATCAAGATGCATGCTTTGGAAAATGTTCAGGAAGGAGAGAAACTAGGCCTTGGCGATGACAAGGTGCCCGTGAGGCTCATTGACAACATTCCGCTGGCGCCGAAGAAGGCATAAGTAAGACGAAAGAATAGAAGGAATTAGCTGGAACCGCCTTGGCAGTATCAGTAATGTTCGCTGAAAGTCTTCTTGCGTGAGCACGCCAGAAGCTCACGATTCCCAGATCATTTAGCTGGCATTTCTCCTCGAAATGTCACATAATTTAGCCTTGGCAGGCGCTTCCGCCAATGACGTACCATTTTGCCGCCATTCCAGTCAGCATGAAGTCAGCTATGCTTCATCGATTACCACTCTAGTTGCCCCAAAGGACATCAAAATAATCCTACAGCCTCTAGATCATCCGCGTCGACAACCAATTCAAGGCTGTATATCTTTGATGCTTCAGAAAACAGCAGGCCGTCTCGCACAACTCAACCGTCATCTGCTGAACAAACCATTCACGAGATCATTCATGGCGTCTGTAAGTACAGATGCGTCCGAGAAGGGCTGGTCCATCGTTCACCTGATGGGTACGTATTGACATCTCCGTGTCTAAAGGAAGACAAGAAGGGTATTCTGAACTGGGTCGATCCCAAAGACAAGTCCGGCGAGTTCAAGAGACAGCAGTCACAATTTCGAAACTTCATCTCTCGAGATCCTAATGCCGAATTTCCTGCTGAGAAGGATCGGTATCATTTATGTGAGTTCTCATTGCAGGAAGTTTTGCCAAGGTTCGGAGCTGATTCATAAGATGTCTCTTATGCATGCCCGTGGGCGCATCGTGCCTTGATCGTCCGCAAGCTCAAAGGCCTTGAGGACTTGATCACCTTCACATCTGTGCACTGGCATATGGGCGAGAAAGGATGGCGGTTCTCTACGGAGGATGAGAACGAACCTGGCGAGAACACGACACCAGATCCTCTTCACCCTGAGTTCACACATCTTCGAGACATCTACTTCTCCAATGACAAGAACTATGAAGGCCGCTTTACTGTTCCCACACTTTATGACAAGAAGCAGAAGAAGATTGTCAGCAATGAGTCCTCCGAGATTATTCGAATGTTCTACCACGAGTTCGATCATTTACTGCCGGAGAAATACGCCAAGCTCGACCTGTTGCCCGATGACCTCAAGCAGGAGATCGAGAGCACGAATGAGTGGACCTACAACGATGTGAACAATGGCGTTTACAAGAGCGGATTTGCCACGTAAGTACCACAGCAGCCCACTCATCACGAGTTCTTCAGCTAATCCGTCACCACAGCACTCAAGATGCCTACACTAAAGCCGTAATCCAACTTTTCAAATCTCTTGACAGGATTGAATCTCAACTCTCCTCTTCTCCCGGCCCGTATTACCACGGTGACCGAGTGACAGAAGCAGACGTCCGCCTCTTCACAACCGCGATTCGGTTCGATGCAGTCTACGTTCAACATTTCAAGACCAACATCCGAGACATTCGATCTGGATATCCTGCGATTCACAAGTGGATGAGGCATTGTTACTGGAACAATCCAGCTTTTGGCGAGACGACTGAATTCACGCATATCAAGGGACACTACACCAAGAGTCATGGTCAGATCAATCCTTTTGGTATCACGCCTGTGGGTCCAGAGCCGAATATCTTGCCGTTGGATGAGGAGGTTCCTGCTGTTAAGGCTGCGCTGAAGAAGTAACCGGCAGTCCACGACTGGAACCTGGCAGGTGCGTCTGGACAGGAAGAGGCAGTGACGCCAACTTTGTCACGTCATGAAGGCTTCGAATACTCATGAACTATCTAGAGCTGCCAAAGCTGCCACTCAAAAAGTCATAGCATTAACAAGAGCTCAGAAAAGCACTGCGTTGCATCAACAAGTCTCGCCGCGAGAAGCTTGGCATGGTCCCAAGCATCGATACCCGTCAAAGCCCGATGATCGTCTCGAGGCTTCGACTCCACCATTTCTCCGTCTACTCCACAGATCTACCACCGGATTCCCTCATACAACCTAGCTTTGACCTCTTTCTGCTGATGGAGGATTCCCGGGAGAACCATAGAATGGGACTTCACGTTACACTGACAAGGCAAGCTCACCGTAGAAATACTGGTAGGTCCGGTATCGCGTTGACTTCTTCTCTGCCCTCGCTCTTCTTTCACCATTCGTTGCAAATGCACTACCTCTCTCTCTCATACCGCCTCTGCGTCTCATTCGTGCGAAGTCTGCACGTAGGTCTTTACGCGAATAGCACACCTCAACTCGCAGCACCAAAACGTCGATCGGTCAAAGTTGTGCGATTTGCAGTGCAAGATGGATCAAATGACAGGTTTCCGCGTCGCGGCGAAACTTCAAAAGAGTCCATTGCTCTTCGCGATTAATTCTATTGCTGCTCTGAGTATTTTCTTCTTCGGGTATGATCAAGGTAAGAAAGCAAGTAGTGAACCAGAAACAACAAGAACTGATTGCTGAGAATAGGCATGATGGGCGGCGTCAACAACGCCCGCGACTACATCGACCTCATGAAATTCGGCTACGTCGACTCCGCCACCGGTGATCCCGTCGTCACCGACTCCCTCCTTCAAGGCGGCATAGTCTCAGTCTACTACCTCGGCACTCTCTGCGGCTGTCTCCTAGGAGGCTGGGTTGGAGACAAAGTCGGTCGCATTAAGACCATAGCTCTAGGTTCAATCTGGGCAATCTTAGGCGCATCACTCCAATGTTCAGCTCAAAATTCCGACTGGATGATCTGTGCTCGCTTCGTTAACGGAATCGGAACAGGAATTCTAAACGCGATTGTACCTGTCTGGGCAACGGAGACTGCGGAACATACCAGTCGAGGACAATTCATCGCGATCGAATTCACATTGAATATTTTCGGTGTAGTGGTTGCGTATTGGTTAGAATTCGGCCTTTCATTCATCGATGGTGGCAATAGTCCTATTCGATGGCGCTTTCCTATCGCCTTCCAAATCATCCCACTCCTAGTGTTATTGGGTGCAGTATGGGTCTTCCCAGAGAGTCCTCGGTGGTTAGTGAAAGTTGGGAGGGAGAAGGAGGCGAGGTATATTCTTGGAAGATTGAGAGGGGAAGATGCTGAAGGTGCTGCAAAGGCTGATGCTGAGTTTCATGATATTAAGAATATTGTGATTCATGAGAGGAAGACGGCGAAGAGGAATAGCTACTTCAGTATGCTATTCGGTATCGGTGCCGGAAAGCTGCATATTGCGAGACGTGTGCAGCTTGTCGTTTGGTTGCAGATTATGCAGGAGTGGATTGGTATTGCAGGTGTTACGATTTATGCGCCGACCATATTTCGCATCGCGGGTGAGTGAGGAGATCATGGCTCAGTAATGCGAGGCGATGTTGACGTTTTGCAGGCTTCAGCAGTGAAAAGTCTCAGTGGATCTCTGGTCTGAACAACATCTTCTACATGTTCAGTACCTTGATCTGCGTCTTCACACTCGATCGAATTGGCCGACGATGGACGCTGTACTGGGGATCCGTAGGCATGGGCATTGCAATGTTCCTCGCAGGAGGCATGTCTCGAGGAGGAATTGACGCGCGGGCAGCGGGCAACGACAGTGCAGCTTCCTCATATGGTATCGCTGCTGCCTCTTTTGTCTTCATCTTTACGTCGGTATTCGGAGCGACCTGGCTCACTGTACCTTGGCTCTACCCGGTAAGCAACGTGGAAAGAATAATACCCATTGTGCTAACAAGCAGTAATCCAGGCCGAGATCTTTCCCCTCGAAGTCAGAGCAAAAGGAAACGCATGGGGCGTGGTCGGCTGGTCAATCGGGAACGGCTGGCTAACACTATTATGCCCTGTCATGTTTGATTCGATCGGCGAAAAGACGCTTTATATCTTCGGTGCTTGCAATGTCATCACGATTCCAATGGTGTGGGCGCTATATCCTGAGACCAATCAGAGAACTCTGGTGAGTACCATGAATATGCTGTTGTAGAAGTTTTCGCTGACTCCTAGCAGGAAGAAATGGACCTCGTATTCGCAGCTGACAGCCCATGGGTCTGGGACGCCGAGAAGAACTTCAAGCGTTTGAAAGAGGAGAACCCAGATCTTGTCATGGCGGCCAGCCGCGGGAACAGTGTTGTCGATGCAGAACATGGTATATCTCGCGTTACTGAGACACATGAAGCTGTGCATGAGGAGCCGAAGATATCGAAGGAGTAGCCGGGGTTATGCGTCACGCATATCTAGAAGCACGAATCAACGAAACATGAAGCTTGGCCTCGACGATGAAACGGCTGCTCTTCTCCCCTGGCAATAATCCAGTATCTGCTCTGTCATGCAACGTCTTGTCAGTCCATTGAGGTTTTGTTGACAAGTCTCACAACTTCCAAACCCTCCCCCTCCCCTCCCTCTCAGCAAGAGCCTTTAACTCCTTCCTCAAAATCTTGCCTGACGCATTCATAGGAATCTCATCCACAAACTTGACCCCACCTCTCAACCACTTATGATAAGCCGTACGCTCTTTCAACCAATTCGCGATACCTTCTGCCGTTTCCTGGTTCTTCTCCACACCTTTCTTGACAACGACATACGCTCTGGGCACTTCGGTAGCGATGTCCTCGTAGAATAGTCCAATGACTGCCGCTGCTTCGATTTGAGGGTGTGCGAGGAGGAGACCTTCGAGTTCTGCTGGGGCGACTCTGTGGAGGGTGTAGCGTCAGTAGATGTCGCGGGGAGTTGAGATGGCAGACTTACTGAAACCCGTTGTACTTGATCAATTCCTTGACACGATCGGTGATGTAGAAGAAACCCTTCTCGTTAACGTACGCGACATCACCAGTTTTGTACCAGCCATCAGGTGTAACGGAATTCGCTGTAGCGGTAGGGTTATTGTGGTAGCCCTTGAAAACCTGAGGTCCACGAACCCATAGCTCGCCTTCTTCGTTGGGCCCTAGCTCAGCATCGCCACCATCAACAGCGACGATTTTGGCTTCGGTGTTGGAGACTGGTCGACCAATCGATGCGATTGCACTTTCCCATTGATCCCATGGCACGACATGCGTTCCAGGACTAGTCTCGCTCATGCCGTACGCTTGTCCGATTGGGATCTTAAGTCTCGCGTAGCACATGTTGACGAGATCTTTGGTCAGAGGAGCCGCGGCTGAAATGAGCATTCGCAGACTGCTGAGGTCGTACTTTGCCACGATGGGGTGCTTGGCTAGGCCCAGGATGACCTTTGGTATGACGAAGTTGTGTGTGATTTTCTCTTTCTGAACGATTTCGCAGAATTTCACGAGATCAAAGACTGGCATTGTGAAAGTCTCGTAGCCTTTGAGTGCTGACCATGTATTGACCATGAGGCCGTAAATGTGGAACATGGGCAGAAAGAGGATTGAACGTGCGCCTTCGCCGGTCTTGGAGCCAGAGGACAGAAATTGGCCCCAAGCTGTGTCGACCTGCAGACAGTTCACGACCAGGTTTCTGTGCGTGAGCATCACTCCTTTTGGTTTTCCAGTGGTACCGCTTGAGTAGACGAGAAACGCTATATCGTTCTTCGCATCGATCGTGTAAGGCCGTGCAATGTTTCCACGTCCCAAGAGGCTGAAGCCCTTGATGGCCGTGAAATGTTTCAATCCTTGACGTCCACCGCTGCCACCGAGCAGGATGATCCTGTTTTGTGGAATGCCACTACGCTTCGCAGCTTCCAAGGCAGTCTTCAGACATGCTGGATGTGTCACTAAAGCTTTAGCACCCGAATCTTGAAGTTGTGTGGTAAGCTCATCTGCCGTGTATGCTGGGTTTGCTGTGGTGACAGTGCCGGCAGCCCACATGCAACCGAGCACTACTGCTGGAAAGTCGATGTCGTTTGGAGAGATTATAGCGAGAATGTCGCCTTTCTGCCATTTCCATTCTGTGCAGAGCGACTGTCCAAACTTCAAGGCTGTCGCTCTAAGGTGACCGTATGTGTACTTTCTCGTCGAATTTGTATCGTGGAATAGGACTTCATCTGTCAATGAGCAGCAATCAACAGGTCAGATACTTGAACGCTGACCTTTGTCGAAACTGTACGGAAGCTCTTTCCGCTCAAACATGTTCGTCCAAAGATCCACATCGGGAATGGTGACGTCGGGGTATGGGGAACGCATGGTTAACTTTGTCTTCAGATTTGGTCACTACGTGCAGGCTGATAGAGTAGGTAAGGTCGAATGCGCGAGTTTGGCGCGTGGTGTTCTCACAGCTCACTTTATTGTGCTCTCAAAGATGGAAAGAGCCTCGGAAGTCCGCAACAAGCTCTCGTAAAGCCCTACCAGGTTCGCGTCCAGAGCGACTCGTGGACCAAATCTGCGGTAGCGCTGGGGTCTGATAGTTCCTCCTTTTTGGCATGTGTCTGTTGCTGGGAAGCAGAGCCGGGAGCCGAATGATCCGTTTGGACTGACAGGGATTGTAGCTTTGCAGGAGCCTTCGTGCCACGACGAATTTTGCTTGGCAGATTGATGTGCCGGGTGAGGACGTTCTTTTCTCTGATCACTCATCAGCGCGTAGTCTGTGCAACGCGACTGGTGCCAAATTCGGCGTCCCCGTGGTCAGATCCGACTAATCATTTCGGCTCCGTGGCTCGAATCGTCATCATATTATAGCCCTCTCAGCTGTGCTCTATGCGACAAATGTGGCGGAAGCGATAATGATGGTACATCAGAGTCCAATGTAAAGGCATTGCTGAGCGGGCTTGGAGCACCCGGTGGTTTGGGTTTGTCGACTTCAGCGTAGAAATGTCGCAATCCCTCTTCGTCGCGGCAGAATGTCTTGAAAGCCTTGATCACGTTTTCAGGAGACTCCGTATCGGTATGCTTCGAAGACGCGGAGAGCTTGCTTGCTGCAAGGCGATTTGGCAGTAGCAAGAAATCGCAAGCTTCGCCGACCACTTCATTCGCAATGATCTGGGCAAGGACGAGACCTGACTTGTGGACAAATTGCGTATGGCTATACGTAGGAGGACCAAACGAATACATCACGTCGAGCGACGTTGTGAAGGCGTTAGCTGCTTCATAGTCAAGTACAAAATCCATCTTCTTCAGAACACGCTTGTGGTAGGCCAGTTTGTCTTCGACCATGCGCGGCGAAAAGGTGTGAGGTTCCAAAAGTGGTGTTGCTAACACTTTATCTGGAGGTTTGATGACCAGATTGATTGACTGAGGTTGATCGAATGGATGATGTTCACGATATCTGCTCGCTTCGTCGAGCGGCACTTGCGTCAGCCGCAGCCCATAACCCTCCACGAGACTAGACCAGCGTGAAAGTGCTTCGCGGATGAATTTTGGCGACGTGCCCAGCCACTCCAGCTGAATGTGGTAGCAGTTCTCTGGGTTGTGGATCCGATCGTAATGCAATTCAATGATTTGCAGATGATTTGACTTCCTTTGTGGGTCCACATTGAACTGCATGACCTGACTGAGCAGGATTTGCTTCTGCTCAACTGGATACAGACCTGGCGTGCCCTTATCGGACGAAGAGCTAGAATTGCCAGTGCTGATGCCGCTCACTGGTCGCACTACTGGAGACTTGACGGACTCTGCGATGGGAGTAGGTGGTATGGAGCGCCACGGCGCCTTGCTAAATAGACCCTGAGTGTCCGGATATTCGCTCGTCCTGTAGGCGCTGCTAATCTGATAAAAGTAATGCCCGTCTCGGAACTTGTGCTTTTGTCGAACGTGCGAGAACACGCCTCTGCTCATCAGCTCATTACCAACAGCAACGGCATCTTCCCGCAACTCCAAGTCTTTAAAGGCACCAAGTAGCCAAGTCGTCATCTCATCTCCTCGAAAGCACTTGAGATGTGTGAGCGTAAGCCATCGTCGATCGCGAACCTCGATGCCATTGGGCGGTGGCTCTTGCATTTGCTTGACGAGCTTGCTCATGTCAAAGTTACTGCTGTGGTGCTTCTCTGCATCTGAGAACAATGGCGTGGTGAACTCCCCTTCCTCCAATTGGCTGAGCAAAGCCGGACCGTGTGCGTTCACTACAACACTAGGGTCTCTGGTCTGGTACTCAATTGCGAGTGGATTGGGATCTCTTATTGCTGTATATGGCGTTGAAGCAGCTTTCTTGACTGATATTTGGTGCGCCTGATCCTCCGACGAAAAATATCTTTGGCGCTGCCACATTTGCGTCAGGCGCTGGATGCCTTCAATGCGCCTCTCCTCATCAGACAGCCCTCCGAGACGGCTTATGTTGTCTCCTCGGTGGACGTCGACTGGAACAAGGATTAGCCTGACCCGGAACTTGGCGTTGATGTCCGGCATAGGCGCAAGTCCTAATATGTGCTCGTCCAACGGGGTCCAATCAGCTATTGGCGCCTCAGAATGGTACGTGACCTCAGGTCGCACAACTGCGCCCGTCGAGAGCCGCATCTTGGGCTCATAAGAAGTCAAGTAGTGTTGGGTCTCCTTGTCTTCACTGCCAACACCTGCCTTTGGTTCATACTGCACTATCTGGACCTGGAAGTCAGAGAACCGCTGGATTTGATGGTAGTGCCGTCCTAGAGAAAGTAGTACTGGCTGCTCCTTGTGCTCCGTCTGCTCTTGAGATGCGTGCCGGATTGCCACGATCTGGAACCCACGTACAAGGCGAACATCAATCAGGCGTTCCACCAGAATGTTTGCAGATTCTTCGCGCAGACCCGACGAGCTGGAAATGTTGTGTAGCTTCACTTTCTTGCGATAGTAGACCTCAAGCTCTGTGCCCGATGGCTTGTATTCTGCTGTGAGCGGGAGCTCTGCTGGCGTACACATTCCCGACCACTTGAATGTGCCGGTGCTTACAGCGCGAGGAAATACGTGCTGCCACTTGCGGTATTGGCTGGCCACCCTCATATTGTCTCTTGTCGGATTGCAAGGATTCAGCAACATCACCCATGGAGACAGCATATCCAAGCTCTCATGAGTGGAATCTCGTTTTGGCCGACTCCCGAAGTTAGCTCCAGCTTTGGGCGTTGCAGAAAGCGATGTGTCATTTTGCAATGTCTTGCTGCCCAAGGTGTCCTCAATACCCTGCTCAATGATGCTAGCTAAGTCGCCGTTCTCATCATGGCCGGGCTGGTAGCTTTGTATATTGATCGGCCTTGATGTTTGACCTTCGTCGGGCTCACTGATGCGTTGCGAAACAAGGCTTTGCTGCGATGGCTTTCGCGCTAGAGATGCACGAATGGCTTTCGCTAAGCCGCCGGAGCTGTTGTTTGAAGCAACTGAGGTGCCAAATGTAAGATCTTTCTCTTGCTGGGCGTGTTCGGCGGACACAGTAGTACTTGCTGCGCCTCGACTAATTGCCAAGCCCTTGGGACCAACGCTGATCTTACGTCCGCCGGTTTGCATCAAGGGATGTGGCGGTAGTCTTTGTCGCTTCGCCCTGTTCAATGGCTCTTTGCTCGGCACGGGCGATGCTTCACCTGGGGGTATGTTGACCGGATCAGTGGTCGGATTCGATCGACTCTTCTTGGTCTCTCCACTCGTGGATAGTCTCATCTTTACCGTTTCAGCGGAGCCTACAGACTCAGTGGGCGGCGACGATCTGGAAGCACGAGTTATAACCCTCTTGATTGGTTCATCACTGAATAGTTGGTTGTCATAGAAGTCCATCACGCTTGCGTCGATCTCGCTGAATCCAGAGTCTTGCATAAGTGGCAAAGCAATGTCATGCACCGGCTCCTCTGTATCTGGCAGTGTCCATGTTGATTGAGGTTCATCATTAGGACTTCTCCAGAAGGAGATGTCAACCCAATGTGGTAAAGCGTATTCGATCACTCCTTCATGATCGTACTTAAAAAGAGGCACTGGATGCAGCGGCTTCGGAGACAAGGCCACTATATCCACGCCGATGCTATTGCCTACCAAGAGGTCCGTCGTCTGCTTCAATAGCTCATGGTTGGCATCGAACAAGCCGGTGCCCGCAGTGATAGCGACAATCGAGGTACCGGTGCTCATCACATGTGCGTCGGTATAGAAGTCCGCGTAATCCATCGCTGTCAAATGTATGGCTTCCAGCATATTGCTTGCCGAAGCAAGAGAGACCGCACGCGACAAAGTCAGATCGTTGAAAGCCGCCTTGAGCTTCTGTATGATTTCTGCCCAAGAAGAGCTTGGCACCTCCGATGCCAGTACATAGAAGAAATCATCATTTTGTTTGTGGCCTGCAGAGGCTCGTTTCGGCTCGCCTGGGGCGACTAGCGAGCGTCCGAATAGGACCACAGAGACTTGATGCTTCACCTTTGCACTTTCCCAGCGGTGAAACAGGTCCCACAGAAAGCCATAGATCAGCCTTTCGTACATCAGCTCTCCCTGACTCCAACCCTCGAGCATTTCTCGCGACACTTCGATCAGCAATGTGAACCTCGCGCTTGCGCTCCTGAAAATAGCCTTGGTCTCAGGATGCGAGCAGAACGCTGAGTCGAGCTCTTTGCCAGTGATCCAGACATTCTTTACTTCGGCTGTGATGCTGCCGAGATACTTCATGATCTGGCCTTTGTAGACAACAGTGTGCTGAACGCATTTCATCAGCTGCCACATATCGGCACTATTGAGATACTGATCTCGAAATAAGAGCTCCACGTGAGTCGCTGTGGCAGCTTCGGTGTCCTCTATCATGCGTATTCGGCCGGGAGTCCTGTTTTCAAAGCCGAACTTCGAGGCCAAAGAGACGTGAATGGAGATCTCATTTGACGTCAAGGCCGCACCAGCAGGGCAGATGCAGAGGGTCCTTGCGCCTGAAGCAGAAAGCCAAGCAACCTCACCAACGTGCATCACTCGTGGGCCAGCCAGAATATCGACGGTAGATACGCGGTCATCGTGAAGCACGATAGTGCATGGCTTTTCCGCGTCTTCCACCGCCATTTTGGGACTTGAGTAGGCGGGCTGAAAGTTTTTGGAATTTTATGTTTCTTAGGCCGCTCCCCAGATCAAGGAGGGAGAAAGTGCCTTGAGCTCGAGCAGTCCTGCGTGATTGCAGGTGGCCTGGGTCGCGACCAACCAAGCATGGTTATGCGTCAACATGGATGGTCTTGACTCATGCCATCACGGTCGTCGCGGAGGGTTGCCAAGCTTGTCGTGCCCTTACCAACGTGCCCAGAGATGATGATGAAACGAAAAAGTATGTGATGTATGTAAATGTAGGACGCGTTGGACGTGAAGACGAGAAAAGCCAAAGGAGCCAACGGCACCTCATTGTATTGAAGTGCCGTTCATCAAATATTGATGATTGACGTCAATCCAGGTCTGCAGCTGGATGTCGCTGCGCTCCTGTGTGGCCCCTGAAGCGCATTCGTAGACGTAGACAATTCTCTTTCTCATCACAGACGTTCATGATGCATTTGCTATCTGTCGGAGCTCTCGCAGCTGGGATTGTAGGATATGCGCAGGCGCACGGAAATCATGCGCACGAACAGGCGCCGATAGTCGATGCGAATGCAGACTGGGCCACTAAACATATGGCAGGTAAGATTGAACCTCGCACCTTGATGTCTGCGAACTCCGAGCGACATACGAGGAGGACTCTGATACTGCCAATTATGGCATGTTCACACTCCACGGCATGCTGACCTTAGGTTTCAGAGGAGCACCACATAGGGTCATTCGATGCCGGATCCTTCTTCAACCTCCACGACTACAATTCGAACAATGAATGGACTGTCCAAGATCTTATGAAGACATATGGTGGCATGGACAAATCCACAAATCACATCTCACAAGAAGAGAAGGAGAAAGCGATTCAGAAAGTCATTGACATCTTCGATCGCGACAAGAGCGGGACAATCTCCTTTGCCGAATATACCATAGGAGAAGCGCAAGGCCTCAAGCTACCTGATATTGGTTGGGGACCAGGCCATCACGGCGATGACGAGTACGAGTATGAGATACACCATTTCGAGAAATACCACGATGAGAACACAAAAGAGGAGGACCTGATTCATCCAGAAGACATCGAGCATTTCCGCATGCACGACGAGATGGAAGCTGCGCAAGAGAGGCAAGAGCGTATGGACAAGATGCCGATCATTGAAGCGAACATTCCGTCCAAGTTTCGCAAAGAGCTCTGAAGCAATGCGCCCGCCTGGGACAATCGAGCAATTGGATAACCGAAGAGAAGAGGTCGCGACGCCAGATTTGCGCTTCGAACGGCTCTTCATCTATGTCATCCTTCCAATCTTTGCATGAAATAGATTCTGGCAGCATGCAGACCGGCTAGCCGACAATGCACGCACACGCGCAAATGCTCGCTTGGTCCGCGGTAGTGATTGCCATCTTGGTCGCATACAACCTGTAGATGAGGTATGAGACAACGAATGTACGACTACGACAGTGAGATAGCGTAATCGCAAGGCTGAGCGATCACCGCTCAATGCCGCATGAACCATGCTCAACCACATTTATATCCTGATTGTCATCTAGACCACATCTACTGACTCACAATTATGCGGCGAATGGTCTGTAAGCCTCCATGACCAGCGAGGAAATCGTAGCCCTGGCACGGCTTAAAGCGGCTTGTATCCAGAACCCGGACGCAAGCGGCAAAGAGCGGCTTGGCCATGCACAATGATCAATGCGTAGCTCATGCACAATCGCGTGACACAGAAGAACGCGTGTGGGTCATAATAACGAGAGGAGATAGATATACGTATCATCTCTCATCCGTCTCCATCATGTCGTACACAACTTCATCGACCTCCTTCCCAACAGGCACACCTTGGATTGCGACAAAATGTGGCTCCCGCTTCTGCCACTTCCGGTCGACACGACGGCCTTGACGATCAAAGAAAAACTATGCTTTGCAGACTTGCCAGCAGAATTGAGAAATGAGATCTACTCACACGCGATCGTGCGAAGAGAGCCCATCATGCTTCCATACGCATACCAGAAAAAGTCTTTCTGCGAACCCGCATTACTCAACGTGTGCCGCTGGATTCGCGCCGAAGCAACGCCGATGTACTACGCTTCAAACATCTTCGAAGCCCCATCACCGCCCTCAGCGCACAAATTCTTGAAGCATCTGAGCCCAGAGAAGATTGCACGGATCCGACACTTTCGACCAATTGACCTGGTCCTGCCTTTCAACGCAAACCGAAGATGGTTCGCAGCATTGAGGACGAATGTGAACCGCCTAGTCGACCAAGTCGGCAAGGGTGCGTTAAGCTCAGAAGCAATCTATGTCCCGATGAGAAATGAGTCGCAGAAGGCAGAATGGTGCAAGCTTCGAGATCTGGAGGAATTGGAGATCGTGAGCCAATCCGATGGTGATTGGAGTGTGGAGTGGCAAGAAGACTGAGCCAAGCCAACCTTTGAATGATTTCCTTCCTCGAAAGTGTGTTCTGGAAACTCAGCATTTCGCATCTCAGCTTCGTCACATACCGTTCTGAGACACCCACGATGGCCTCATTCCTCGACCTGCCTGGAGAACTCAGGAATCAAATCTACGAGCATGCCCTCATCATGAAATCTCCGATAGAGTTCGGTCGTATGAGTCTGTCACCCTGGGCACGCGATAACCATCAAATTCTCACAATCAGAGGTGGACTAGCCATGTTGGCCACCTGCCGACAAATTCGCAGCGAAGCCCTTGCCTACTTCTACAGCAAAAATGAATTCATCATACGGCTACGCGACTACGGCAACCAGTTTCTCGAAAACCTCACCAACGACGCCACGTCCAAGCTGGAGAACGTGCGACTCCGATGGCCGCTTGGCCTTCTTTTGCACCACTCTTATCCCGAGACCAGCGCCTTAGGTGCAATCATTGTAGTTGATGAGATCAGTAAGATTGGCCAGGCTTACGGAAGGAAAGGGCTGAAGATCGAAGCCGTGTGGTCCAAGTGGTACTCTGTAGAATGGGCCAGGCTATGCGACATGCGCCAATTCTGCTGGAAAGTTGAAGATAATGGATCTTGGTGGGTCAATATGGGCACCGGGAGTTCTGAAGATCACGCTTCTTCTGGTCGGGTCCACCTCGAGGAGTGATGAGAATGAGAGTTAATTACGAGCTACGTGAGGACAACCAGCTTTAAAGTTTTGCGCGGAGGGTATAAAGCAGCGTTCAAAATCGATCCAGTCCGACACATCATTCAAGTCACAACAAGACTGCCACGAATTTCTGCTCCGAGTTTCTGTCGAGATGGCTTCGCCTGCCAGACCGTTCCCCTTTCTCCGCCTTCCCGGCGAGCTTCGCAACCAAATCTACGAATACGCTTTGATCGTCCAAGACACCATCGACATTCCAAACACTCTGAGCCTCAAAGATCCCTCTAAATTTCATGTTCTATCCGGCGACCACCCAAACATACATCTGCTTGCAACTTGCCGACAAATCCGAAGAGAGGCGCTATCGATCTGCTACTCAGCCAACAAATTCCGACAAGATATGGACGACTACGAGTATCCTTTCCTGGAACGCTTACGCGATGATTCATTGTCCTGCTTAAAGTCGATAACTTTCACTCTACCGTTTCGATTTCTGGACGCACACGCTCGAAATCCGCACCTGCGCGAGATTGCCGTCTGGCGCCTTGTCAATAGAGTCAATGATATTGGCCAGCTGTATGGACCACGAGGGTTGGATATAGCTGCGATTCATACAGTGAAATTCGCGCAAATTACGCCGTCTATGAAGCTTAGCGACATGAGACGACTGGAGTGGAGCAAAGATCCGGATGGATCGTGGCGAGTAGAGCTCAGGCCTTTTGAGGAGCTCAACTATCATTTGACGTATCCCAATGTGCGCCGGATGGCTCATCACCACTGGTATTGAGGACCTTTGCGACACAATAGCGGAGGTATACGTGAAACACCAAAGAGACTAACTCCTATTCTCATCCGCGGACATACGACGCCAAGGACCAGGTCAAAAGCGTCGGCGGGAAGTAATGTTGGAGCGAAATCGATACCTCACGAAGGCGCAAAAAGATCGGGCCTGCGCTAAGGCGCCATGGGGACACGGACGGTGCGAAGGGAATTGCCAAGTCTGAGAGTGGCCAACAATCAGCACAGGGTTGACAAGGATCCAACAACTTTTGGGGGGAGTGTGGGCACACTGGAAACCTGGCGGATCTCCCATACCAAGTGCACCACGACGGACGAATTGCAGGCCTGCCAATATCGTAGGTACATAGATCATATACTTACTGTGCACTTCGTGCCAGTGCTAGTCCTGTGCTTCTACTTTATTACACTCCGGCTTCATTGGGTAACGAGAACAGCATACATTAACTAGCACAACGCTCGATGCCGTATCGAATGTACTCTAGGAACGCTACCACAGATCTGCGACGTTGTGATTTTCGTCATCGTTTCTTGTGTTTCCCGGTCTAGGGTCGAAGGCTGGGTCTATCTTGTACGTACCCGTTACCATCTTGCTAGATTTGACTATTTCCCAGACATACCGAATTCATAATTTACCTTACTACGACCGTAATACTACAGCAATAGTCGTAAAAACACATAAACAATAGAAAGATAGTATGCAAAGCTCGATGATCAAGTTTCAAGCCGATTAAAGCATTTCTGTAACCTCATCGTCCGCCCAGATTTACCCTAAGCCAGAGCGGAACCCTAACGAAGCCCAGTCCTGCGTGGCTTTCCTAAGAACAGTACGACAGGCGTGACACAGAACACGAAATGCAGCATGGAGAACACTGAGCTCATAAATTCCAGGCAGCAGGATGTTCTAGTCATCCCTTTCATAGTTTCTCATATTGGATTACTCAAAAACACCAGCCTCCTCCTTTTCCTCCAACACCCTTCTCAACCCCTCCTCATCTCCAGGCACAAACTTCACCTGATACCGATGCGGCATCGTAACCAAACTCGTCGGATCACAACTCCCCCTCACAGGATGCACATCCACATCTCCAGCAGGCAAAATCTCAAAACAACTCAACATCCTCATAAAAGTGAGATATAATTCCCGATTCGCTAATAAACTCCCCGCACACATACGATACCCCATGCCATATGTGAAAAGCGGAGCGTCAGGTTTCTCTAACCAACGCTCTGGCCTGAATTCCTCGACATCCGGACCCCAAACTTCTGAGTCCATGTTGCAAGCCCAAGCGTTCAAGAAGATTGTGGTTCCGGCTGGGATGAGTTTATTCTCGTAGATTATGTCTCGGACTGTAGAGCGAGGGAGAGCGAGACGGAGGACTGTGTAGTATCGGAGACATTCTTTGACTAGAGCCATAATGTATTCGCATTTCATGTCGTCGTTCTCGTCGCAGAGGAGTTTTGAGGAAGTTTTCCGGATCTCAGTGATGGCTTTGGTTTGGATGTCGGGGCGTTGGCTTAAGAGGGCGATGGACCATTGGAGGAGTGTTGTGATTGTGTCGAGACCACCGGAAAGCATGGTCAGGGAGATTGATGTTAGTTCTTCCTTGTTAAGAGTGGCTTCTTTGTCGAGGATTACGTTTGCTTGGATGCAGGGTTTGTGGGTGCCTTTTTCCATTCTATCGTCGAGGTCCTGGTTGAGCTTCTTGAGGTAGACGTCTCTGCGGGCTCTCATCTCGGTGGCTTTGCGAGTGCCGAAGCTGAAGGGGTTGAGACGAAGTAATGGTATGTAGTCTTGTAGATTTCCTGTCGTAGATCGAAAGCGACTGATTTCTTCTTCGACTTCTGTGATCTCGTGGAAGAGTGCGTTTTCAGAGTCGCCCATTCTCGTGCCCCAGTTCAGGGTCAAAGACAAGCTGAGGGAGAGACGCTGAATCAGAGGCATGGGATCCACAGCTTTCTTGCCTGAATCACCATACTTGAAAGCTTCTCGAATGAAGGATAGCGTCTCAACGTCGAGATGTGGAATGTAGCTCTGTACACTAGGCTTGTTCAAAGCAGACGCCGCGCCCTTTCTCCGTCGCTTGAGGGAGTCAGAGAATGGAGACGTTCCAATAGTTGTGCCTGCTGTATTTGATAGCACCTTGTGGAAAGTGTAGAACACTGGTCTGGAGCTCAGAGCTTGCGAGTGGTTGCCGAAGATTGTCTTTGCTGCTTGAGCGCTGTTCACCACGATAACGGGAATGTTGCCGAGCTGAATCTGATAGACCGGTCCATATTTGTTGGACCATTGTCGATACTTTTCTGCTGCGTTGTACTTGATATCTGCGATATTGCCGATGACTGGAAGTCCACTTGGGCCAGTGAATGCCGGTAGTCTTGCTCTATATCGGATGACCTCATTGCTCAGAAAGTATGTGATTGGAAGGAGCACCAGAAAAATGATGACTGTGCGAAATGTATGCTCCAAAGCCTGCTGTTGTAGCAAATCAAGCGTTGATCCGATCATATTGATACTGCTCTCGCACGAAGAACGCGAATGACAAGAAGATAACGAAAATGAGACTTACCAGACGGTGCTGATTTATACGTCTGAATCCCATCTTCACCACGCAGCTCTGCATGTTGCTTTCATGTTCTCCGCAGCGATACTCGCGGGGCGAGCTGGAGTACATGAATATATTCCGTCGCGGTCCCGATTCCAGCTGCGGAAGCAAGCAAGATGAGGAAGTAAAGGGAGGAGGAACGGGCGTGGAAACAGTTCCGCACACGGACATTTGGCAAGATGACGAAAGTCGCAATCGGCCCGCTCAATCTTCCAATGAACGCGTTCAGGAGGAAGAGAGTCCTTCCTCAACATCAACATTGCAATGCTTCAATCCGCTCACAATCATCAATCAATCACGAGCCTGTGAGAAGTAGGGCAGAAGGGAAGCATGAGATCAATCCCACGAGGAGCTTTCATGAGCCGAGAGGCACTGGTCACAGCTCTTATTTCACCTCTACAGACTGGCTGATGGCTGCTTCCACTCATGAACATTCCGCAGACCTTTGACTCCGGACCTGTCGTCAACGTCGAGATAGCCGCAGAATCGCCCTTTAGGATCCCACTTTTTCCGGAGTGCCATCAACTTTCGACCATTCTCATCCGACCAGAACTGTGTTCGTCTGACCTGAAAATCTGAATCTCCCAGGTACGCCCCAACAGAGTGCTTCTCTATTCGCGACATGACATCGCGTACCCAATGCGAGCATCTGTCGTCGTCGGCAGCATCTTCCCAACACGTATATGTGGCGAAGTAATGATCTGATTGCATACTGAATGCCATGTCGGGAAGCTTGTTCCTCGAGCATGGATTCATCGCGAAATATATGCAAAATGCTTTGGGATGTGGCAAGGTCGTAAAAGCCTCCTCCAGAACATCGGTCACATTTTCATCGTTACCGATGTACGCATTCTCGGCACAGTAACGATGTCCTGCTGGATTGTTTATCTCTTGTTCCACGTATTGGTCTGTTAGAGAGGTCGGTTCGTTGATGAGTTCGATCAAAGCACCAGGAGGTCGTGTCGCATTGGCTAGTTCCAACGAAGCTTCCGCCTCTTCCTTCGAATCCTTGAAGGTCACGAAAGGAATCTTGATGCAGTGTTCTGTCTGTCCTGGAAGACACTGTGCAGCAGCAACCAGCTCAATGCCTTGGTCCAGCTTCGGCCCAATGTCGACAACCCAGTCCATCACCTGTCGATACTCTGACATTGGATATGCGAAGAAAGATATCATCATATGCGAGAACAACTTCCTTACCTCCAAATAGAACTTCGTCACCACACCGGGGAAACCAGGCCCGGAACCTCTGGCCATCCAATATAGCTCCGAGTTCTGCTCAGCATTGCAATGCACGAGCTCTCCGCTGGTTATTACCACATCCACTGCGCGGACTTTCTCGCAAGCCCAGCCCCAGTTCTTACAATTCCATCCCATGCCTCCTTGGAGCAGGAAGCCTCCAATTCCGACGTCTGGGCAATGGCCACCTCCGAACATGTAGCCATGCTTGGACAAGTACTCATTCATGACTTTTCCAGTTGTGCTCGGCGATGCTTCCAGGATCCTGGTCGACTCGTTCAGATCCAAGTGATTGTAGTTGCCCAGGTCGATCAACACCGCACCATCTCGGACGGACCAGGCGGCCCAGCTATGACCTCCAGATCTTACCGAGACACGAGCATTGTTCTGTGCAGCCAATTTGACTGCCTCCACTATATCTTGCTCGCAAGTCGCCTGAACCACCGCGAGTGGATATCTCAATGGTCGTCTATGGTTGAAGACTCTGCCCACGCGGGCTTGTTCGTATACTGCAGGATCATCGTGCTTCCAGACGGTGGGAATCGGTGCGTCTTCTATTGAACCCATTGCGAAAGTGCACTGAGTTGACAGATCCCTGTCGGTTACCCAGATGTCTTTTGGATAGACTTCGGGCAATAAGCATTCGCAAGAGATATCAATATTGCTCCAGATAGAGCTCTCAGTCCAGAGATGATACAGCTGATGATTGCTGTGGACTGATGCCCTAAAGCGCTATCGTTGAATCGCTCATTCACTCGTCGTGGTTGTAGTTAGACTTTCCTAGGTGATTGCTTGGAAAGCAGGCATGTCCCCTTCTTGCTGTCTTTTCAAGCCACTTCACTGGCGAGATCGAATGAAGGTTGTTACCCAATCTTGCCATTCAACGCCATTCTTCATCCGGGACCACATCGCTTGCGGTGCGAGCAGTTCTTAGAACCCGGTTCATGAACAACCACCTGAGCCGGTGCCAAGATCCGTCACGTGTAGCAGCGTCGCGACCCCAACAAGAGCGAGGAGAGATCACCGTATCATCAACGACCTTCAAGTCCAGGAGTGCGGATGCTCGTACTACCCCACAGCCGGCGTCCGTGAAGGTCGCGCCTCTTTGCGGAGGTAGATGTGGGCATGAGGCGCCGTCTGACAAGGCTGGTAAGTAGTCGCGTCTTTCATTGGTATGCAGGTCCTTGGGAGCATGGCTGCCATGCGATGAGTGATCCGTAGTCATGGCGTTGTCAGTACTTCAAGAACGTCACACCAGGACGCAATGGCCAGATGGAAGCATCACGTCTGATCTCCTTCAAAGCATCGACGAGCACTTAGCATGGCGACCTATCATGGCGGCACGAAGATTAATGACCTCGAACAGGTCACGACGATAGAGACCCTCACAGACCTGCAGAAAGAGAAATTGGATCACATCAACACGCTCGGAAGCGTACAGCTCCAAAATGTCCAAACGAAGGAAATCTTCCTCATCCCGACGCCATCGAGCGATCCCAATGATCCGTTGAATTGGTATCGTACATAATTCCTCGGCTGTTTGACCTGGCATTGATGAGTGTACAGGACTAAAGGCTATCGCTACTACCAAGCCTTCATTGTATGTCTTGCCATGGTAATGTGCAACTTTCTGGCAGCAGGCATGGAATATCCAGCATACCAATACTACATCCATTCTGATCCAAGATCCAGGTCCATCAGTAGCCATCGTAGAAACCACAATCGACTACTTCGGCCCTCCGGGGCCCGATTTCACCGCTAAAATCTCCAAAATCGCGTACTTCTACACCACCACAGCGTTACTCCAAGGCCTCGGAAATCTCGTCTGGATGCCCTTTATCGTAAAGTATGGTAGAAGACCTGTTTACCTCGCATCCTTCACTCTCTACACCATCACAGCAATCTGGATCGGCGTCAGCAAGACATACGCAAATACACTCGTCGCTCGAATCGTCATGGGGTTCGCTGCCGGATCAGGGGAATGTCTTGCACCATTGACCATTTCCGACATTTTCTTCTTACATGAGCGAGGCACCATCATGGCCATCTACACCGCATCCCTGAACTTCGGCGTCGCGATTGGTATCATCCTCAGCGGCATCATCACACATAACCTCGGATATCGCTACATCTACTACATCGCAACAGCACTCATCGGCTTCCTAACAATCGTGGTCTTCTTCACAATGCCAGAAACCTCATACATTCGAAGTCCAATCGCGACTCCAAGCTCCGAAGACACCACATCCCAACACCCTCCCAAACGTTCCTACATCAACGGCCTCAAACTCTATACCGGCACATACACATCGGAATCCTTCTGGAAACTCTTCATGCGACCCGTAATCATGCTCCTCCTCCCGCCCGTAATCTGGGCTACACTCGTAATGTCCGTAACAATCGGTTTCCTGGTAGCGATATCCTCAAATTTCGCATCAGCATTCTCAACGACCTACGGATTCGAGTCTTGGCAATCAGGATTATGTTTCGTCGCAGGACTCGTAGGTCCCGCGATCGCGATAGTCTTTGGAGGACATTTTTCAGATTGGACCGCGAATTATTTTACAAAGCGGAATGGTGGAATAAGAGAGCCTGAGTTTAGGTTACCTTCTATTACGATCGGACTTGTTACTGCGCCGTTGGGTTTGGTGTTGTATGGTGCGGGCATCGAGCATCGATGGCATTGGATGGTGCCGACTCTGGGACTGGGGCTTTTGACTTTCAGTATCACGCAGGCGACGAATGTGTCCCTTGTGTATATCGTTGATGCTTATCGGCCGATCGCTGGCGAGACTGTGGTGACTCAACTGGGATTCAAATGTGAGTGTCACCGTTTATATGGGTCAGTGCGGTTACTGACTTATGATGCAGCTGCCTTCGGCTTCTTGCTGTCGTTCTACACAAATCCTTGGATCGAAAAGTCAGGCTATCAGAATGCCTTTGGAGCCATGGCAGGGATCAGTGCTGCCGTTCTGGTCTGTTGGATTCCCTTCTTCGTTTTTGGCAAACGGATCAGGCATGCTAGTCTGAAGTGGCCCATCATCCAGAGAGCTGTGAAATGGAGCGTGGACCGTGAAGTAGGTGAGTGAGACAGGGAAATGTGTCGACAGTATACTATCGAATCCGAAAAGTGATGCTTCTATACGCTTCAGCAGTATTTATACATGGTATCAATCAAACACTGCGCTGCCATAGAACTCGCCAAATCTGCTCTCAATCATGTGTGGGTCCATTGCTCATACAGCCAACGTCGCTTCACCCAGATCTCGCATCAGTTGGATTAGATTCTCTACCATTGCCGGACGTTGTGGCCCTGCATTATGTGGCTGATTCGGCCGGCTTTGAGACTCCGGGGGGCTGCTCGCTGGTGTCAGGGCATTGATCATGACCTCCATGACACGTTTGGGGTCATCAAGCGCCACGATTTCGCGTCTTGCAAGCTCTGCTTCCGTCTCTGGTCGGCGATCGATAGCAGTCATTCTGGGACTGGCTTGACTTGGGCTGACGTGCGACGTTGGGCCTCGTGGGAATGGGGAGTGTGCAGAGATGACCGCACGACCCTTGTTGAGCCCAATGAAACGATGACGCTCGATCGCAGTCAACTCTTCGTCATTGCCGTCGAGATGAATCGGCTCGCCTTCATAATCAACAGCAGGAACGTGACCTTGTCGTCGGGCCTCGAGTTCTTCTGCGGATGCCGCCTCTTGTTGGTGACTGGGGGTGTGTTGTTCCATTGCTATAGCCTTGGAAAGCAGACCATAGACCCAGAACGCCAATGCTGCGTGGTAGAGAGCGACAGCGTTGAAGTCTCGCAACCAAGGCGTATCGGGAGTGGCTGTTCGGGACGCATTCGGGCTTAGACCAGGTGGCCGGCGAGCAGCCCGCAGTACTTGCCCGGCATGCCACATCGCCTGTCGACATTCTGGCGACCGGTACCACTGCTTCAAGAAGGGGTAGACCCTTCGTGCTTCTTCCTCACCTTCTTTGCCTGCGAGGAGCTGAAGATCCTCGAATGCAACGCAAAGATTCATGCGAAGCAGTTGCGAGACCATATGAACTTCCTTCGGCACGAATACACGCCAGTCCTCGATTGCAACGTAGAATGAGTCCAGTAGTCGACGCAATTCTTGACATTTCGACGATGCCAGGAGTGTTCCAGCCCATTGGAGATCGCCCGATGCCTGTGCCTTGTTCGCTGAGCTGAGTTGCGTGTATTCCCAAGCCAGGCACCAATGACTCATAAGCACAAGGTATAGAGTGAGTTCCAGATCAATTTGATTGCGAACCTGGCCCATGGTCTGCGCGTCACACATGCTCGAAACAAATGACGGCAATTGTGCGTTTGCGAGCTTGTGGAAATTGTACTGATCTCTCCACTCCTCTGCCGTCTTAGCACGCCAAAGTGACGCCGGTGATGGCAGGTCTAGCGTGATCTCGGCATACGAGATCAGTGGTGGTGTTTGAAACGCGACGGATACTTGTACGCAGTGTAGGAACACATGATAGGTTAGACGCTTGTAGGATTCTGCTTCAATCCATGCCTTCCATTTATGGTTCAGCTCTTCCGGTGTATCGCTTGGTAGAGGTCCTCTGGGTGGCGCTCGGGTCTTCTTGAATGCACCCGCTCTGCGAAGCATTGTGACAAGAGGGAAGGTAGCACTCTCAGCGAGCTCCATGGTGCGTTTGTTGCCACTCCAAGTCCCAATGAGCAGAGACGTGGCATAGGACTGCAAAGCTGGCAAGCTTCTTGTATTACTGTTATCGCGTTCAAAAAGCTCCCAATTTGCTACACGGGCTTTGTCCTGAAGTGCGTAGCCGAACTTCTGGGCATGACTTGACCTGCCCAGTATCGCACCTGCTGCGATCATCAACGTCAAGAGTTCTGGGATGGTCTCACTCGGCCTGCAAGTGGGTATATGGATCCAGCTGTCTATACTGTGCTCCATAGTCAGAAGATAGTCATTGAGAAAGACGTCAAGAACCCTGTATGTGGTCAGCTATGGAAGACGTGTGGTCTGAATGCGCAATTGATCACATACCGAGCGGACGGAAACAGTGCCACAATCTTTTGATAGTTCTGCTTGTCACAGCCTGCGAGCAGAAGCGCGACTATCCGGTCACGTTCTTGTTGGTCCATAGAAGGGACCAGAGCTATCTGTCGTGGTCTTGGTAGTTTGTCCGGGCCATGGCTCTCTATCAAGACTGAAGTCAGGTTGTGGTCTTCATTGCCCTTCTCGTGGTTGGGGACCCATCTCCAGGCCGATCGACTGTAAGCCGCGGTTCCAAGATTAATGCTGTCGTCGATCGAAGGCGTGCTAACATCTGAGACCTGATCTGATCGTCCGGTTGGCCTGTCCGTAGATGTCGGTACCAGTGCAGGATCTAGCCACGGTGCCCAATCACCAGAGAGTACGGCATCGAGATCATTGAAGTCCATGCTTAGATCCTGACTGAAATCCATCAGGTCTCGAGAGTTGAAATTTTGATTCCAAGCGAGGTTGGATGGTGGTGGCGGTGGTTGTGCTAGCGGTTGCGTCCTTTGAGCTGCCGCTTGAGCCGGGTGTATGACGGAGCTCAAGAAGGTTGTCAAGGATGGGTCGTCTGGAGCCGATATGCCATTTGCGGGTCCGTTGGCCACACTCGGTCTTATCGTTGGTGCAGTGGGAATAGCCACAATGGGTCTAGATATGTACTGAAGAGGCGGCGCGCGAACATCGTGAGGGCTCTGTGAGGTTTCTGGTGGTGTTGACCATTGATTGGGAGGGGATTGCTGCTCATCTGCTCGATACGTTGACGTTGAAGGCGCATTGTCGACCCGGCACTCTAGACCTTTTGTTCGACATCTTTTGCATGGCTTATCTTGGTCGCATTTGACCTTAATAGTCGCACATGCGGTGCAAGCCTGCGAGGCTCGTATCTTCCGTTTCTTGCCGCTCTGTTCTGTTGAGCTGTGCAACGTAGCGTGTCGTTTGAGAAGGTCGCTGTTGCTTAGTGTTAGTCTCTCGAAGTAGTCTAGAATGTCTTCGGACGCGATGCACGCAATGAAAAGGATTGAGCAATGTTGATTGAGAAAAGTCTTAATGCCGGAAGCCCGGCGTCAGGCTGCGTCACCCAACTGCATGATGAGCAAGTTTGGTATCGCATATGAGATGCTGTCCTCGGCCGATGTGGAAGTGGATCATCTCGGAGAACTGGGATATAAGCAATAAGTACTTACGCTCGAGCGAACGTCTTTCCACATTCCACGCATTTAAAAGGCTTCTCATTCGTGTCTGCAAGTCTTCTGTCAGCTAAGGTATCTCACTTCAAAGGAGTTTTTCGTGGCTAGCAGAGCGGCTTACGGCTACGGAAATGCCTTGCGAGATGATCTATTCTCCCATACGTCTTTCGGCATATGTTGCATACGAAAGGATTTCCGCTATGTCCTTCAGGAGTAGGAGCAGCACCGGTGCCCTCACCTGTGGACATGATCACGTGTATGCGCGACGACCTGGTTCTGTGCTCCCAATGCTTGGTCAAGGCCGCCGAGGCTTGCCGTTGTGCTTGGTTGTTCGACGTGCTTCCGGGCGGTCGCTGGGGGAGCAAGACGGGTGAAGTGGAGAGGGATACGGGATCGCTGGATGTTATGACCACAGCGCAAAGCCCGGCAGGGGGCTTTCGGTCACTCGTAACCGTGAGATGACTTGCATTGTCCGCCGAGAAAATTCATTTGACCTTGCCTGCAAATCCTCGTCGTCACGTTGCGGGGTCCAAGTCTGTTGTAACGCGGCCAATAGGTGGTTGTTGCACCTTGAATAATCCACCGAGCAATAACATCGCGACCATGGTGTGAATAGAGCTGATAGCGCAGGCTTGGCACGGAAAACACTCGGTAGCGCTTTCCCCACGCTTTTCCACAGCCGACTCCATCTCGGTAGCATCCAGACAATCTCGCTGCGTATGCCTGACAACGCGGCTGCCAAGAGGATGTCGACGACTGCTTCTGGAGGCGAACGGAACAGACTCGTCCATGGCTCGTTGAGATGAGACGCTCTGATCTGCGGCATAACGCCTTCTGACGCCCTATCCGGCCACTTCTCGGGTGATGAGACTCGGAAAACCAGGCGGTCAGCCGTGTTGTACGCCGGCGATATACAGGCAAGAAACCATCCTCGCGACGAGAGCAGGAGATCGAGCAGCTCGTGAGAAGTCCGGATGTTAGCAAATACAGAGTGATCAGCGAAGAACGAAGGAGAATTTGTGGCTTGGTGTGGGCCAGGAAGTCGCTCCCGGTAGAAGAGGTCCACTCAAGCCGGGGTGCAGGCGCCGAGCAGGAGAATCAACAACCACAAAGTGAAGAAACTATGGCTGCTGACAAGGGCATATTCGCATAGATCAACTTTGAATGGCGAAGTGATGCGCAAGTAGCGTTTGCCAAGACCAAAGGACACGACAGACAAGCATTCGATCTCCAATCATGAACTCAACGCGAAGAACACTGGAGGGCAAGGTCGCGGTGATAAGTGGATCTTCGTCCGGAATTGGTGCAGCAATCGCGCGTGAACTTGCCGCGAGAGGTGCACAAGTGACTATCAACTATCCATATGGACGAGTCCAGGACGAAGCCCAAAGCGTCCTTGCTAGTCTGGAGACAGAAGGCATAGCAGTGGAAGCAGACCTGTCTACAGTCGATGGACCAGGCATACTGGCCAAAGCAGCATTCGATAGATTCGGAAGGATTGACATCGTGGTCAACAAGGCTGCCCTCGCCGTCAACAAGCCCTTCGAAAAGCAGACATTGGACGACTGGGACCTGCTTGTCAACCTCAATGGCCGCGGCACTTTCCTCCTGACACAAGAATGTCTCAAGTATCTTAGCAAAAGCAATGGCCGGGTCATTAACATCTGCTCTGCCTCAGCACGCGCTCCGCCTCCTATGCAAACGATCTACGCAGGCACGAAGGGTATGGTTGACAGCTTCACCCGCTGCTGGGCCAAAGAGCTTCCGCCTAAATATGGGTGTACCGTGAACAGCGTGTCTCCCGGTCCAACGAGGACGGAAGGCTTTGCTGCTGCTGGAGAAGAAGTGATGAAGATCTTGCAGCCGGCCATCGATGCTACACCTTGTGGAAAGAGGATGGGTGAGACCAATGAGGTCGCATATGCGGTTGCTATGTTGGCTGAAGAGTCGGCGAGTTGGATCTGTGGAAATCATGTCATGGTCAGTGGAGGTTTGCATATCGATTGATTGATGCAATGCTGCCTCTAATAAAAAACACCCTCAATGATATGAGATGGACACTCCATATTTCCTCAATCTACGTTCAACAATTCCATCCAACCTGGTCACATTCTGCTTAAACTCAGGTCCATTCACACCGCTGCACAGACTTGACTTCGTTCAGAAGTTGCAGGCCCATACCCAATCTACACAGGTCTACAACCACTAACATCCGGCACCCCTCTCCCCTCCACAACCTTCGCCCCCATAACCTCATAAACAGGCAACTCCGCCAATCTACTCACAACATGATGCAGGGTCGGCAATTCATCCCAACTGAGTCCATCAATCTCAAACTTCGCATCTCCAGCCTCCCAAACCCTTTCCGCCTTAGGCTTAGGCTCCGCCTCTGCGAACCGATCAAAACAAGCATAATCCGCTTCCGCAACACCTTTATTCTTCTTCACAGTAGCAGGAATATATCTATGCACGATAATTCCGTCGTCGGCCTCGCCTGAGATCGAGCCTGTGGAGGTTGCGGGATCGACTTCGCGGAGATTCGAGAGATGGAAAGATCCCCAAGTAGCGCCTTGCCAGGATGTACGAATGTGGTAGCTTGACGAACGACGATGGACGTCAATAGCGGAGTAGAGTTTCGGCATACCGAGTTCTTCGCGACCAGAGACGATGGGGTCTGTGAGGGATTCGAAGAGGATGGGCATATATGTTCCTGAAACTGTTGTGCCGTCATCAGGTTTCGTGTATTGGACGCCGTGGATGTAGAGACCGATGTGATTGTAACCTGAGCCACCGAGCCATTCCATCTTGTTTAGGGTTGTTTGAGAGAACGAGGCGTAAGCGATTGTGCCTGGAGTTGTGAATTTGTAGCCTGAACGACCGGGCGGGAAGAGGTTCTGGAGAGCGGTCTTGGAGGTTTTAAAGCGGATGCTGGCTGTGGTGAATGTGCTTTGTGTTCCGTCTCGTGGGTGACCGTAGTGGTTTTGGCGAGGACCTGGCATGGGTCCAAAGGCGAGTGGCATGCGCCAGTATTTGTTTGAGATCTTTGACCATTGGTATTCGCGGAAACGCTGGGCTGAGTTGTCGAATTCGTCGTGGCCGAAATTGTAGGCTGTGAATTGGAACATGTCGAGGTTGTTCTTTTGGAGGTTGTCAGACCCAATGAGGCGGGAGAAGGTCTGGATTTTAGTTGCTCGCTCATGCCTGATTTGATCGTATAGAGCTAGTCGTTCTGCAACCTCTGCTGCCGTTGTCCCAAGAGGGAGGACGGTAGCTAGTGCTGCGGCATCCTCGATAGCGGCACCCGCGCCTTGTCCCTGATGAGGCAAGAATGGGTGTGCTGCGTCTCCAATCAATGCCAGACGGTCTTTGTTCCATACAGGAATCTCTTCCATATCGAGTAACGTCCAGGCCTTGAGCGTTTCTGGATCGGCTTTCGAGATCATGGCCAGTACAGACGGCTCGAATTTGCCAAAGACTTTGAGCATAGCTTCGAGACTGGCCTCGTTGTTCCAGTCTGAACTAGCATTCGATTCTGATTCAGGATGGATGGCAACGTAGTTGAGAAGTGTGTTGTTTGAGGTAGGATACATCACGATACGGCGGTCCTCGGCATACCAGATCTTCAGCTCGCCCGGATCATCGACCATGTGAGCTGTAGCCGGATCGCTCTTGAGAGCGTCTCGAGGTATCAAGAATCGGAATGCGCTTTTTCCACAGCTGAAAGGCTTCGCATCTGGCGCAATCCGCGTGCGAGTCACGGAGTGCACACCATCGGCACCAACAATTACATCTCCTCGAATAATGTCGCCATTATCCAAAGTCAATGCGCCCTCAATTTCGTCCACAGCCACAACTTTGCTGGCTGTGAACAGCTCGCAAGGCTTGCCTTTTCTAGTTGTTGCAATTGCAGCGCGCTTCAATGCCTCGTGCAGGTGAATTCTGTGAGCCAAATGCCAAGGATGTTGCCAGATTTTGTTGGGTTCTCGTAAGTCAATGCTCTTCATGACATTCCCAGCATGATCTGTCTCGGTGAGCTTGCACATAAGATTCGAACCAAAGTCTTCCGCCATGACACCCAGTCTGCGGAGGACTCCATTACTGTTGGGAGCAAGATGGATAGCGGCACCCAGCTCCGAAGCGAATTGTGATCGCTCGAGGATTTTGACATTGTGTCCTTGTTGCCGCAAGGCGATAGCTGCGGTGAGACCACCAATACCAGCACCCGCGATCAGTACTGTAAGGCCAGAATCCCTGGGGGTGTTGCCGCCGTTAGAGATTCCAGTGTCATTCGGGTGTGTACCGTTTGTTCCATTGCCGTTTGTCGCAGGCTCAACCTGATACGAGTGCTTCATCCTGAAGGCAGTGATGGAAGCGGAAATGCAAATGTCACTAAGAGGAGAGAGGAATGGAACACAGCGCTCACCTGCTCGAAGGTGCAGACAGGGTAGCGAGTATACTTCAAAGCAGGTCGCCCTCTCTCCGCTCCCATATGCCTAGCCCACTCGTTTGGAGACCAGATCGGACCCGGTAGTTTGATGACCCCGGACGTTGTCCATGACAGCCTGCACTGGTCAGCAATAATAGATCCTTCGGCCTGCGGCAGGCAGTGGATGGTGCTCTAGACATCGAGTATCACGAGTTCAAGCTGTGCGAAGAGGGTTTGGACTGAGTTGCTAGCTCTCGTTCATGTCCCACTCGCAAAAGCTCGGGTCCACCGCCATCGGAACACCCACCGGAAGCTGAAGCCGTCCTGCGAATACAGACCAGATGCTCTGTGCATTTGTCTAACGACAGATCAGAGCGGCATTGGAGCATCGACGGCTGTGTAAGCAAATGGTGGAGCTCTTGGTCGCTTTCGACGTACAGATGTCTGCATAACAGCTCGGGCTTCCGGGCTAGGACTGTCCCGTTGGCGTTTTAGTCCAGCATAGCTTCGAAAAGTTCTATGCAAGCATATCGTTTGGTCTTCCCGAATCGCATCGATACACGTTGAATCGTTCTAGACAGCCCAAGTAAGAAGATGTCACCAAGCACGACCGGCACAAAGACGCTGCCAGACAACCACCTGCCTAGACCCAAGCGTTACATTACCACCCACAATCAAGATGCAGCTGCAACCTTTCACGAGCTCGAGCCCGAGTTGCCATGGGAAGACATCGTAGGTGCGAAGGGCGGCTTGGCCGAAGACCGCTTCTCACTCGCGTATGCCACGAATCAAGTCCCAGTCCAATTGAGCTCCGACAAAGATGTCGAGACGTATCAACAATATCTCGAGAAAAAGCCAGGGATCACGATCCGCGGTGGAACTGTTTTGCGATACGTAGATATTGCTCCAGGAAACACGTCGCCTATGCACCGAACAGTAAGTCTGGATTATGGCGTAGTCTTGGAGGGACAGGTCGAGGCGATTATGGATTCCGGCGAGAGTAGACTACTCAACAGAGGTGACATTGTGGTCCAGAGAGCGACAAACCATGCTTGGAGGAATGCCAGCAAGACTGAGTGGGCCCGGATGCTGTATGTGCTCCAGGAGGCGCAACCAGTAACATTGCCAGATGGAAGCACTCTCGGAGAGGACTATGGCTCAATGAAAGGCGTGCGAGCATCGTCTTGAGTTAGCGAAAGAATTGCTCGCATCTCAAGTATGCTCCTGGAGGACGGGAAGAAGAGTCTTATAGCCCTCGTCACGAAGTGCGGATTGTCATGGAAGCCGCTATGACTGCAGATGATGACGGAGAAATAAGAAAATAGACAGGCAATTTAAAGTTGCAGCTTCCCAATACCCTTGCATATCACGCCAACCTCCGACAAACAACCAGCTCGAGTACAGGTGTCGTTAGCCGTCGCCGTGAAACATAACCTTGCCTTGCCCAGGAGACGAAGACCAGGAGCTGATCCTGGGAGAGCCAGACGGGCGGATGCGTAGGCTTAGTATAGGACGACCGCCATGATACACGTTCAATGCCTTTGCGTCCTCGAACGCCGATAGCAGCGATTGGGGGTTCCATCGATCGCCTGCGGCCAAGCATGTCAGCGCGCTCGCGACTGGCCCTAAAAGATGAAGAGCTCGGCAAGCGCGACGACGACTGGAGACCAAGACACATGCACACTCAATCGCCGTCGATAGCGCCATATCTGCCCTGGCGGTGGAGGAAGAAACGGCTGCTGATTGTCGTTGCGCTTGTCCTGGTCATATGGGCGCTGCATTACGTGCCGGGAGGTCTGACCTTGGGAGGTCGGCAAGAGCAGGTGTCGTTCGCTGGGAACAACATACCTACGTATCGCGTACATGAGGGCTACGATGCTGTGAGAGCTCGGGAGCCGAAGGGCGCGCCGCCCAGAGATGAGAGTGAGGATGCAGAGGAGGACCCAGCAGTGAAGCAATACTACAATGGCATGGTGAGGTTCTATAGGCTGGGCGCAACCCTCCAAAAGATCTCACGTACCATGGGCACGTATCCGCAGAACCGCAATGTACTGTTCGTGGCATCGTCGCTGAAGAGCTTGGCCAATTTGATACCAATGGCGTGCGAGATGGCCAGGCTTGATCGCAACTACGTGCATATCGCAGTCTTCGGCAGGAGTCCGCTATCTCTTGAGGAGCTCATGGAGATGAATGGCGTAACGTACGAGAGTTGCACCGCCTATTGGCACGATGCGCGTGGCGATTATGCCGAGTTCAGCTCAGACGCGAGGGCGGAGTCCGCGGTCAGAGGTGCTATCAAACACATTCAGGATTACATGCACCCGCAAGCTATCATCATGGACGACAGCAAGAGAGAGGAAGCATATTTCACGAGAGCGATGCGCTTCAAGGCAGATGCTCTGGACAAGCCTTTAATCGAGATCCCATCGGGAAAGTACGAAAATTGGTTGTGGATGACCAAATTGAGCGCTGCAAGTCTCGTCCATTGGCATAAGCCGGTGATCGATATCGTGATACAGGCGCCGACAGAAAGCTCAGGAAGCTTGATCCGACTGTTGCAAAGTCTCACCAACGCAGATTACAGTGGTCTGAAAATGCCAAGACTTACGATTGAGCTGCCTTCCAAGATTGAGCACTTCCTGCAGAAATACCTCGAAGTCAACTTCCAGTGGCCACCAGGAAAGTATTCGGGTAGGGACCCGAGCCTGCTCACTGTCCGGCATCGAATACCATCCTCGCGCCTGAGCACCGAAATGGCTTCGTTGAGGTTTGTGGAGTCATTCTATCCAAGTAAGAAGCTCGATCACTACCTTCTGGTGTTGTCGCCACAAGTAGAGCTTAGTCCGCTCTTCTTACAGTATCTACATTACACGCTCTTGGAATACCGGTATCAAGGCCCATACGCATCGTCGGGATCCGAGAATCTCATTGGTATATCTTTGGATGTGCCCACCTCTTCCCTCAATGGCAAGGCCGACTTTGCGGTACCCAAGGTATCGAACATGAGCTACGGCAAATTTGAGGAGGAAGAACAAGTCAACATGGAGGATCCTGCACCCTTTCTCTACCAAGGTCCAACCTCGACTGCGACTTTGATGTTTGGGGACAAGTGGATGGAACTTCACGACTTTCTCTCCTGGCGCGTCAAAGCGACGCATGCAGGCAAAGCCATGAAGACCAACAAATTCGTTTCTGAGAGGCAGCCGTCTTGGGCCGAATTCCTGCTAGAGCTCATGTGGGCGCGCAACTGGTTCGTGCTGCACCCTGCATCTGCTTTTGTTACGGTGCACAATGAGATGGCGCAACTACCGGAGGAGTTCTTGCGAACGCCGCAAGATAGCAAATCGACGGATACGCCGATTACGCCTGCGCATCCAGAGGAGGAACCTTATCTGCTATCTGCGGAGCAACCAGTCCTGACTGATCATCTTGAAGCCGACCCGTCACGCAACTTGATGCCGCTGCACCAGATGTTACCCTTCAGCGGAGAGTTGCAGGAACCAGCGCAACTGCCTGCAGTGGCTTTCAACGGCGGCTTTTCTCAGATGTATACACTTGGCGACCAGATTGAGGACTATGTCACGCAGTTTCGAAAGTCTTTCGGTGGATGTCAGGGTGAGGCGGTCACGAGGCCGAGGATCATAGAGGCTGGCAAGACAGATGACTTGTTCTGCTTGGAAGGACAAGAGATGAAGTTTGTCGGCGAGTACCAGTCGGTAGAAGACACGGATGAGCAAGTCGCTCAAGCAATACTGGATAGCACGATAGACTACAGCGACGAGGACGAGGAGTCAACTAGCACTATCGGTGTCACACAGGCTGTCACTTCGACGAAAGCGGCGAAGGCAAAGGACATCGGGCCTGAGGAAGTAGAGGTGCCAGAAACCATACCAAAAGGCACAAGTGACGATTGAGCCATAGCACTCATGAGATCGCGAAGTGCGTTCCAACAAACTCGTGGAATGGCTGAAGATCATGCCCACGCTCAGCAGACGCCGCTATCGATACCGGATTGCCAAAATACGCGATGATACGATCACGCGACTGCTGCTGCATCTGGTTGCTTTGGGCAAAGAGACTTCGATCAGGACTCGTTCTCTGCCCTGCCTCCCGCTCTCTTGAACAGAGCATTTTGGGACGAGTAGATCGTCTACCTTTGCCACCGAGCCGCGCAACTGAAGTAGCCATGATAGATATAGAGACGACCAATCACTTGCATATACAGTTCGCGAAACCATTCTACCGCTATCACGCTTATTCCTGTCAACTCTTGCTTTGGAGGTTTGAATGGATGACTTGGCAGCCTCAAATCGGAAAAGCATGCGGCTCCAATGCATGATAGCGCTCACCTGGCGGATTGGATGCTCGAGGAGAGGCAGGTACGGCCGTGAGAACTTACCAGTCAGTGGCACCACACCTCATCTCTACGTGCTTTGGGAATGCCGTTCAGGCTTGCAGCACATCAAGGTACGCACTCACTAGTGTTAGCAACAGCTCGCTGATTTACATTTCGTAGGCCGAACATGTTCAGGCCGCTCGCAATGTAGCAACTGTCAGCGCCGCGGAGGCACGTCTGGCAGAGGGTTGACTAAAGCTTTGGCTACGATTCAGCCTAACGCACGTGATTGATCGACCCATATCACATTCACCCCGGAAAAGTCGGGCTGCACGGAATCAGTCATCTCTGGCCACCTCCATCGACGACGGGAGACAAATGTTTCGTGGCGATCATCGCCATCCACAAGCTGCAACGACGGCTTTTCCCTTGAGGACACCAATCGGCACGACAGTTCTTGAGCGCAATATACAGGGTCAACACATAACCCTAAGTCAGGCGTACCCGTTAGCATAGTAGCCGACAGAAGTCCCACTAGCCCAAACCACCCGACCCAAGCGCAATGCTGCTCATCGACCGATACTTGATGGTGGTCTATCGACCGCCTCGAGAGAAGGGAGGACTTTGATTGCCGCGGCCTGTGTATCTCGGGACCGGCCAAGCTCACACAAACTCACCAAGACTCGGTGACAGGCATTCGCAGCCTATTTAGCGCCACCTGCTTGCATTAATTGGGTCTCCAAAGAGACTTCGTGCCTGGCATCTGGCTGTTTATGCGTGGCATCACCACATGGAAAACATGGTCTCGCCGGGCTTGAACTTCGGCAGAGAACAATCAGGCTGAGACTCGCCATTGATATGGGACGAATGCAATTTCCTGTTTGAGCACATGTTTTCAGGTATTCAAATGGTCAACACTCAGGCTGAAGTAGTCGCAAAGCGCAGTCCATTCTCTCTCCTGTCTAGCTTGATAAGATGCGTCTCCTGCTGATCGCCTTCCTCATTAGCTTCGCATGCGGTCGAGGTCTCAACATCGACGACTCCATCTTACGCCGCGACACCGACCCAACCACCTCCTGTCCAGATAACTCAAACACAACTCGCCTGAACGAAACCAACTCCCTTCAAGACATAATCCACAAATGGGGTCACCTCTGGTCAGGAAACTACACCTACGCCGACGAGATCCTCGATCCTGAAGTCTCTCTGCACCAAGATCGACTACCTGGCCACGCAGATGGATCAAGCCCAAAGAACCCAGACTTCCGAAAGAATCCTTATACTAGTGTGCAAATCCCCATTCAGGGAAAAGAAGCATTACTAGGTGGCATCAAACATTTACACAACGAGTTTGAGTATTATCGGTTTATAATCTTGATGAGCTTTTGGTCCGAGGATAGGAGTACGCTTGTTACGAGGTGGATGTTGAATGCTACTATTAGGGAGCAGACGGATCAGGTGTAGGTTCACGACCAAAGGGAGGGCGGAAGCGCAGCGAGACCGTCAACCTTCTCTGCAGCTTCTTCCAATTGTCTCCTCGCTAACACTTGCATCCAGTCTCATTGAACCAGGCGATAAGCTTCATAACAATGGAACAGATATCGTGATGTTCGATAAATGCACTGGGAAGATCAAGCAATGTATCACTAGTCAAGACAACTTGGACTTCACGTATCAGTTGGGCATGAATGTTGTTCATCATCCAGAGCTGATGCCGAATGGGACTAACTGTGCGGGAGATGCGTATGATGGAGTTGTGTGAGGTGAATTGGCAGCGGAAGAGAGAGAGGTCGTGGGTCGTGGTCGATTGGATATGAGAAGTTTGAGGAAGAGGCTCACTATCGTGACCATTGTGTACCACCTTCCTGATGAATAGCTCCTCTTTCTATCGATGTCTAGATTGGTTTGCATCATTCATAATACAACAAGATCTGATGAGAATCGTGAAAGAACGACACGATAGAGTTTCAGAGATTGCAGCCTGAGGCAAGAACGACTCGCACCTGCACTCTCAAAAATCTCAAGATACACTGCACACAACAAAACAAACATTCGCCACAATGTCTGAAACAAATCCAGAACCCTCCCAAACCTCTCAAGATGTAATCGCAGAGTCCTCATGTAAATAAATCCGACCCCATTCTCATCCCATTCAAACATGCTTTTCTAACCCCATCCCAGCCTGCTCCCAACCATCAAAGTCCCCATCTTGCGCCAACTGCAACAAACTCGAAGACTCTCCCGATCCAGAAGAAACCCCAAATCTCAAACCTTGCATCTCATGTAAAAGTGTTCTGTACTGTTCACGAGATTGCAAAAAAGCACATACCAAACAACATAAAAAAGTTTGTGCGAGTTTGGCTCAGGAGTATTCTAAGACTGCGGATATTAAGATGGCGAAACCTTCGGCACCGAAAATGAGTGGGAAGGGGGGCAAGATTGGGAAGTGGGAGTATGATACTTGAAATGGGAAGGGAGTTTGGATGTTATTTGAGAAGTGATGAGAGGGTGGCAATTGAGATGATGGCTATGGAGATTCATTTGATCAGGCATAGAGTGGATGGTTGGCGAAGTGCAGGAATGAAGTGAACTCTGCCTGTTGACAGTCGGCATGTATTCAGTGGCGGGATGGCCTCGAATTTCTACAACAAGGCTTGGCGAGACAAGTTGCCGGACGTCGCTGTCAACGAGGGTTGAGGGCCACCAGCAACGAATGAATTTTTGCGAGTTGCGCTTGGCTTATAATGATCACGAATAAGGACCCATGTGACTGCAGAGCCACCTACATGTCTTGATCCCACGCCTGCAAACCCATCGATATGTACGCAAACTGTTCTACGCTCGCACTGCCGCTCTGCCAATGTGCACTGATAGCAACATACTCTTTGTAAAGCACAACCGTCTCTGCGAGCCACCAAGACTCTGTGTGATTCCTTCCCGTCAGTTCCTGTCGCGTGACGAATCCATACCTCACGCTTAAGAATCAAGACGGCCTTCGCTCAGCCGTGATGACGCTATCGTCATCCTGTGTGACTTCGATCCATTCCTTTTCAGACTCTTGTTCTACTTTCTTCCCGGCAAGCGACTCGGTGTGGTTTCCAGCCAGTGTCAGATCCACCGTTGTTTCTTGAGAGATGTGTCCGGACTTCACGGTGGTTTCGTCTGCGCTCGCACTCTCTACTGTGGCCATATCCTTGGAGACACTTCCGGCTCGCGGAATGGTATCCTGAACAGGAAAAGCAGCATCAATGTCCAGAGACGGCAAGACCGGGGTCACGTTTCTATGCATTGCATATCGTTGATGCAGTCCCGGGAAGTGTTTGGCCAGGAATGCGTTGTAAGTGGGTAGACAGCCGGCTATGATTGCAACCAACGTCTCAATGCTGGAATAGACGGAAGCCTGAGGGTCTTCCCAAGTATCGTCATGGTTGTGAGTCACCGCGTACAGACTGTAGAGTCGAATGATGCTAATCAAGCAAACAGATCCTCCAAGAGCAAAGACGGCCATCAGCATTTGTTTCTGCCTTTTGGGTAAATGCAGAGTGTTTACGACTGGAAGTGGTAAAAGAGCGACTGCGATATCTGTGGCGATGCTGAAGGTCGTGTTGAAGAACCTGGTGAGCGGAGTCAGTTGGCAGGTGATATTGAAAGCTTGATATTTCTGAATCTCACCATATTGGTCTTGCTGTGAGACAGTGTCCTGTTCGTTCCGGATGCCAGAAATATGAGATGGGCTTGCACATAAATAGAGTCACGAAGCAAGTCGTCATTGTGTAGGCGATCACGATTAGGCCAAGCAATCCCGCGACATAGCGAAACTTGCGAACTGATTCGAACACCCGAATGCACTGAGCGATCTGTATGACGTGTCAACTCAGCACTAGAGATCCGCACATCGCGAGAAGAGACTCACAATGGACACTTTTGCGAAGCCAATCCCGATCTGGTAGAAGTACACACTTAGCCAGAAGCAGAGCAATCTGTTTGATATTTGCTCGATGGTCAGGCTGGCTTGATGACGTCCCAGTCCAAAATGTGCTTGACAGTATCAGCATTGGCGATGTTGTTGGTACCTCTTACAGGACTTACTCTCAACAGCTATGACTGCTGTGTAGATGCACGTAAAGAAGATGGCCAGCGTCATGAGTATGTCGTCCCACCATATCCTCCTCACAATTTTGAGGCGGGTATAGAGCCTCACAGCCACTGCAATGATAGCAAAACCTGTCGCCGTGAAAATAACAGCGTATATAGCTGTTGGTGAGGCATGGCCACTGACAGTCATGTTTGATTAGTTGGATCTGGCTGTATGAATGCTGACCTTTCTACGAGCATATTGAGGACGCGGCCGCGGGCAGAGCAGTTCTAGATTTTATGAGCTGTACGCCTATCCCATGGCATTGGGATTCTGAGAGCTCGGATTGAGTTCTTCACAACTCGCATATTGCTTTCCAAAAGAGTAGTGACGTTCTTCATGATAGCTCAAGCAGTGACACCATTCGTTGGTTGGTGTCGGGTGAACTGCGAGAGTTGCGGTATCGTTATGCTCCGTCAGGGAGCAAGGCATTTAAAGGCATGGCGAGCAAGGACCGGACCAGCTCCGCATTGCGATGTGATTCGTCCAGCAATTTGCGTTCTTTGTGTCTTCGAGCCGGTACCTGCTGTATCTCAGTATTCGAAGCCCTGATTCCCGGCAAAGAGCAAGCGACACATTTTCATTTTGATGTATACGCAGAGCCGATGACGTTCCGGTAAGAATTGGCAAGTGTTCCGCGGATGTACGAGTGCCGTGATTCTGTTTGAGTAGTCGGGCTCTCGACTCGAGCTCAGATCGATCCCGCTCATATCCTTGCCGAACCTCTCAAGTCGGGCCTACGGCAAGTCTAAGCATTCGCGACCGGCTCGCGTGTCGTTCAGAGAAGAGAGTACCATGTCGAGCTCGCTGAGGAGAGCGCAGCTCGCTGCGATACAGCTATACAGGTCCGGGTAATCAAGCCTTGAGTCTCAGGCTGTGTCGCGATGGCATACCCGACATTGTCCCGGGTTTTGTTAGTGCGCCCAAGCAAAGATCTTCGGTCCGGGGCGGACTTGAGTCCGGTTCAAAGATTCGCGACTTCGCGAAGAAACACTTCCCGTGTAAATCACCTTAACAACTAATACCACCAAAACGCCATGACCTCCGTCGACGAGCTATTCAAGAAGCCTAATCTCCCACTTGGCTCTAATAAACGCAAATTTGAAGAGCCGAACGCCCAAGAAGTCTACAAAGCCAGCAAACTCTCCAACGGCTCATCACCACATGGAAATGGCGCTTCAGTAGAGGATGCAGAAGACGATGACGACCTCGAAGCGGGACCGGAACTTCCACCCGAGGACGACGATGGTGACGACGAAGACGGAAAGTTCTTCGGTAGTGGCATGACCCGCGATGCAGCAGAAGCTCTTGACTACATCAACGAACAAGATGGAGAGATTTATGCGGAAGAGAAGATCGACTCTGCATGGCTACGGCGACTTGCGAACACGTTTGAGAAGAAAGTGAGCAAGAATGCCGAGCTGCGCGCAAAATTCGAGTCGGACCCGGCAAAGTTCATGGGCAGTGAAGCGGATTTGGACGCTGAGATCAAGAGCTGGAGTTTGTTGAGTGAGCACCCAGAACTGTATCCTGAATTCGCGGAAAGTGGGAGTGTAGCAAATCTATTAGGATTGCTGGCGCACGAAAATACAGATATCGCAATCGGTGCGATTGAGATTATCTCAGAGTTGCTTGACGAGGATGTGGAAGCTGAGCAAGAGCAGTGGGATGTGCTGGTGTCCGCATTACTCGATGCGGACCTCATGGACCTGCTCATGAGTAATCTCGGACGCCTCGATGAAGAGAATGAGAGCGATCGGAGTGGAGTCTATCACAGTCTGTCGGTGATGGAGAGTTTGGCGGGACAGCAGGCGATTGCAGAAACGATTGGCACAGAAAGAGTTTTGATGTGGCTATGCAATCGAATGAAAGCACCCGAGAAGCCCGTTGGACAGAACAAACAGTACGCGGCAGAGGTGCTGCAGGTTCTGCTTCAATCGTCTTCGCTTCTACGAAAACGGCTAGCGATCGATATTGATGGTGTGGACCTCTTCCTCCAACTACTGGCAGCATACCGGAAACGAGATCCGCAGAAAGACACTTCGGAGGAAGAGTACGTCGAGAATCTTTTCGACGCCCTTACCTGCGTGGTCGACGAAGCAGAGGGCAAGACCAAATTTGTCGAAGCCGAAGGCGTGGAGCTAATGCTCATCATGCTTAAAGAAGGCACCAAGAACATCGCACAGCGAGGGCTGCGAGTGCTCGACCACGCCACAAACGGCCAAGGTCTGGCATCATCACAGGTGTGCGAGAAGATTGTCGAAGCTGCAGGGTTGAAGACGACCTTCAGCATGTTCATGAAGAGCAAAGATGCTGCAAATACCGAGCATCTGCTTGGTATATTCTCAGCTCTACTTCGATTATTACCCGGCGAGTCTGCGGCACGAATCAGGATGCTGGCAAAGTTTACAGAGAAGAAGCATGAGAAGATCACGAAATTACTGCAATTGCGCAGCGACTACGCCAGAAGAGTCGCTGCTGTCGACAAGGAGATCAAGCTGGAGCAAAAGACGCTTTCCGATGACGAGATCGATGAGCGTGAAGCCGAATGGTTCTCAAGGCGTCTGGACGGTGGGCTTTTCTGCTTACAAATGACTGATGTAATTCTTGCATGGCTAGTAGCTGAAGATTCGGAGGTCAGAGCGAAGGTCTCAAAAGAAGTCGAAGGTGGACTAGCTGTGATACGAACCTCACTGGAAGAACAAAAGAAAGGTCTCGAAGGAGGCACGACAGAAGACGAGGATACCGGAGACATGCTCGATACCTTGATTGGGTTCTTGCAGTAAGGTAGCAATCAATGGCTTGGTTCCTCCCTCTTACAACTTCTGAATCTGCTCACTTAATGAGTAACACAAGCCAAAACACCACCTCCCTTGCAACCAATATCACTCATTCTAGCACCTTTCCAAGACGTCCTAAATGTTCCTCTGTTCGCACAGCTTCGATAGGAATTCTTGGAACACTAAAATAACCTCCAAGTCAGCGTATAGTCATTTTATGATGAAGAAAGGATTTGCTTACGCATTGAGGTTGAGAACCGCTGGTACACGTGAGTGCATTCTGCGCCGAACCGACATCGAGGCAGCAGTACACTGCAAAGGCATTGGTTGCCAATCCGAGAGTTGAGAGGAGGGTGATGAGTTTCATTGTGAATGGTGATGTGGTGGTTGTTGTTGTTGTTGTTGTTGTTGTTGTTGTTGTGTGTGGAAGATGGTTTTAGAGCAGGAGGACTGATGGAAGGCAAGTCCTGTCTTTCATACACAAGCTTTCCATCCGGAGGCTTTCTCTACGTTGGCTGTCGCAAGGTCATCCCACGCTATGATGAGTAGGATCTCCCATGGTAAAGCAGGTTGATCCATTTCTCGGACATGGCGAGCAAGGCATGTCAGTAGGATTCCCTACACCAGAGCCGGGGCGTTATTTTCTTGACATGGCAAACACGACTTGGGATGCCAGACTAATTCACGGGGGTTAGAGAAGAGATAGCCCCGAACACGAGTGAGTCGTAGGGACAACCAGTACAACCTCCATCAGTGTCTTAATATAGTATTTTGGTCCCGAGTACGAGGAGATCTCTATTCCATTTCGATCTGGCAAGGATGAGACGAGATCAGATATTCCGGAGTGCTTGCGTAAGATAAGCCGGAGGCTTTCATGCAATTCTGTGGCTTAGCAGCTTATTTAAATGGCTCTCAGACGATACTGAGGCCGAACGTCGTCATATCTCCGAGGTTTCAATAGCGGTAGCAGTGCTTGCTTGACTTGCAGAGGTCATATCAGCCATCTCAGTGCTACGCTGACCTTTGCCTCATCCATCGTCCTCTGGCACTCCGCACCGTGCCGTCTGAATTCTCATGACAGCCTCGCACATGCTCAGTCTTTCTGAGCCACTACCTCGCTTGTCCGACTCATCATGCTCTCGCTTTTTGACAAGATTTCTAGCGTGGTGAATTCGCGTACATGGAAAGCACGTAAGAAGATTCGACGGGCTTAGGCCCGGCAGCCTAAACGTAGTCTATCACGTACCTGAGCGGTTTTCGGCGATTTTCTGGCGTTTCCGAGTGTTTCGCGTTTCTGAGTGTTTGAGTATCTGGCATTTCCGAGTGTTTCGCGTTTCTGAGTGTTTGGATATCTGGCTGAGTACCTAGCATATACGAGCTCTATCCGAGCTTTTTAGTCAGCTAGACCTCGCTGTCGCTGCCTATTTGGGATGCTATATAACCTCTGAAGACATGATTGTATACCAAATTCTCGTAATCCGAAAATTTCGAATTCCCAAATCTTCGTGTTCTAAGATTCTGAGCTCTTTACAATCTACAGTATTTATAATCTATAGTCTTCAAACTATGTCGTCTTCAGATTATGTCATCGTTAAATTGTGGCGTCTTCAAATTGTGTTGTAGTCAAATTGTGTCGTCTTCAAATTGTGCCATCTTCAGATTATGTCATCCTTAGACTGTGTCGTCTTCACATTCTACGCTGTTCGAATTGCGTAGTATTCTCATTATGCAGTTTATAGATTATGCAGAAATCGAACTTGTACAGCGGGCGATGCCGACAGCCCAATCAGAGCCTTAGATACGCCAATCACTGAGAACTGCCAGTTACTTCCTTACACTGGCACTGTGTCGTAGTGTATTGCTTCAAATCTCAAGAGGCCGTCTCTAGAGGTCGTCTCAATGATGTCGTTGGGCTCGCAGCAAGATCAGAATGACGGCGGCAGACCGGACATTCCTTTGAGATCGTTCACGCTAAAGATCCATGTTTACTGTAGTGCACCTTGCTATAGCCCGCCGTAGAGAATGCTAATAAACCCTGTCGGTGCACGCTGTCAGGTTCCACAACTTCGTCGAATTGTGGACCGACCTTTTCGCCAAAGAACTCCGGTATCATCAGTAAAGGGATGCTAGGAGTTGTTGTTTCAGCGGCACACGGCCATCTCGACGCGACGCGGCTCCGCTCAAACATCAACATCCATCATACTTTCAAGGCGAGCTGTGTGCATATTTGTGAGCTTCGTTGGTTCGTCCGACCAGTCTACTCTGTGCAAAACAGGCGATCCGGGCAGCGATGGACTGTCTTCCAACGGAGCTCTTGGACCTGATCTTGGACTTCGTGGAGATCAACAGGCAAACTTTCAATCATGGCTATCAATATGAAGCCTTCTATCGCGACTTTCACGCGTTGACGCTGACATCGAAGAACCTGCATCGCCTCGCACAGCCTCGCCTTTATCGACAGTTTCAATCCTTGCATCGAGGGAGAGGCGTCGTAAGGCTAGTCAGAACACTGTGCGAAAACCCAAAGCTCTCGCAACACATTAAGGTCATCGATGTGGCCCCATCAGTGGCAAATCCATCGAACATCTCGCGGGCGCAGCTGAGCGAAGCCGTCCTTTCTGCTCTCGACAAGGTCATGCAGTCACTCAGTGCGGAACTTGTGATATTCGATGCTGTGGTGGACCTGTGTACCACAGCTTGGATGCTCACTCTCATCAGCATGGCACACGATATCAAATCCATAACCATACGACATATAGACGAACCTGTTATTTGGGCACAGTCCGGGTGCAAGCACTGTCCTACAATACCAGATTGTCTTCCTCTGGTTTTCACTCCAGCACGCCTGCGGCAGCTGCCGAACGGAGCCTACAGTGAACTTCGCCGTGTCTCCTTCGAGAGTGACAGATTTTGTGCTGAGTTCAAGACCAGCTCATCAGCGCTGTGCTCGATCATGCATTTGCCGGCTCTCGAAACATTGCAGTGCACCAAATTCGCTGCTAGGCAAGACCCAGCAGAAGACAGGTTGTGCGCGCACAGCATTTCCGCATTAAGGAATCTTGGACTCCACAATTGCAATCTGTCTGCAAGTAGCATCCATGATCTGCTTAAGAGATGCGCAAATCTAGAGGTGCTGACTATAGCCTGGATTATGCAGACGCCCTCATCTTGTTTGGATTTCACAGAGCGTGTTGACGTTCGTGAGTTGGTACTCGGACTTCAGACGCAGCAGCATAGTCTACGCAGCCTTACGCTCACGAACATCTTCAACTACGGCCTTGCGTTCCTGAACCAGCCCGAGTTGGGCAGTCTGCGACATTTTGAGAAGCTAGAAGAACTTGCACTCGAGGAGTCCCTGTTGGTGCAGGGCTCAGACCAATTAGATTGTCAAAAGTTCTGGAAACGTGTCAATCTGGACCACATCCTCCCAAGCAACTTGCGAGCCCTCACATTTCATTCTGCCGATTATCTGAAACCTCCTTTCGTGGAAGTGTTGCGCGCTATGAGGACCTATCACGGCGATTCGCTAAGTCTCCTCTCCGTCACTTTCCCTGAACTTCCTTCTACGGCGTCCTTCACCCTTGAGCCATTGCGAGAAAGACTTGCCCGGAACAACAGCTCCGCTCTGTTAGAGAAACGCAGCATCTTTGAGGTGCCCAGGGTATATTTTGAATATCGCTGGCCTGATGGGAAAGATCGCTCCTTGCAGAAATGCTTGCCCGTGTTTGAAGACTCGTAAAAGACTCCGATGGAACTTAGGTCACTACTGGTGGGCAGACTCTGAGGACTCTTTGTACCTGGAGATCCAAGACAACATGATACCGTTAGGATAGGAGTGGGCCATAGGCGAAGTGATATTTTGGACATTGATCATTTGTCTTAGTCTAAGCTAGTAATGGCATGCCCGTCAAGGGGTAATCGCTCTGGCGCTACTCGTGCTGCCTGGCATCTAGTATACGCACCGGCCACCCGCCGAAGGACCGCCAATCCAGTGTCGTCAGCTATAAGTGATTAGCGGTCCTTCGGCGGGTGACCGGTGCGTATACCAGATGCCAGGCAGCACGAGTAGCGCTAGAGCGATTATCCCTTTGACGGGCATGACAGTACTAGTACGAGGATAGTCATCATGCATAGCACATTGACGTCTACGTTTGGATCATCAGAGCCGCCTCTAATTTTCAGTCTGACCGCTTTTAACACGCCGATTCCAACCCGTGGCACTGATCTGGCCAACAAACTGAAGCAACTCGAGGTCGCCCGCTTCAAGTCGCTCACTAGATTTTGAACTGTTGGCATGCGTATGATAGCTTAAGCCCCAGATTCATCATGTCGGTGTGCCCTCAAAGAATGACCAACTATTCACCAGATCATGGACCACGAACCCCAGCACCATTCCATGCACCATTGAATTGTCCCTAGGTATCCCCAATGCTCTCCTCAGGGTGAGATCATGATCGACTCGAGCTCCAGATTTGGTGCACACCTGAGTATGTACCGGCTAGCGCGCTGAGCTTACTGATCTCGCACATGCACAGCCGGTCCTGTAGTTTTCTCATCGCTCTCGAGCTGTAAGCATATTCGTGCAATCATTCGACACTGGGTCGACTCGAGTCGGTGTAGCCAGCTAGGAGCTACTGATGCTGGTGTGGTCCGAGGGATGACGAAGATGGTCTTGCGAAAGTAATGTTCGGCGAATTTGGTTCGGAGTCTGCGATTGATATGCAACTGCCATGGAAAGCAGTATTGATTGTCGATGTTGACTAGGCCTGACTTGAGTTCCACAGTGAGGTCAAAGACAATGTCTTGTAGTTCTTGCGATAGAGCTTGGACGCGCCGCTCGAGTGTCATGGCTAGCTCGATGCCGCTCACTGCCGTGTGTGTGATACGATTGGCAGAGTCGGAAGTGCTCATGAAGAGTGCAATCTAGAACATGGCTGTTTCACGAGAGAAGTACGCCTTGTGAATTGCATGGATTACACCGTTCATTTGTGCAAGTCAAGTGAATTTGATCGCTCCGATGCCTCATCCATTCAAGGGAGGACTAAGACCTCTATTGTTGGTCTCTCGCAGTTCTGATCATCTTAGTAGCTTCTGCTGAAGCATTGGCTGATGCTGTCAGAGTTCAGGTCGGCAGAATCGCATTCCGCGCTTGCGATCGCTGACTTCGTGTGAAGGCAAGTGTCGCGTCCAGACTCTACTGAGCTCAATTCTGGAAGTACATAGGCGCATTGAAATCACCCAAGTCAAGCTCGTCCGCCAGCTCCAGAATTTGCTCACTATTTGTTGGAGGCCAAGCACCGAAAAGCACATCCCAAGACGAGGGTGTGTTGAAATCGATGCTGCCGTCCAAGCCAGAGTTCTCCCCAACATTCGTCAAATCGTCAGGAGGGATCATGATCCCTGCAGCATCAAGTTCGTCGCCAGTCGGAACTGCTACATTTGCTGCAGGCGGTGGAGGTCGTCTGTGCTGATTAAGCAGCTCTTCGAGGCGCTGCAGCTCTGCCATGCGTAGTGGCACGACAATGTTGCCTTTCTTCTGCATCTTCTGCAGTACGCCTTCTGCAAGTCGCTGCCAAGCACGATCCGGTACATGCTCTGGCAGAATCGCGTCAAGAACAGACAGGAGCAGGGTTGCGGAGAACGCGAATTCCAGATGGAAAGGCAAGAAGGTCTCGAGGAGGTCGTTCCCTGCAAACTTGTAAAGCACCGCAAGAATCGACAAGGCTGATTCTGCTGAAGTCTGCAGGAGTGCAGCTATCGGCGATGCCAAGTTCTGCAGGTCAGTCGAGGCTGGAGGCAGCGCAAGCAGCAAAAGCCATGCGATCAGCGGTCTGGTCGCGAGCACGATGCAGTGATGGTATGACAGAGTCACATGGGAGAACACCTGCGGGAAGTCTGTCGGCGTCTCCTTCGAAAAGTTGGGCATGACTGCTTCCAGCTCCTGCGACACTTCGGCAAGAGCGTGCAAGATGATAGTCGTGTTCTTGACATAGTCACCGCCCAAGCCCTCGCCACTGACATGGTATACCGCCGTGCAAGTCTTTGCCACCAGCTTTGACAGACTGATTTGCAGGGTAAGTGCTGTGGCATACAGCGACTTATCCTTTACCGATGGCATCTCGACGGAGACCTGCTCATCTGAGATGGAGTTCGAGCAGCCCATCAGAGCAGAGAAGTACCTGTCCAGGTTGTAAACATTCCACCATAGCAGGTTTGCTCTGGCCGACTTCTGACTTCCGACCAAAGCATCAGGCATGTCGTGGTGTATCCCCTCTACCCCACATAGCCGAACGGCTTGGCCAATGTACTGATATGCGATGATTCGCATGTCGATCGACTGGAAGTACAATGCTACGAGAGCAAGGACTTCAATTCCCAGCAGCTCTTCTTGGTGCATTTCGAAAGGGCCCGGAAGCAGAGACATGGCCCGCGCTGCAAACTCATGACCTTTGGGAGCATTCGAGCCATCCGATTCTCCAAGGAAAGCTTTGCCAAAGGCAAGGAATAATAGATACTCTACGAACCATAGGCGATGTTGTTGTACTGTGTTCCACGGATCCTCTTGGAATGCCCGCCAATTCTGCAGGAAGCTTTGTTCATCAACCATGGAGAATAAGTCACCTAGCTGGAATTTTACAGTCGAGTACATGTACTCCACATAATTCTTTGGAGGCAGGCCTTGGAGATCTGATCGTTCTACAGTGGGTTTGGCGGCCCATTTCAGGTGAAACGCTGCTCCGTCCATAAAAAATGGTGACAGTGTCGCCTCCTGCTGCGGCTCATATTGTTCAAGCAGGAAAGTGAGTCGCCTAGTGAATGCCCACGTCGAAGTTGGTCCCAGGAAGCGATGTCTACCTGTGTGATCCTTGAGGAACTGTGTCTCAATAAGTGGATTTCGTGGGGTCCAGGGACCAACTGTGGCTGCTTTTGCTGTCTCGACATCCGGTATTCTGCTGATTGTGGAAGACAAAGCTGACTTGGTTGGAGTCGTTGAATGAGCTCCGATCTCTATCTGACTGCGCTGTCGATTGTCTGATCCAAAACTATGGTGACGAGGTGTCGGGGCCGTAGCCGGTCTAGAGTGGACATTGCTTGGCGGCGATTGCAGTTGGAAAGATGGAGACGTCGTTGCAGCAGCGGCCGCTGCTTGTCTTTCCAGCTCGGTCAGATAGCTGCAGAAGGAAAGTCAGCCACAAGTAGGGCTCTAGCATTTTGCAAGTATACTGACCTTTCTGGCACTGATATATGGGGCTCATCCGACGGAAACGTGCAGTTCTCACGTCGCCGTACGCATCGCGTGCACGGATGCTCGCCTGAGCATCTCACTTTTCCAGCACGGCATTGCTGACAACTAAATCGATAAGCGGACAGGTTGAAAAAGTTCCATTGCCGGTGTGGGAACTTACGCTCTCGGTGTTCTGCGTGGAACTCGCAGTTTGCGTACGTTGTTGGAGGTGGTGGTGGCCATCAGATCTTCCACCTACCTCTACTAAAGCTTGCCTGGAGCATATATGACAGCTGTAGGGCCTCTCTCGATCAACGAGCCGAATTTCGAGCCCCGCGAGAAGCGTGACGGCGCAGGTCCAGTGTTTTCACGCCTTCTCTGCCATCCTTCGTAGTCGATCACTGGCAGACCTCACAAAGCAGAATCTCCGGTCATGATGGGCCGGGTGAAAGATTGAAAATATCCGTACACGATATGCTCGAGCATAGAATCAAGCAAAGTGTTAATGGTGTGTGGTTGAAAGTGGATCCACATTTCACTGCTCACGCGCCCGATCTGACTTTTTCGCTCTCGGATTGGCCGCCAACCCTTGCTCTTCGCGACACCTCTCCATCCTGACTTACTTTCTTATACCATACAACGCCACTTCAATGCTTGTCGATGAACAATTTGCCCTATGCCGGCTTCTGTGGACCTTTGTATGGTTTTGGCAACCCGGAGGTGCCTTCGGTCTCCTGGAGTTCATAGGTATGAACTCCGGACCACGCGAATGTACATCATAAAAGGCACATTTAGACTCCCGCAGTCAGGAACAGCCACGCGAGCCGCAGATCAAATCCTTCTTTAGATGCCATGGCTCTTGATTGCGAAAGCTGAATGGCTGCTATCGATATTGACATGCATGCGCATTGCCTTGTGCAACAGACGATCAGGCTCAGCCGCGATTCCAACCTGTACCTGCGGGCGTGAGCTGAAACGCGGCTGAATATGGCTGGATGTTGCTATGGGAGGAATTGACAGCCCTCATCACGACGCAGGTCTTTGAAGTACTATCATAATGTCTACTGATTTCCTACTTTACGCGCATTGGAAGGTTCCTGAGCCTAAGCTACAGCAGATATGTGGTCTTCGAGTTGGCTGCTACTTACACTATCATTTCTAACACCGAATCTCGCTAACGCGAAAGATTCTCTACGCATAACCTACCCGACCACTCCACAGCAATACAGACTATTTGGGAAGCCAACATTTTTCTTCGACTCAACATGGCCAAACATCACACTGGAGTTGTGGCAGGGTGCTGATGATGAAGGTCGTACGGACATGGAATATTTGCTTCGTGAGCCGCATGGTCCAGAACTACTTGCGCAGACTAACACAAGGACACAGGCGGTGTGAGCAGTTCAGTATATACAAATTATACTTGGACTCCGCGCTTGATCAATCAAAATTTGTTCGTCGATCACATCATCACACAGCCTATTATCAACACATATTAATATAATCCTAGCACCCGCGATGTACCTTTTCACCTCTTCCTCTACGCGACAAACAAATATCCGAACTGTACCGAATGTAGCAGCAACAGCTCCGACTTCACAATCATCACGGAGAGCGATCAAGAAGCCGGACAGCGCAAAGCATTGAGAATCGGTCTGGGCGTGGGTCTCGGTGTGGGTATACCAGTTGTAGCAGGTCTAGCTGGTTTCGCGACGTGGTTCTATATGCGTCGTAAGAGACAACACGACGACAGCAGCTCGCAGTCTATGCCGTTGCGATCACCACATGATGATTGGACAAGGTCTCCGGGCACAGCTCTGAGTGCACCAGTATATGTAAACGGTTTCGATCACAAGACGACGACACTTGAGTCTGGTGGTGGACAGTTCAATGAGCTGCCTCTGAATCACATGTCTGCGCCTGTCGAAGCTCCGCATGATCGAGAGAGACAAGAGTTGCCTGGCAGTGAGATGGGCATGGATGTAGCGAAAGGTAGATGACACAATATGACTTGGTCTGCAGACCATTCAACTTGACCAGTCTTCATTTCCCACACCGCTTATGGCGTATCCTCAACCCGATAAACCAACTTTTGCCTCGAAATCCTCCCATTCTTCATATCCTCAAATCCGCCAAAAACACCTTGCAACCCACCTTCCTTAACATTCACAGCAGGAGCCCGAATCTTCCCTTCCGCCAACAATTTTTCACTCAGATTCCACTACTTCTTCCCAAACTCAAAATCTCCAGGTTTCGCATTCACTTGATTCCCAAAGAACGTAAAAGCCTCGCCGTTCACCGAATACCCAATCGTAAAACCCGTCTCAACATCCTTTCTCGGAAATTTTACAGGTAGAAGAGCGTTATACTTCGCTCCTGTTCCATCGCTACTCATCGCATTGGCACAAATCTCCACACTCGAACCTTCAGAAACACAATCAAACACAGATTTCAATCCATTATTTGTTATTTCGCGAATTTTCTTCGCGCAATCAGGATCTTTGTAATCGAAAACTTCATCTGCGCCGAGTTCCTTCACAGCTTGGAAATTCTTTTCCGAACAGGTTGCGATAACTCGATACCCGGAAAGTTTAGCGTATTGGATTGCCCAGAGTCCGGTATTTGTGCTCGCCCCATAAATCAAGATATCAACTTTCTCTTTGCTCGGATTATCAGGCCACGCCAACCCTAACCCATCAGGTCCATACATTCCCTGACCAGCAGTATTTATCCCCGTAGGCCAAGACGCAGCTTCCTCAAAGCTTATCCCATCAGGAATGTGGATTTGTATATCGCCTTTGACTTTAGCATATTCGGCAAAACATCCAGATTCTGGATCTTCGTGTTTAGATCCGTGGCTAAATCCAGCAACGCGATCTCCAGGTTTGAAGGACTTGGTGACTTTGGATCCCACCGAGATTACGGTTCCGGCATAATCACAGCCTACTGTGTGGTTGTAGCCTGGTTGGGCGATTAGGTCGATGTGTTTCCAGTCTGTGGGGTTTAGTGCTATGCTGTGGACTTTTACGAGGATGTAGTCGTCTGGACAGGATGGGAGGGGAGCGTCGGATATGAGACGAGCGTCTTTGGGGCCGAAGCATTTTATTGCTTTCATTGTTTTGGGGAGCGAGGTCGTCATTTTGGCTGAGAATGTTGCTGGTCATGTAAAACTCGAGGGGTTGTGTTGCTGATCCGAATGCAGGTACCGAGATCCTTCAAGCTCTTTTGTTGTGTCGCAGTCGTGGTCCTGCTGTACTGACACACATGTACATTAGCAATTCTGGCGACGAAGATGACGTAGTTTTATGATCCATGCCGAGCTTGGGTGGAGTGAGGTCAACTCTTAGCAAGCCGAGCTTTTTGCGAGATCTTCACGCGGCCGCGCCAGGTACCATAGATACAGGCAGAAATGCGTCAGTCCTGCGCTCCCCGAACAGACGCTCTTGTTGGCTCTGATTGCACAGCTCTGCTTGCTGGTCCAGAGCTAAGCTCGACATTTCGCAGATAGAAGTCGAGAACTACATAGCTATCGTGGAGTGACTCGGCGGCACGGGGAGATAGAAGCCAGAGCCCTTTTGACGATAACTCTGACATCGGACCCGCCGCTCCGTTGTTTGGCATCTGTCAAGACATGGTCAAGGCATGCTCAGTCCTCAAGAAAATCGGTCCTCCACGAATCATTCCTTGAACTTATTAGCTGTTCGCGAACGAGCTCTCCAATGTCCTTCCTTGTTGTCTTGATACTAAGCTGCATCTTGAAGCAAGTGGGGAGGTCGATCAAAGTCTTCTCTCCCTTGCGCTCGATTTCATTGACTATGTCGAGGCGGACTTGACATTCATGCCTGTCCAGATCGAGGTCAATTTCTTCTCCAGGTACATGTAGGTCCATGGTATAGTTTTCATCGTTGAACAATTGTGCAGCTTTCGGATCGGCCGAATGGTATGCGTTGAAGCCGATGAAGAAGCCTGATAGACACCCGATGCGCACGATAACCATCTCAGATGACGGCACGTGCTTGATATGTAATACAACGTCTGTTAGAGCTCCATTCATAAATTTCTGCTCCTCGAGCCACTCCCAAGATGCATCTGTCGATTGAATGTTGTTGATCACCCGGAGTAAGCGATGGTCTGTAGAGGTAGAAGGGCCCGGTGTGATTCTGTACCGCAGACATCTATAAGTGAGATGCGAAGTAAGTTCTTCGGGACCGTACGGCGTCTGTCGAACATACATGAGCTGCAGACCAGTGTTTTGAATGGATTTGACTGTCTCAGAGGACTCGAGAACGAGCTTGTCGAAGAAGACACGCGAAAAGATTGTCTTCTCTGCATCTAGCCGCCGTAGCCAGATTGCGATGTGATCGCCACTTTCCTCGTCAACACAATCAAGCATGGCAAGATACAGGTTCAAAGCCACGTGCTTCAGCGGTAGAGCTATTTGTAGACCTCTACTGGAAAGGTAGTATGGATCGGAGTCAGACCAAATACGTGGCTTACACGGCTTGAAAGAAGCGCTCGCTTCGCCAAAGTCGGAAGGATGGTCTGCGAGAAGCCCGTGTAGTCGATGGGTTGGACTTGCTTTCGCGCGATCGAGAGTGTCGACTCGCATCCAAGCAAACAAAGAATGGTCATCGGAGTGCTTCATGATTTCCTTCTGAAGACGAAGAAATGCTTTGGTGCTTCCCTATCCATACAACAAGGGCATGTTCACGTCGAACAGTCCCAGCAGACAGTATGCGACGTCTTCATCCCGAGAAGTCTGGCGATGCGATGCCCAGTGCATGCGGAGCGCAATGCTTGCGGAGGCAAGAGCACGTCGTTGGTACCCATACAGGAAGCTCTTGTCAATTCTAGTGGCCTTCGATAAGAGCCAGAGAAAATAGTCTCGAGCATTGGCATCTGACAGCAGCCAGCCTGATGTCCTGCCGAGATGCGTTCAGTCCCGGTTGAAGAACTTTATCAGTGACGGCGCGAGGAGTTCTTGCAGGGTCCAGCCCCGAATGTGCCACCTGCTTTGGACGAATTGGTCATCAAAGCCGTTTTCGTGAAGAGCTACGCCGACGTCCTCGAGATAGACATAGCAGACGCGGGCTTCTTGGTACCATCTATACATGGAGTTGATCGCCTCGCTGAGCTCGGCGCTGGAGCTTTTGTCAATGCAACACGTGTCGACCCAAAGATATTCATAGCCGTCGATTCTGGCCTGACGGGCAGCAAGCTTGATCTTGTGGTAGCCATGTTTGTCTGGATAAGTTTGTCGCTCGATGTCTTCGAACAAGACTTCGTCTGCCGCCCAAACATGTGACAGTATCGCGTACGCTTGTGGCGGACGTGTAAAGTTCTCCAACTGTATAGATTCACCAACTGTGTCGAATGCGCTCACTTTGATCAGTCTCATGGCGGGAGCTGGTGGTCAATGCAGGCCCTCAGCTTCTTGTACATGTGTTGAGCGTGGAGCTTATGCCCAACGATTCTTTCGAATTTCAGCGATCGTGACTGAGGATGCCAATGGCCGCTAGATACGAGCAGGCGGTTGGGGTACCTGATACATGTCTTTCGTTTCCAGAGTGATGCTAGTCTTTGTACGTTGTGAGGCTGAACTTTCTCGGAGGGCGATTAGACAGGTTCAGCAAGTGCCCCACCTTCCATCTTTCGGCCCCCACCCGTTCGGTATGTCGCTCCAGAAGGGATGGCTGGTGTAGAACATATTTTGATAGTACACTAATCAATGTTTTGTACTGTTACAGAGCTCATCAGCCTGCTATCAAAGCTAGGCTGAAGCATTCCAAAATCATATCTTGGCAGTTCTCAAGGCTCGCCGGCCGAGAATCACGCCCAGTCATGTCGTTACGCCGTGATATGCAAATCCATTCCAAACGCCGCTCTTGAGCCTCTTCACGCTCGAATTGACCTTCTAATAGTTCGGATGCCCATCCACTCCATGTTGCAAAGCTCTTACCCTGCCCGCTTATCTGTAGAATTCACCTCTCTTGACATTGACACCATATTCTCCCACAGCCATACCCAGATCTTCCATAGTAAGGACAGTCCGGCCTTGACCACCAGCTGCGCCTCCGCCGCCGTACCCTGCTCGTGGACCACCAAGTGGCGCGCTCTTTCCTGCATCCTTCTTGCCCTTTCCTGTACCTTCGTCACCGCCAGCGCCTCCCATGCTGATACCTGCGGCACCTCCAAGTCCAGTAAGCGGGTTGTTTGATGTGGTATTCGTGCTTCTTATGCGACTGTACTGGTAGGCGTCACTCGCGATGTCGGCAATGAACTTCTGTGTCGCAAGAGCCAGTAGTCGCGCGAGTCGACGATCTGTCTCTGGAGGTGGTGGTAGACCGGCAAGTGTGAGATAGTAGTCGGTAACAGCGTCGGGGATGAGCGGCGCATAGTCATCCATCTTGCCAAGGAATTCGCGCAAGCTGGTATCCTTCTTCTGTGGTATGCGCGGCTCCACGACTGCAGGAATGTTGGCGATATTAGGCAGTCCGTTTGACTGCTCGGCCGCCGGCTGCGCGGTTGGAGCAGTGTTCTGGTCGGTCATGCTGTCGGCTGGGGCAATTTCGGCGTCGAGGTCGCGCTCCTGTTTGGAATCAAGTACGGGATCTTCAGGTCGAGGCTGTGTCGCGGTATTGCTGGCAGGGTTGGCAGTCGGCGAGTTGGAAGATGTGCCTGCGGAGGCTTCGGCAGGGAAGGAAGGCTTTGCATCGTTGTCCATGGCTGCTGCTGCGGCGCCTGCTGTGCGCCTTCACTTGCGCCGCTAGCACGTGAAGATGATGCACGTGAAGATGAGTCTGGGCTCAGTTCGCGAAGCTCAATTTCGACGCCGGTCTTGATGTCCTCGCAACGATTGGAACTGGCTGTCGGCGTATGGGCGTGTCTCTGAGAAGCTGGTCGCGCTGGTGATGTGAACACGGTGCACCAGCAACATGTGTGGTCGACGCCGAAAGGATCGCGCTTCTCTCGGCCGGGTTTGGCCCGAGCTCCCTCTTCACCCACCTCGGAAAGCAGAACGTGAGTAGTATATCGCATGGTATTTTCTCTTCCGAACTGGACAATTTTTTTGCTGTAAATCGTATATATTTGGCTCTATACGCTATCTACCAGTTTTCAAGCCATCGCGACCGCCCGCTATATTCACGACTTGCTCGCTGAGGACAAGAGTAGTCACGATTTGGAAGTTGCGGACACGAGCACCTTTCCCGGTATTTGGGAAGTGCAGTGCTACATACCATGATGGCGTTTGAGCCACCTGGCCAGCACGCCGGAACTCTGCAGTGAACGAGAGTGCCTCAGCGACCATCGGATATGCTCAGGCATCACCAGTCGCGAAGTCTAAGGCAAGCTCGTCCGACGGGCGAAAATCTCACCAGAGGCTCAGAAGCAGGGCTCGAAGGATTCAGCGGGAGGGCACACGCTCACGCTCACATCACGGCCCCGAATGCCTTACGTACGGCGTACCACGCGTGGAACAGGGATCCGATAGCATGATCACTTCAAGTTTGTCATGTGCAGCACCATATTTCGTGCCTGTCAGCCCTCAAGCGAGATTCCCAAGAACGGTCATTACGTTTGGCGCTGGCATGTATACCTGCCAGCATAAGGAGCGAGCTGTTAGGGCTTGTCTGGACTCAATGGTCGCGCCTGTACCAGGTTGGCGAACTCCTCTCCTCATGCGAAGATCGCCAGTCCATCGTCGTTTAGCGCTACAGAAAGAGCATGTGTTCGCCTGCGAGCTCGCAGCACTTGGAAAGCCCAGTATCGGCGGCAATCCTCGACTTGCTTCCCCTCGAAGGAGCTCTCACGTCTCCAATACTGTTCTAATGCGGCGTAGATCGCGCTTCGGACGTAGACCTATTGCCATTCGCTCGCATGGCTACCATGCTCGATTATGCAGCATCAAGCGACCAGTCCAAATCTCTATATCATCCGTCCTGCAGAGTTTTGGATCAGTTGTGCATTGAGGTGCTGCGCGTGGAGGTTAGCCCTCGATGCTCCTCTAATCATTGGCCCTACCCTAGCATCTAGACTACGGGAAGGATTCAAGCCGCCGCCACGAATGGACAAATGCGCTAAGAGTCCCATAGAGGTAATAGGGCACTGGGCTGCGAACGAGGAGCAGCGTGCATACTGAAGTAGGTAAACGTTGGCACTCGCATTCGTCTACTTGCCCTCTTACTTTGATCGGCACCGAGCGTGGTGTGTTGGCCTAACCTTCCGGTCCGATGGTATAGAGCGATGCCTGACTGAAAATTGAGGCTCCACCCGGACACTGTTCAGAGCACATCAAGCACTACATTACATACCACACGGCTGCATCGTCGACTACTGAGAAAGCACAGATGTCGATACAACTCTTGATGGCAAATCCCAATCGTCGCACCAACGGAGGCACTAGCAGATCGAATGGGACTAGGAATGGTTTGAGGTATGCTCGCTCTTGTCGAACGTACTATAGCATAACTGACTACAGCACAAGTAATGGCCTTCCACCAATCAATACTGGTCAAGGGCAAACAAATGGATTCCAGCCGTTGGGTACCGAGGCTCTCACAGACTACACAAGCCAATTAGCGCATCTGGAAGAACAGAATCGACTTCGACGACAACTTGTGCAAGACGAACGACGCCATGCTCAGTCGCAACCACAGAGCCCTGTAGGACCGCAACAGCCTAGATGGACCCAGTATGAACCACGATCGGCAGTCGACGGCACGTACTGGAGTCGCGCGGAAGCAGAACTGTCAAGCGCAAGCACGACGACGAGTGGCAGTCAAAGTGCTAATGACTCCATCTACCAATACCAGCAGATGCTTCTCATCGAACGGCAGCGACGTATTCGCGAGATGGAGGAGACGCGTCGACAGCAGGAGCGACAGAGACAACGCGAGCAGCAGGAACGTCGGCAGTAATCTTTTGCATCGCGCTGAGTACATCATACGGCCACGGTGGGTCAGAGCATTTTGCATTTCGGTTTTGAGCGACACATCCAGCGTTCTTGCGTTCAGCGACACATCAAATCACGCGAGCACTTGTATCACGATCCGCAGTTCAGCGTTACTGCAGCACCAAAATTTCAAGTCATTGTCTCAAAGACACGGCTACGCACAGTTCCACATGTTTGCTGTACATGCCACCGCGCCAGACCCACCGCAGGTGACATCAACGCCCTTTGCATTCCTCTTCAGTACCACCGGATTGACGAAGTCTCCCAATCAATCGAAATCAGGCCAAGCTTTCGGACCACGCCCTCGGTCATGACCCTACAGCCCCATAATGATCCTGCTCGCTAAAAGCCGGGAATGGCTCGTCTACCGCATCACCAATGTCTACGTGACACTCGGAGAAGCTCACACCTTCCATGAAACAGACAATAATGCCAATGCTAGACGATCGGACACATCAGGCTGCCAAAGCAATTAGCTCAATCGAAAACAATGCAGCCAAGAGTGTCGGATGGAACCGAGCGCGAGCAGAGCCCGAGGGCAGCGGCTTGCCTGACTTGGAGCGGTATGAGCAATCGAATTGAGAATGTGTCATCATAATCAAGCACCGTTCAAGATGATCATGGGCTGTGCACTCTCGGAGAAACATCGACCAGACTCGCCTTGGACGATGCAAGAGTAATATGCGATCGCTCATCCCATTAAGTAGGGGACTGCGAAGCGACCAATCATGACCTAAAGGGTCTTAACACTGACGAGGCATTTCGCGGATCACCGTCGTCTACCCAGCATCAGCACTCTTCTCTCCTACGTTGCTCATCCCACGCCGTATCTAGCACTGATCTTCATCGCCAGGACGTCAGTGTACCACAATGCTTACCACCTTTCACTACGATATATTAGAGCTTACGAAGAGCAACGACTACCGCTGACGAAGGACACTTACTATAGCCAGACATGTCGAGCGAGGGCAGCCCGAAGTACAGCTCACAGGGGTGAACGAAGCCAAGCTAATCATCCAGAAATGGGAGAGTGCCGACATGAGTAAGAAAGAAGTGTCAGATAGCCTTGGTGTTGGGCCAAGCGCACCAAGTCTTCTCAGTGATGTGCGGAAGACGCGGAGACGGTATCTCGAGGTAAGCGCATTACCTCGACTGTATTGACCAGCCAACATGCAACTTTGGAAGCAGTCAAACGTCTCCTCGAAATGCACGTTGATAGCTGTAATATGATCCATTTCCCAGAAACTAGAAAGCATGCCTTGATCCCAGATCCATTTTCATTCCCGTGTGAACTTTCCCTCTTCGTCACAGCTTCCTGGAAATTCCGCGTGTCAGGTCTGATACTTGAGAGGTTTTGCTAGAAGATGTGCTCTTTGATACCCATGTCTCAACGAAAGAAAGAGTCAATAGACGCTTCCTGGCGTAAGAGACGTTGGTCTCGAGAGCAGCAAATGAGAGCCAGAATAGCTGCTTGGAGAACTAGGATGCAGAATCTTGAGGGACTTGACTTGATCCTCTCCGCGAGATTATGTGTGATGACGGTCGCGGCGATATGGTCTTGAAGCCTTCCAGACTGATGGTATCCAAGGAAAGCGCTTTCAGGTCCTTTGTGATATGCCACTGTCGTTGGTTCTTGGAGATAAAGGCATGAACCGTAATATCGTTGGAAGAACTTCGAAGTCGGCAATAATGAAGTTGTGCGAATAAAGGCGATAGATGGGTGGACTGGGGTGTCTAGGAGATGCAGCTTCCTTTTTCGTTGCTTTCTCTTAGCTGCTTGTTGTGCACATTTCCGAGCCTATGGAAAAGGGATATGGGCTTCGAAACTTCAGTTGTGGTCGTGGTTGTAGCCTCAGTCTCGAATGAATTTCATCGTACCATCCACACATGGAGAACAGGTCAGCGGCGTAGGTACCACTTTCTGATTCTCAAAAGGAGCGCAGCTACGTGGGTACGCACGACGATAGGCGAATGGGTTGGCATGCGCCATGGATGTAGCCTTCTGATTGCCATGCTCGACGATTTCTTGCTCTGCCTGGGTAATAGCAAGCCCATCCAAAAGCTCCAGCTCGACTGGGTGAGGACCCTCGCAATTTTCGAGAATGTGGAGCCATGTTCCTTGCGGTTGGTAAGCTTCATGGTCTGCTTCGTGTTCCTCCCAAGCTTTGACGAGATTCGCGATCTGAATACCATGTGGGTTTTTGACCTCCATGTCCTTTCCCTGGCGACAGAAAGCGTTGGAGCAGCGCATGAGAAGGCACTTGGTTGGTGGCTGCGATACAAACATTGCTTGCGCTGTGTTGGATGACAATGCTCTGATATCGAGCCGGAAGTGGACCCTCTCTGGTTGAATGCCCCAGCCAGGGCTTTCTCGTAGCATGCGGTTGACCAGCGAAGGGGGCATCAATTGATCTGAGAGATCGGGCAGAATGTCGAGAATCAACGGGTTGATGACTTTGGGTATGCAGACACCCAAGACAATAGTGGCCAAAGATGAAGGACGGATTTCGTGCCCGGTCTCTTGGTTGATGTAATCTCGTTGCTCGCCTTGGAAGATCTCGATCGGTTGATTGTGCTTCTTCGTCTTATTCTTGTTGACTTTCCATAGGGACATGTACCTGTGAGCGAAAGACAACAATGTTAGAGAAGACCAGTGCTTTGTGCTTCTGGGCGAGGCGTGACTTACGAGTAATCGGACTGCAAGAATAGCTTCTTGCGTAGTCTCGGTGACTGCACAATGGTCGAGTGCATCTTGAAACAAACCTCCTGGGCGTGGAGGAGATCGTGAGTTGGTAGATAGGCAAGCACGTTCTCGAGTAGCTCAAAGGTGTTGAGCACTTGTTCGAAGGTAGCCTTCGGCTCTTCACAAAAGCGCCATGAAGGGTTGCGAGTCCATTGCTTCGGGGCATTGAGCTCTTTTGCCTTGGCTTGGTGATGCGACTTCTTCGCTTTCTTGCTCGCGATTCTCTTATGTCGTTGCGACTTCGCCATGGCTGCGGCAACGTGTGGCAAGATAGTGTTGAAGTCGTAAAGTGGAAAGAAGACTTCGCAACAAGTCATCGAGGGGTCGAAGTTGTGAGGTGCCACGAGTGTCCGTGCACATCTTCCTCCGTTTGCATGTGATGTGATGTCAACAGTGCTCGCTCCCGATGCTGTGAAGCACGTGCGTTCGTCAACCACAGAAGCGGACTAAACCCTCAAAAAAAGGCCATACACCACGTTCACATGCAAAAGCACAGCTTGAAAGCATGCTGGGAGCCAAAGCTGCTGTCTACAGTGATTCAGTGGGACGATCGCAACGACATTGCACTCACATTGCTATTGCATTGATCATTCCCTTGCGTTTCTCGAGGTTTTGCAGCGCAACCAATCCCAGTCCTGAACCTGCGCCTCGCTGTGCTACGCTAAAGATACTATGACAGAAATCAATAAGCAATGTCAGCCCCTCTTGGGCCACGATCTTTCAACGTCTACCAGTCGTGGCACTGCGCTGTGCAGGCGGAGGTGGCTCGAAGGCATCGTCATCGTCGCTGATCTCATCATCGCTAGGCTCGTAACGCTTCGAAGCAGTCGATTTCGTCGCTGCCGCCCTACCATTTGCGCGAGCACTGCCATTAGCTTGGGTGCCGAAGTTGAGCTGCGACTGAGTGCCACCAGATCGCGAAGTCGTGGCAGCACCTCTGCCTCTACCTCGTCCTCCGCGGGCAGCGGTCCTCTTTGGTGGACTTGGATCTCGCGGCGTGTCTTGGGTGACGAAAAGACCTTGCGACTCATCCTCGTCGTCGTCACTGATCATCACCACATCCTCGTCTTCATCTTCCGACTGCTGTTTCTTCTTTCCTCTTCCAGTGGCGGCCTTCTTCGCTGGCGCCTTCTTCGCAGCAGCAGTGGTTTTGCGTGTGGTTCCCGCAGCTGTCTTTCCGCCTCTTCCTCCGCGACTGCCTCGTCCTCTCGTCGGTCGTGATCCGGAAGCAACGCTGCTAGCATCGTCTTCGTCGCCGTTAGCTTCGCCATCCACATGTCGAATCGCGCCAATGCTATCCTCCCAGTGTCCAGCAACATCACTGTCCCATCCATCTGGCCTAGGGTTGATATCTGTCCTCCGCCGACGAGAGCGCATGCCACTAGAATACTGCTCTTCGAGGGTCTCACGATTCTTCTCCATGGCCTGCTGTATCTGATCTTCATCGAAAGCTTCTTCATTCTCTTCCTCAGCATCGTCTGCCGGCCCAACAAGTCCGCGTTGCTGATCGTCCAGCTTGTCTGCCAGGAACTGCTCCATAGCATGCCTGTCGTCTTTGTTGACGAACTGGCTGACTGCATCGCTAAAAGCGTTAGAAGGCAAGACTTGAAGCGACTGCGCAGCAAGATACTCATTAACCAGCTTCTCCACCGCGACAGAGTCGAATTCGGTCTGCTGAAGAACCCTCTCGTCTGGTTCATCCGGCTGTCTTCGCTTTCCAGTAGCGGCCGCTCGCTTGCGATGCACTTGCAAGACATCGCTAGCGTTGGCGACTCTGTCGGCGAACGTGGCTGAATAGCGTTGGGGATTTGGAAAGTCGAACGGTTGGCCTCCTTCAGGTGGCGTGGCCTCAACGCGCAGTCTAATAAGTGGTAGTGGTGGCTGCTCTTCCTCGTCCATCTCATCGCCCTCCTCTTGTAACTCATACCACCCCTGCTGTGCCTCCTTGATCAACTCGTCAACAACCTCATCAAGAAATGCTGTCAATTCGTTCTTGTGGTCTTTCTCATAGGCGAGCGCGTGGATCTCGGGATAGTCACTGAGCGAGATCTCCCTCATGATGAAAGGTCGCACTGTTTTCAGTCTGATGTTTTCGGTGCGATACTCTGTCCCTGTGAGGCTAAGAATGGCAACCTGCTTGGGCACTGCCTCGCCTTTTACTAATGATGTGGCAACAGAGGAACCAGGCTGCATCACCTTGAAGCCGTGCATCGAATTTGTCTGCGGGTCGATTTTGCACTCGTGTTCATGGCCCCAGATGATGAGATCCATGAAACCTGGCAAAAAGCGCTCAGGGAGGTAGTTGGTGTCAGTGTAAGCGTGGTGATTCTGGTGCACACTCATGATATTGAACCAGTCTCCGCTGTCCCGACTCGGCTGAAAGAATTTGACCTGGCCGTCTCGGAACGTACGGAAGAGACGCTCATCGCGAACATTGCTCATGCCGTACAGCGCAAGTTTCGTTTTGCCCTTCTGGAGCAGGACTGGCTTTATGTGGATGTTGTCCGACTCTGGAGTGCGACCATAATAGTTGATCAACCCAGACACCGAGAGGATGTCAAGAGCTGCTAGGTGACCTTCTCCTGATGGATCATCGTGGTTGCCATGGATAGAGAAGACTGGAATCGCCACATTGAGATCCTGGTCTTCGTAGTTGACGTGATTGAATGAGCTGCAATCGTCAGCACATGCATCTTGACCCGAACGAGCCGAACTTACCCAGCGAAATGCTCACTGCCGTCACTTAACATCTGCAGCTCGCATGGCTTGTCGCCGAAGCAGTTTTGACGCAGGCTTCGCATGACCTGATACATGGCCTTGCGAGATGGCTTGTTCTCGTGAAAGAGATCCCCTGCCATAAGGACCATGTCGACTTCGCGGTCTCTTGCCAAACACATGATCTCGTCGAAAGTCTTCCAGCTATCGTCGCCACGGACCGGATCACGCTCGTTGTAGCCGACATGATTGTCAGTGGTGATGAGAATGCGGATAGTGTCGCGGTCTGTATAGGTCTGAGATAAGCTATTCTTTCTTCCAAGTGTTGATCTACATGGACTATCATCCATACCTGGATTGCCCGCTCGGCCCGGCATGATTGCAAAGACCGACTCAAGCAGGTTGAGGTTGATGAAGGAGGTCGAGGAGGTGAAAGGTTCTTATGTACATTGAGAAGGCGCAAGAAAGGACTTTTGTGAATCTGTGGAAACGCAGAGATTGGGGACAACGTTTGCTAGAGAAGATGAATGGAACCAGATGGAGGGCGATTGGAGGAGAGGCGTTTGATGCCTGGGAGACGCGCTCGCGTGCACTTCGACCAGGGTCAGGAATAAGCTTCAAGCCTTGCCCCTTCTGGATCCTCCGGCCGCACCGTGCGCTCCTTCCTCGACAACCTCATCGCTGCTCAGGAAACCACGTCCATCAACAATATAGCGATGCGATGAAGGCCACGAGTGCGCTGCTCGCGCGGTCAGTATGGAAGGGTAAGTATACTGTACAGCAAAGTCATCATCCAGTTGTCGTGCTGACTCGAGCCTCAAGGACCACATATCGTGCCGTAAGCCCGCCCAACCCATCTCACGCCGCCAATGGGTATTGTCTAGACCCAAGAATGCACGCTAATATGACTGAAGCTTGCCAATCGTGCGTCCGAAGCCTGGTGAGAGAACTCCGCCCATCAAGACTCAGGCGAGAAGCGCCACGATCTTGCCAAACTTTGTCGGGCTCGTCTTCCAGGTCTACAATGGAAAGATATACAACGATGTCCGCATCACTGAGGACATGGTCGGTCATAAGCTTGGAGAGTTCTCCATGTAAGTCATGCAGACCCAGATGCGAGGCGTTCGAGACTGATCAGGCAGGACGCGGAAACGCTTCACGTACAAGCAGACCAAGAACAAATGAGGAGGAATCTTTGATAGCGTCTGCATGCTCGTATGCATTCTTGAGATGACATCGACAATCACCAGTCTCTGGGAGGAGGACATGCTGCGTTGGGATGTGTCAGTCTTTTGATTCGAGGAGGGAGCCATGCACCGATGATCGGCGACACTCACCCCATGACAGTTCCGGCCACGCCGACCCGATCCAGTTTATCGTCCATTGCGGCGAAGTGCATTCCTGACAGCTGAGAATCGAATGAGATGAGACTTTCGTGAAGCGAGAAAGTCAGACTTCATTATGGTACGTATAAGTGAGCGACCGCGACCTGCCTTTGGCCGGGCAGGTCGGAGTAGTGGCAGCAGCAGATAGCGTGGCGGAGGAAACATAAAATTTAGAAAGTCGGAAATGAGGTCTTGCAACTCAAGGTCAAGTATCAGCACTGTACCTTCCCCACACGGAAGGTATTCTAACCAGAAAGCTTGACCCAGCGTGACAGGCACCACCGCGGACATCTCTTTCTCGTCTTGATCGAATCTGAGATGCTCCTGCGATCATGGCGAACATATACCAGGCAGTGCAAGGGGCAGTGCAAGACTTGAGAGACTGTCTTGCAACCTCTCATGTCTTGCATCTCGCTCACGCATCAACAAACGCATACCACTTGTCTCTCGCTGTCGCAAACCCGAACGCATCGCAACCCGACCATTCCCAGCTTCTTCATAACTCCCAACCGCTCGCTTTTGCTCAACAAGCTGGACTCATCAGACCTCATCCACGATCGCTCTGTCATCACGCACAGAACCCAACTGTGTGAGTGCATGCAGAGTGAGCCGGAGCGCGGTCCAGACTAACGGTACCTGGACCCCAGAGACCCAATCGCACGAGCTCCACAGCTGCAAAGACCCGCTGCAACCCGCGTCCCCAAGCTCGAACCGTTGCCAGGCCTTCCTCTTGGCTCTCACATCATGACTACGGGCGGCACCAAGACCACTCGCCGGGTCTATTCTGCTGAAGAACTCCATCGCCTCCGAGGCACACAGTCGAAGCCCAACCTTGGAGAGTCCATCGAGGAGCACGATGGTGAAGATGCTGAGTTTGTGAAGGGTATGATTGGTCCAACAACCAGCCATTGCACTCCGAACCTCACCTCAAACATCACAAAAAACGGCGTGGGGTTGCAGCCTATTGTTAATCCGCCAGCCCACTTCAAGCTCACCTGCGACTCGCCCCTCACTTCTGCATTCTTTCTACCCGCTTCTTCCTTGCACATACATCACTTTCTGCACGTATCCGACACTATTCGCGTGCACCGTTCATCATGGACTACGACGAGGAGGTAGACGCTGCGGACCGGCGGTTCTACGCAAATCTCCTTGAGTCACCGTCGATCAGACACGATGCTCAACTGTCACTGCAGCAAGAGCTGACTAGTGAGCCAGAGCACGTTCTGCGCGGTACGAAGTCCTTCACGGCTCGCTCTTGGAAGTCCCGTGCTTCCACCGCTACGCTCAGAGTCTCGTCGAACAGGTCCAACATCGAAAATTTGTCCGTACAAGGCGAGGATATCACTCGTCCAACCGGCCTCAGTGTTCCCGCCAGCGGTAGAGTTCTCGGCGAGATCGCTCCAAATGGTCAATTCATTGTTGGCCGGAACTTCAAGCTTCGCCCATCGCCAACGCCTTCGCTGAAGAAGAAGAAGGTTGAAGAGCTTGTCAAAGCTCACGGCTCACCCCAGCACATGAGGGTTACCGCAGGAGGTAAGCCATCCAATCTACGCTTCGACTTGAACAAATCTTGCAACGAGCACAATTGCATCACGCTTCCTTACCTGCTTGCTAACGCTCTTCTAGGTAGGATTGTGCCCTCAGATCAGTCCCCGTTGTGCCATCCGCGCTTCGGATACAGTGCCATCAAGGCAAACGGCGGACTCATCAAGTTTGCGCCAAATCATCGCCCAGGAGATCAGCTGCAGGAGTGGGAGCCAACGACACAAGACGGATCCGTCGGCCAAGACAAGCAAGGCCAGCTCTACCAGATCGTCAATGGCACTGTACTGCGTCTTCGCGAACAAGACGGTGCTCTCCAGCTTTACATGCCTGCGACAAATCTTGACATCATGCGGGCTCCTGCTGTCGGGATGGCACCGGTACAGCGTCCACACAATATGGTCAGCTCTCAGCAAAACGAGCGTATCATCGTCTCTGAACCTTCGAATGCATCTCAGATCACTGGGCTGGAGCTTAAGTACTCCAAGCTTGAGGGACAGCTGAAGGAGATCGACAAGAGCGAAGTTATCCATGGTCGCACTATGCACAGAGCGGCCAAAGATGCATTGGTTGCCAGACGCCGCGAGCTTGTCACGAGAATGGACAGAGTCCGCAAGGATCTGAAGCACCTGAAGAGTCTGCCGCCACAGAATGCACCCACTTCTCCACGCGCGATGCGTGCTCGTGAGTCGGTCTCGCCACCTGGCCGTCGTCAAGTCCCACCGTTCCTTCACATGCAGCCAGGTCCCGGTATCCATGCTCCACAGCAAAGCTATTCTGCTTTCATTGGTGGCCAACCAGATCAGTGCAGACCTTCACTTTCTCCTGAAGAGTTCTTCGCGGCCAACCCATGGACTATGGCTCCGCCAGGCATGTACGCTCCGCCGCCCTTTGATGGTTCTATGGCCGGACCTGCATTCCCAGCATACCCGTCAGCACCAGCAATCCCGGGCACAAATGCTTCTCTTGTCGTTGGGAACATGAGCGGCGCTCCAGACAATACGCAGCCTCTCGTCGACTCACTGGCACATCTCAGCATTGAGTCACCTCGCAGCCACGCTGTTTCCATCAAGGCGCCTGATACGAGACTCGGTGCCAATGCCAAGTCAGGACTGAATCCCATGAGCCCAGTCTACAAGCCTGGCTTCCCCGCTGCACCAGTTGCAAAGTCCTCATCCACGGAACTTTCTACAGGATCCAATTCATTCCAGAAGCACATACAGCCAACCAAGACCGCCTCTGATGAGACAGCCAGTCCTGCGAAGAGGGATGCTCACCTCCATAGCTCCAGCGTCTCCAGCTTGGGAACTGCTGACTTTTTCCCGCGCAATCCGCAAGAATATTCTACTCGCCAACACGTCTACCCTCAGCGCGCCGAGTCCTCGGACAAGGAAAATGCTGGTCTCAACCCACTCACGCCAGGTCAAGCCAATGAGGTATCTGTCTGGAAGGGTAGGGCACCAGATACTGGCGACTACAATGGCAAGGTGCCACCTCCAGGCACGCCGGTGTTTCACAGCGATGCAACCACCCAAGCACCGCTGCCTTCGAGCATGAACGAGGACATGCACGAGCAGCATCAGATGGACGTTCCAAACAGAGACGCGGACAATATAAGCCCGAAGAACAAGCGCGAGTGGCTCTTCATCGAAGAAGATCCAAGCGGAAAGCAGCAGGAGGTGCCGTCTTCTCAACCAAGTGAGGAACCTGTCAACTTCGCGAACAAGTCTCGTGCCTGGGTCGAGGGCTGTAAAGCCGGACTGCAGCGTGTCGCACCTGATCCAAATCGCCGAGGTGACTACCTCGTCGGCTACTGTGATGGACTGCTGCAATCTGATCCACAGGCAACGAACGCAACATCGGCCGTGACAGCTTCCACTGGTAGCCCGATCAAGACTCATGCACGCCGTCCCAGCCCGGCATTTCCATCGCGCTCAAACAGCCGAGTGCAAATGCCAGAGAGGATCCCAGTCACGTCTCGACCACCTCTTGAGAGCAATAATCACAACATCGACACGCTCAAGCAAGCTGTAATCGCTCCACAGAACGAGAACGCAGTGCTCACGCCATCTGCTGAGGGTCCTCACGTTGCTGATATGCCTGTCAATCTCGGAGCCTGGGCCAAGAAGCAGCACAGCTCTCCTTCTGGACCAGTCACTGGAGGCGACAAGCTGGCCGACCACTACATCCCGAAGCGTGCTATTCCTCTTGATCGCCAGGGTATCATGTCAGAGGGCAACAATGATACTCGTTGTTCGGAGAAGACCTCATCAACTGCACGCGCGAGCGATGGAGCTGGCACATATCTCTTGCCATCCAGCAACCAGATTGCTCTGCCAGCTTCTCCTACCACAAGCACCCGCAGCATTGCATCCAGCAGCATCGCTTCCGGAGGCGCGCCAGACACTGGACACCGCATCACCAGTCTCAACAGCATCGACGCAAACATGTACCGTCAATGGCCCAGCAATCGTATCATGACACCAACCGAGTGGAAGACTAGTGGCTCTCTCGCTCACGCAGCTGGATTGGCGACCGGATACTTTGCTGCAGCACAATTCGACGGTACGAACGAGCCATCGCTTCGAGGTCCAGCCCAGCTGACTCGCGACGTCGCAGGAGCTCCTCAACGCGTTGGCTCTGGGGGCCGCTTCCGGGAAGGCTCTCTCGATGGTATTGCCAGTCCACCGATGTCTCCTACCATCTCACCAAGCGGCACTCCGAGCAAGGACAGCGGCAAGAAGAAGAACCCTTCCCCTGCCAAAGCCAAGTTTGAGCACGTTGCGGAGAAGATGGGCATCAAGATCGCGTCCGACGCTGGTGGTGATGGTGCTGCCGATTCTACCTCTCCTCGCGGCAAGCGTTCTGCCTGGCGCGACTTGTAGAACAAGGGCGGCAAGGATGAGCGCGCTGCTTCATGATCAACACTCACGATCACGCTGAGTTCATTACTCCGCATTTGTCAACACAACATTGTCACCACTCTTCCTGGCGACATCAGGATACGCCACAGTCCTTGGGTACTTTTGTCATCGACATCTCACCTTATGGCTGCATCGGCACATACGACTATACCTTGCACGCACCACTCATGACGACTTGACTACTTCCATTGTCGAGGCTTTGAGCTGCGGATGCATACTACTACGACTGCTTTTGTGGTTTGCATAACATACTTATCTGATTGTATCAAGACAGGCATGGACATGGAATGATGTGTCGGATGGATGTCTGGTTATGGAATTGTATGATTAGATTGTTTTGAGTTGTTCGATGTAATAATTGTGTTGTTTTCCAAATTTGACTTCTGACTCATCTCTTGTGTCTTCTGGTGGTGCTTTGTTGGATGTCTAACCTGACCTGACTGATCACTGCTTTCTGCTTTACGACACATATGCGGCTGTAACATGTTTGTTGTATGCTCTGGTAGAGGGTTCAAGGGGAGGGAAAGTCTCCGATTGCCAAACTTGTGCTCAAGCAGGAAGGAGCTGCGCAACATATCCTTCCATACTCGAACGCACATCGAACTCAGTCGTACACACCATACCCCTCGGACGACTAGGCTTGTGATAAGTAGACGACAATGGACGGAATAATAATGCTTGCTCCCTAAGTTGGACAGTCACACAGATTTTCTCGTCTTCAAGGACTCCTCCAAAGTCTGCACCATGTCGTCCTTCATTAAAACCACTGCTGCAGACTTCTCTCACATCTCCTCATCATCCTTCTCAAGCGAAATCGAAAGACGTAAAGCTTTACTGCAAGCTCGTTCACTATGCCATCGTCTTGAAAAATCTATGGATACTATGATTTGAATCGCTTGGATGGAATGTGTGACTGCATCGGTATTGAAGGTTGCGTTGGATATGGGTGTCTTTCGAGCCTTAGGGCAGGATCTAGATGGCTCGTTCACGGTGAAAGAATTGGCGACGGAGATGGGGGTTAATGAAGTATTACTGAGGAGACTTCTTCGTCTCTTAGCTGCTAAAGATATGGTTAAAGAAATCGATGAGGAGAAGTTTGGGCCTACGGAATTTTCGATTGCGATGCAGGATCGATCGGTCAATTCTGCGATTCGAAATTCGGTGTCGGGTTTCCTCGTCTGGTCTTACAAGATCTGCCAGAAGTCGTTTCTCAAGCGCCCTCATATATCGAGAAGGTTCCTTTGGACTTTTTCTAACAGGCACCGGTCTCTGGAGCCAGGGCTTATTATCTCGACAGTATACTTCACGACTGGCCTGATCGAGAGGCGATAGCGATCTTGCGCAATATGCGGCCCGCGTTAAGGAGGAGAGAGGATGGGTATAAGCCAAAATTGCTTCTTAATGAGAACGTCTTGCCGAGGACGGGGTTGAAGGAACAGACGGCGGCACAGGATTGGTTTATGCTGATGCTTTGTTCTTCTCCTGAACGTACCGAGGAACAGTGGGAACACTCACTTGCTGCAGCCGGGTACAAAATTACTGGAATCTTTTCGGCCGCGCATGTTGATGAGGCTGTCATAGAGGCGGAGCTGATCGAGGGATGATTCAAAGAAGGGGCAGCCAGGAAATTGGACCATTTTCTTCGGTCGTTGATGTTGCGAACTTACGAAGAATGGGCAAGTGTTGAGGGCTGAGGTAGACTTTGAGGGGTCCATATCTCAGAATGGATGATTCAGGGCGGAGGTGTTGAATAAAGGGATTCGGATGCTATATGTGCTTTCGATAGATCGCGTTCGGAGTAGCGAAGAAGGCCGACGTTTGCAGTGGTATTCGCCGCCAAGATCGTGATAGAAGAGAGAAGCGCCTTCGAGAGGAACGGTCATGCTTTTGGGTTGTCTCCAGTAGCAAACACGATGTTGGTACTAAGAAGTGTTTCGCTGCGCATCGTCTGGAGACTCCGGCTTGCCTCTATTGAGCGGCACACAAGATGAGTTCCTTCAACGCCGACAGCTCAAGCGGTTCTTCGACAAGTTTATCTTCTGGTACCTCGTTCCATCCTACGATGAGCGCGGAAGACTTCGAGAACCAAATGATAACGCGCGCGGAAAAAGTCCCTCGCTTTCTTTTCCGCTTCTGGCATGACAAGTCTGGTGGACGAGAAGACCACGGCTTTTTGTTGAACGGAGAGGATGCGATTACCCCATTGTACTTCAAGCTGCATCCCGACAAGATCAACAAGCAGATCCATGAGCTCAACTTGAAGTACGTTTGGCGCAAGGCTAGATACCATCTTTCGAATGAGAAGACTGAAACGATCTTTTCCTCCTGGACACAGTCCCTGCCTTTGTGCCTAGCATGGGCGAGGGAGTTCGCTGATATTGGTAATCTTCACATTAGTATTCTGGATACCGCTCTACTTCGATCGCCGAATCGTGTCATGTCTGCTGTCTACCTGGGTGGCTTGCTGGAATTGGACTTCTCGAACTATTCACACGAATACCTGGTGTACGGTAGGATCACAAATTCTGCATTTACTAGCGTTAGCTGGGATCTGCTTGTGAACAGCAAATTGCTCGACTTCATGGACAGGAAGGATGACTTTTCTCCCCTCGGCTTGAAGAAGACTCCCAACTGTGCAGTATGGGCTGTGCAGATTGGTAAACTCTTCACGCCTGGTCAAGTTGCACTGACTGTGGCTGCAAATCTGGCAAGAATCTTCGAAGACGACCTGGAAGAGATGGAGAAAGTCACCAGGCATTTCGGAAGCATGTCTATGGAGCTGCCGGCTGGAGGTCTAGATAATTTGACGATGGATGTTGATCATCACGGCTTCCTTGAAGTCTTGCAGGCCGTGAAGCTATTACGAGCTGCGGTCGGCTTGCCTGCCGAGAACGAGTCTGGCTTGTCTCCGAGAGGCTTGAAGCAGATGCGGACAGCAGCGGTTGATGGCTTGACCGGACGATCAGTGGTATCCAAGGTCGTGCTTGGCAGATACATTACAATGACCGAAGGCAACATTCTTGGCATTGGCAATGCCCCCGCGCCAGAGGATCAGAAGAATTGTGGCGTGGCGTGGCATGGCATAGTGCTCGAGGACGAGCTTGCAGGAGACTAGAAATTGTGTAGCCGGAAGCATTCGTGTAGGCAAAGACTCGTAGCTCGTATTCGTTCTCGATCCCGAACCAAGGAACAAGCCAGACTGCAATGAGGCCTAATGTCTTTGGGTGCTTTTGCTCATCACACCTGTCGCGAAGGACAAGGGATATCCAGTGACCAGGGAATTGTTATATCGATCTCACGACCGAGAGGAAGAGGAAGCCTCGAAGAAGAAGAGAAGTGGTGTCGCCGGAAGCCAAGAGATCCGTATCCGCTTTGCCGCTGCTGACATAAGAAGCATGGCGTGCATGCAACCCCTGCTCACTACCGCATGGATCCGAAAACATGACATCGCTCCTTCCCAGGCTGCCTTTTCAGTGTTTCCCTGCACGATTCGAAACCACTCCATAGCGCACGTCGAAACCCTGGAACTCACCACCGCCGACTTCACACTTCCGAGGCCTCGAATTCGATTTTGAGAACAGCGACAGGAAGGAGCACGTGCGGCGCACGCGACCGGAGAGCGACAAGCACACGACCAGCCGCCGCCGTCATCTTCAGCTGGAACACGTCCGACAAGACAATGGCGCACACAATACTGCGCTTCCCCAAGCCGAGGGTGAGAAATGCCTTCAAAGCTCGCAGAGACGCCCAATGGCTGACAGAAAGCGCACACAGAGTCTCCTACACTTCATCTCCCTCCGAACCGCGACCGAGTTCATCAACCTGACCCTCATATTCAACAAGGTCACCGGACTCTATGGCGTCCTTGCTATCTTTACGGGCTACCACCTGAATCCGCTCCAGATCTCGCACTACATCTACTCGCTCCTCGTTCTCGGACTGGTAACATGGCTCATGCCCAGCATTAGGAGGCCGGACCACCCGCTGCGGAATGTGGCATTGGCATACGTCTATGTGCTAGACGCCGTCATCAACAGCGTGTATACCGCACTCTTCGGCACAGCATGGTTCATGGTGCTGACGACAACACTCCAAAAACCTGGAATTGATAACCCACTAGGAGGCGCGGCAGGCAGCATGGACGAGACAGCAGGGTTCACAGATCCCGAAGTCAATGTGTCAAAGGTAGAAGTAGTCGCGAAGCCTGCGTCGGGAATACTCTCCGGACAAGAAGCTGTGGCATACGGACGCACATACGAGACGGGCGGACTCGGAGGCGCAGTCCTGCAGAGCGACAGCATGACCAGCATCGCGCTCCTTGCACTCTTCACGCTCGTCAGAATCTATTTCTGCATTGTGGTCATGTCATACGCGCGTTCCATGCTACGACAATACGTCGCGCAAACGAGCAACAGCAATCTCAACTACAGCACCGACACCGCAGATCCGACTATGGCGCCCTCGCCTTTCGCATCAGATAGGTTGGAAGGCTCAGGCTGGCAAGGCAAGCTCGGCAGAATTTTGCTCAGATTCCCGAGCAAGCGATACTGGCTTGGCAGAGAAGACGAAGCTCCGACTGAATGGGAACGCGCAACAAGCGGCCGCTTCGAAAGTGGAAGGAGTAAGCTTCGCATCAAGGTTCCGGAGAATGGTGTCGGTGAACGCGAAAGGAGGGCGAGAAGTGGAACTGGACCACCGCTCCCCAAGAAGGCTGATGCGTAAAAATGAAGCCTACGATGACCCATCCATGACAACTTCGAACCGATACCCCCAACTTCTTCTTCACTTCGCAAGCAGCATGAGCATATCTGGGTTAGCAGCGCCTCTAGAAGAGTTTTGATTCTTGGAGTTTGGGATTGGAAGAGATATCCTAACAACAACAGAGCATTGGTACTCGTCGACACAGTGTACAGAATTAGCAATTCACAATTGTGCATAGAATATGAGCATAGCGTTAGTCGTGAAAATTGCATTGAATGATTAATGACTGAGACACAATCCGTTTGCCTTGTCGGGGTTCCTGAATTTTGGTGAAAGCTGGGAGAGGAGCACTTGGATTGATACGACGAACCGAGGTCATAATGGCAGAGATATAGGTGAGCAAGGGATGCGTGATGCATCTTGAATTGCTTTTGCGCTTTGCTTATCCATGATATTGATCTACCCTTCGTCGCCTGCAATCGCTTGATATGCTCAAGTCCTGCGCAGACTTTTTGGATCTGCACCGCCTCTCCTCGCATACCTTTGGATCGAGAGAGTTGTGCCAGATTCACAGTGAAACTTCGCTGGCGCAGGCGTCTCCGCACGAAGGAGGTTATCCTTACAAAGCTGATGGCTCATGGCATTGTGCCTTCGTTCTTCATCATCTTCTTTACCGCACAGTAGCACCCGTAAGCGTCTTGACTGTGCAAAGACCCTGCTTCGTCCTCAACTTCGCCACCTCAGTCTTCCCACTGTCCTTCAACTTCTCCACCTTCGTCGGCTCAAACGCCACGACCTTGTCATCAGTAGTCGTGAAGCCAACTTGATTGTCTTCCCAAACCTTCTTCTTCGGGTTCAAGACTGGATCTGGCTCGCCCTCAAAGCCTTCGAAATATACTCGCTCACCAGCCTCAGCGTCTGCAGGTGGGTTCACAAGCTCGACTGGTCCGGCATGGTGGTCGTCTTCGCCTGGTGCCACGCGTGGTGATGCGGCCAGAACCATAGCTGCAGATTTGATTCCTCGCATGGTGACCGGTTTGAGATTGCAAACTGCGACGATTTTGCGACCTTGCATTTCTTCGAGCGGGACCAAACCGTTAAGACCTGAGCAGACTGTTCGGACGATTTTGCCTTCGTATTCTGATGTGTTATCGCTTCCTGGTGCGTCGCCACATGCGATTGTGGAGACGTAGAGGGAGTCTGCGTTGGGGTGTTGCTCTGCTTTTAGGATGTGGCCAACTCGGAGGTCGATGAGGGCGGGCGAGAAAGGCTTCTCTGGTGCTGCGGGAGCTTTTGGTTGCTTGGACTGCTTCTCCTTCTTCGGCTTCTCTTTCTTCTCGGTTGGTGCTGATGCTCCAACAGCGGCGGCGACGCTCTCGCCAAGGTCCTTAGCCTTCTCCTTCTTAGGTTTCTGGTTCTCAGCTTTCTTGGTATCCTCGCTCGCTGCGCTTGTGACTGTGCCTCCAGCTGCTGCTGCACTATCTGCGCCTGCTGCCGCCGCAGCTGCCTTTTCCTTCTTCTTGCGCTCTTTCTCAGCCTTAGCGTCAATTGGCTTGATTGGTGCGACTACTTTGCTTGGGTCAATGTCCACCTTCTCGCCTGCATCCAGCTTGAGACCGAAAAGTTCGGCATTCTGGACAAAGTCGAGATGTCGAACGATGTGGTGGTATCCTTGCTCGCCAGTGCGCTGCTCGGGTGACCAATCCTTGACAACTGGTGCGAGTCGGGAGAAAATGGCTACATCTGCGACGCTGGGCTTGCTGCCGAGAATGGTTGTCCGGTGTGCGAGATGTGTGTTGAGGTGTGAAAGGCGCTCGGCGGTCTTTGCTGCGTCTTCGTTCGGCGAGGCCAGGTGTGAGGCGGTTGTGGTCCATTGCTCGATCTCAGTCTTCTCTGCTGGTGTGTACTGAAGCGTTGTTAGACATTGAGTGGGACTCATAGATCTTCCTTCATATCATACCTCGACTGATGTGAAGATGGCAGCAGACAGCTTTGCCGGCTCATTCTCTTGATCGCTGGCATTGGGAAAGCTTTTTGCGATCAGGCTCTTGACCTTGTCGTCAATCTGAGTCGCAGCCATGATTGCAGTACAGTGAAAGGTTCTAATGTGATTGATGCGTTTTGGTGAAAGTCGCTGAATTCGATAATGTGGTCGCGTAGCCCTTACGAGCAATCTCAAGGTGCGAAAGGACTTCAGTTTGGCGATTGAGTACAATGTATGAAAAGTGTTCAGGAATTTGTGCAGCTACTTTGATGTTTCTTTGGAGTCACTGCTTAGTCTCAAGCTTCAGGCTCACCGATTCCAGCCCACTTCTCGATTCTGCTTAGTGTCATAATGCTTGTCTGGATCTCGACTTTGGTACTGCTTCGCGTCCTCTACCTTCCTCCATTAATTTTTGTCTCAATCACCATACCAAAGAAAGTCCTCCCAAATCATCCGCCCTGCTACCATCCTCTGAATATCTCAACTGATCGATGTCTTCTGTTACTCTGTCAGCGCTGCTCAGAATCTAAGCAGAACTTCAACATGTTCAGGAACCCTTTTACGCGACCTCCACCAAGCCAAAAAGAAATCAAAATTATCGTCCTTACCTTATTGCTCTGGTCCGAAGAAGCCTGAAGTGCCTCTCTTGCCGGAAGTCTTGGGTCCATTCATGATGGCTTTCTTCAGCATCTCCTCAAGAGTCTCCTTGGGCTTCGCAGGTTCCTTCTTGTTGCTCTTGGCCGCAGGTTTCTTGCTCTTCTCCTCAGGTCGAGCATTCTCGTTGGTGCTGACGCCTTTGGTCTTCTTACCAGCTTGCTTCTTGCCAGCTTTTGGGCTCGAGCCTCTCATGTTAGCGGGCTCAGAGGCGCCTTCCTGGTCTGGCTCCGAATCATCGACATCTCCTGCTTCGATTACGCTTGAGGACTTCTTCTTTGGCTCCACCACCTTCGTTTTCTTGCGATTGTACGCGCCGAGAGTGCCTTCGAGCTTCGCTTCTTCTTCAGTGTCACCTGCCTTGCGCTTGAGCTTGGAAGGCATCTTCTTGAAATATGTCCAGTCGCCTTTTGCTTGTTCTGGAGTTGGTAGCAGAGGACCCTTGGCTTGCTGGCCGATCAATTGGAATGATTTTCCGCCTACTGTCGGGTAGAGCAGACCGTCCGCGTCGGGATCGTCTGCAAAGCGAACGGATTTCTTGGGCTTCAGTTGTCGTTGAGGCTTCTGCTTCAGTGTCTTCGCCGATGTATTTGAGTCTGGTGTCGCTGTTCGATGCTTGGTTTGAGTCTTCGCGCGGAGTGCTAACGGTGTCTGATCTGAGGTGTGCGCTTCCGCCTCAGCTTGAACTGCGTCGATCGCATCAAAGTTCCAGGATGAATTGCCGAAAGGTAGGTCGAAGTCGTTAATTGTTGGTGAGCTGACTTCTGCAGGTGGTGGAGCTGAAAGTGAAGCTGGTGCGCAGGTAAGTGAGGACGTTTTCCGACTAATGGAAGGTGCGACGACGGCCTTGGCCTGAAGTGAGGGTTGCTGAGCGAGGTTAGCGTCTGCATTCACTCGAGAATGCTTCTGAGTTGTGTGAGGCAAACCTGAGGATGAACGAGCCGCTGATGCCGGAGAACTCCTACGCTGCTTGGAGGGGCCTTTCGCCTTGTGGGCTTTCGCTCGCTCACGTGGAGGGATCCAAGGCGTCGTCTCTCTTACGAACAGCGGGTTTGACTCCTCCGAAGAAGCTCTGGATGCGTTCGACATCTCTTCCAGCTGGAGTTCTTCGAGTGTCGCTGCGCGAGGATCTTCTTGCGGGTGAAGAGGTGACATCTCACGTGGACTCCCTCCGAAAACATCGTCGCCCAAGTCGGCAGCTGGTGGAGTTCGTGACCGGAACAGAGGCAGATCAGCCTGAGCGTCGCTGGTTGACTTTCGTCGCAAGCCGGTGCCAAGGTTCAGCTTTCGTGGTTTCGGAGCTTCTGCTGGCGTGAAATCCGGAGAGATTGTCTGATACATCATGTCCTCGTCTTCAAACGGAGACGCAGCGAATCTGCTGCTGCTCGGAGATCCTGAAATCATCTGCGTCTGTCCTCTACGCGGTGTCGGAGAGGGACTGTCTTGCTGCATCCCTCCGACATCAGGCTCTTCCTCAGGCGTCGGTTGACGATACACGCTAATGTGGCTTCCAGTTGACCAAGAGCGAGCTCTCCTCCTCGGCTCGCCATCCTCATCCAGCAGGCCAGCATCGATTTGGGAATTGCTTACCTCGCTCTCATCGTCAACGTCCTCAACTTCTGCATCGCTCACCACTCCTGCGCGTGTAGTAGGTACTCGATCCGGAGCGTCTTCCTCGAACATGCTGCTGCTGGCCTTACTCAAGCCCAGGCCGGAATTCCACTCATACTTTCTGGCTTTTGCCATGTACTCTTCATTCTTCTGGGCTTCCTTGGCCTCGGCCGCTCCGATGGATGGCGATTCTTCTCCTGTAGCCGTGTTTCCATCCAGCACCTCAGCGCCGTCAGCAAAGCCGAGCGCTTGTTCGAGCAATTGCTCGTCTTCTGGCGAAAGGACAACGTCTTTTGCTCCTTGAACGCGACTGAGGAGATTGTTGTATCTCTCCCACTCAGCACTGATGTAATCTCGCTGCTGCGTGGCCGTCACTACCGCTTGTTCGAGGCCGTCCGGAAGTGGCAGGAACTGTTCGAGGATCTCCATGCCCTTCGCTTCGTCACGGTCGATCTGTTGCTGAAGCTGATCTTGCTCGACTTCAAGCTCTTCCAGCTTCTTCTCGAACGCGCGCTGGACCTCCATCTTCCGGCTGATGGCGCGGACGGGCTGCGATGGCGGTGCTGCCATTGAGAAGGCAGGCATGATGTCGGTTGATATTCTGTAAGTGGATCTGGTGTGGTGTCGGTGGTTGTGTTCTGGCTCGAGCTTGATGTTAAGGGCAGAGGTGACAATTGGAAGTTGCGACTTATATGTGAGGTCGCGGAGCTCGGAGCGGTCGTCACGCGCGGTATCACTTGTTGGTGGCGGCTCAACAGGAATGGCACACGCTGACTTGCTGATGTGATGTCTAGTGTCGAGGATGTTCGAGCAAGGTTGAGCTGGTGGTGTGACACTTCTAGTGGTTGTTGTGGCTGCGAGAAGTTTTGGTTGAAGTGGAAAGAGTTGGAAGTGGAAGCCTGGAAGTGGTTGTTGCGACTCGGTCGGAATATTAAAGCCGTGCGCCTGAGGTGAGGTTGAAAAGACCCTGCATGTGACACTAAGCTGGAGCCGCAGCATTCACCGCTCACGATGCAGCTCAGACTTCGAGCACGAGGTCAAGGCACCTGATTCGAGGTGGTCACGCTCTGAAGAGACGGAATGCAGCGGAAAGGCACGGCAAGATGAGCAGTCATACCAGACTCAGAGGCAGTACGATTGAGAAGTTGTCGCTCAGCTCGACACCGCTTACCACGGAGTCAGAAACGCATCTGTCGGCAGCGATCATTGGTGCTGAAGGGGAGTCAAACTCTCAGATCCCGCCGCCCTGGTGAACGCGAGTGCGCATGAAGGAGAAGCTGCTGCTCAGCTTGCTGTCGTCCGCCACGGAACCAGGATCGCATCTGGCAGTACCGAGCACTGCTCGTGATCCGGAGTCAGTGCCAAATATCTTGCTCCTCAGGTGAAGTCTCATTCAGGTGAGGTCTTGCACGCTCATGTCAACCACACAGCTCATGCGCCAACAGCAAAGACACAGACAAACGCATAAGGTACGTTGACTCCATCTCTTGCTTTCCCTTCATCAATGATGACAACTATTGCACTTCCTACGCGATACATGACCTTGCCCGTTGCAAGTCTTCCGAGATCGATCAAGTCGTTACCACAGGGAAATATGCGCGCAATCGAAATAACAGGCTTGGGCTAGCCGCGAGACCATACAAGAATGCTTGAAGGGCGGTCTGCGCAAGAGGAGAGAAGTCTGGATCGTCGATCGTCTGGACTCTGCATTCGTGAGCAACTTCGTTCGAAGGGTGTTCACTGACCTACTCATATCGCACGCGATGTTCTTTGATGGTGCAGGTGTGGTGGAGATGGCTGACGTTTTGAACAGAAATCAGACCGCTTGCTGCTTCACGACGAAGGAGCGTCAGACTTCACGTCGAATACGTTTCTCCCTGGACGAATGCGACTCTGCAGTACTGAGCATGCTGAGGCTCAGGCGTCTAAGCCAGCAATTCATCAGATGCCGATCTGTTCGGAGCTTAAGAAGACATTCCCTTCTTGTTCAGGCCGAACCCTACCTTGAGACTCAGTGTTCTTTCGAAGACGCAGCAAAACCGCCCAGGATGCTATACCTCAGGTAGACACTGCTCCGCAGTTGTGAGCATGCCAAGCCACTGGCATCCGATCCACTACTGTAGCGAAGGCCGGTATTCTTGGAGCCTGAAACGACTCTTCCTCTCGGGCCCGGACCACAAGCACAACTTCTTGGCGCACGCGCTGGCTCTTGATTGCGCGCCATGTGCTCGACAGTCCTTCATAGACAGATTCTCATGGGGCCCATCATGATAGGGTAAGTTTATCTCCCTCTTGCCCACTTCTCTTCACCATGATGACTACGCGCACCTCCTATGCTTCTACAGCATCGTCCGTTGCGACATCCGGTCGAGGTCCTCTCACAATATAATAATGTAAGCATTATCAACTCAGACCCTGAGCTTGAAACACGGGTTCTAAACACGTGCACACACAACGGGTCGTCGAAGGACTGCTGGCAATAGAGGAGAGAAGTCTTGACACACCACCTCATCAGGGCTCTGCGCATATATATTACGCAGGCTGAGTCAATACACGCCTTGCGATCGTCTGAAAACATTGCATACGACAACTTTTGAGTTTCAGCGCACGCGAAATGGTTTGGATGCTGATCATGCTCGCAGGTCCCGATCAACATCTGGACGCTTAGACATCATTACGACCTTGCAAGGTAAGCCATCTTCTTGATCGTTGCCCCTTCCTTATCATGATGACAACGCGCATCTCCAACGCCTCCACAGCATTGCCCGTTGCGACGACTTGTCGAGGTCACACAAAAATATGCGGGTTCAAACTCAACACGGAGGGGTATCTTGTACACACCACACACTGAACAGGCTGTCGAAGGGCTGCTGGCAAACGAAGAGAGAAGTTCTGGTATTTTACCTCGTCAGGACTCTGCGCACAGGCTGGGATCATTTCCTAAATGCGATCGTCTGAATCCGTTACGCAAAACACCCTTGGACATCATCACATAGCGTATGGCTGGGACGCTGATCATATCGACAGGTCCTCATGAATACTTCCGCGCTTGGAGGTTGTCATGCTTTGTATGGTACGTGACTTTCTCTTCAATCCATACTTGTCCAACATGATGATATGCACGCATCTCCTATGCCTCAGAGTCAATGCTCGTTGCGATTGGTCTGGTTAGAGGTTTGCCCTCCGTTTCTTAGAACGTGAGTCAGGCGCGAAGGATCCTTCGATGTTGATCGGAAACCCACAGGATAGTGGCATCCAAAGAACAGGCTGTCGAAGGGCTTGCTGGCAAGAGAGGAGAGAAGTCCCGGTTCTATCGCCTCGCTGGGACTCTGCTTCCCACGCACAAACCGGAAAGGTTTGCTTTTGATCTGATTTGATGTTTTGAACGAGACATCTGTCTTAAGAATTGATCGGAAGGACTCTGCTAACGAGGCTCATAGTACAGGACTACTTTCGACTCACGAGTACATTTTAGCCAGTCCATCACAGCTGAGGCAAAGCATTCAAAGTCCACAGCACATCCTTACTGATGAACGTCTCCTCACCTTCAATGCCTCCAACCATACTTCCCCTATAGATAGCCCAATAAGGTCTATCCAAGACCGTTAAACCATCACCCGTAATGTCCGCAACAAAAACCCCTTGACTCCCCATATCCCACTTAAAAACCATTCCCTTCGGATGCGGTGTATTCGGAAGCATAGGATAGACAAAATCCGGCCCGCCCCAACCCTTCGTAGAGCTCGTTGCATTCTCCGTAATACATCTCGCCGCCCAGATAATCCCATCTTTCACCAAATACTCTGAGCTTACTTCTTTCCCATCTTGTCCTCGAGCCATAAACCAGACCACAGTCCAGGGACCCAACCGGGCGTGGCCCCAGTAGGCGGTTTGGATTAATGTATTGAAAGCCGCATCCCACCAGGTCTTGTCGTGATACCCGTAAGCTTCTTCCAAATGGATTTCAGTGTCGTGGCCGAGGTTTAGGTCTACGGTTACGTCTGCGTCCGGGAGAGCGTTGGCCCAGGCTACACCCGGGAGGAGAAGTTCGCTGAGACTGGCGGCGTCGATGCCGCAGGAGACGTGAGGGGCGGCAATCTGTGAATTTTTAGTCATGTGTGGTCGGAGGTCTGTTGGGAGAGTGCACGTACTCTTCCTCGTAAGATCATCGTCCCGTAGACGTTTTGTTTGCTGGAGTTGACAGAGACTTTGTAAATTGGATTTGGTTCCAAGAGGCTCGTTCCCTCCCAGCTAATTTCGTCGCCTCCAAAGTACTTCACCAATATGCTCTTTTCAGAGTCATCAACATGTATCGTTGCATCAGTGCCATCTAGACCAATAGAGAAGTTCGTGCCATTGGCATACGTGCCAAGTAGCGAGACGTGATAAATTGATGTTGACTCCGTGAGATCTGCTGTTGGAGGTTGCATGTGGAAGTTGAAGATTATGGATTCGTTGGATTTTGAGGATATCGCGTCGAAGTACCATCTATATTGGGAAATAGGTCAATGATGAGAGCTGCTTCTGTGGCATGGACTTGGACATACGAGTCTGAGGCTGTCAAGTTTGGACCAGGATGGATTTTGAGAAAGTCGAGTTGACCGAGTGCTTTGGTCGTGAAGTCAACTTCGATTGATCCATTGACTATTTCTTTTGGCATGACTATTGTCTCTGCAGCTGCTTGAAGACAGCTGCAGAGTGAACCTGCTGCCAGGCAGTATGTCGCGAAATTTGCCATGATTGTGAGTGCAGTATGTTAGTGGCGAGACTGGTATACATATGGACGCAGCAGTCACTGCTATCGATGACTTTAGAGCTAGCGTAAGAGAACCGCATGTGGGATACTCTTATGTGTGTGCTGATATCACGTCCGTCACATCGTATTCGCGGCCGCTAGACTCATATCAAGAGGAGCATCGACCTCGCCTTCAATGCGAGTCGACAATCCGACTTCGCGAGCTCGGCCAGATGTCCGCATCGAGGATACCAGGCCATCCCTAGTCATTTTACCGTATGACTGGTAAGTCTGGCGCCATCTTCGGGTCGAATGCGAACCTGGAGCCTTATTGAAAGAAGCGGATTCCACAATTGTAGACTTGAAGAAAATGGGAGGACCATCAGAGCCACTCGGCTGTGGAACGAGAAGCAGCCCGTTCTTCGATGTACTACTGCGACTGGAGGTTCACATGTCTGAGCGAGTTCCAGAGTCGAATGCTTTCAGGACTTAATCTCGCGGAGTAGCCTGCAGGAAGACCTGATAATGCCATCCTGCATCTCTTCTACGATCGAATATGGCCCAAGCAGAATGATTCTCATATCGGTCTTCAAGATCAAAGTATTCTGGCCCGTGCGCGAGGCAGTATGGAGGGACGCTCGGGAACAAGACTTTGCCAAAGCGTTAGTCGGTGCTGTCGAACATATGGCCATATGCTGATCCGATGCAGGACTGAAGAATCCGGGTGGCGGCGGCCGAACAGTGAAGTGAATGACTGTCAGATCATTTGCTGAATGAGCAGCTCGGCCACCGCTTGTGCCTGCCAAGCACAATGACCAGGATGAGAAGCCCCACTGCCGATAGAGTTTAGTGCGGGGCATATTGGCGATCCTTAGTCGGACTCCTTCTCAACGACACCGACTTCTCAAGAGCACAAAGGCAGGTCAAATGTCCTAAAGACAATGTCGAGAATATGTCAGATCCTGGACAGACGAACACACACTTGCAAGACTGCAGCATCACAGCCCCAAATCGACTGGAGAAGAATGAGTATCGAGGCCGGCAACTTTTCCAGAAGCTCAAGCTAGAAGGCGGTCCTGCATAGCAACCATACCCTTCTGGCACAATGGTAGACGTCATCCAATCAACAAACCCATCTCGACGCCAGGCGCATTTCGCTACTCTCGAACAAGTCCACGGGAACGCACTTTCGCTCCCCGAAGTGCCGAGTGGCAGCTCTTTGTTCGCAGAGCCAAACCCAAGTTTCGCCGGATAAGCTCTTTTTTGCGAGCTGTGCAGAGAAAGTAAGTACCTGTTAAGTCCGTACGCGCTTGACTTTTGTTCCTGGTCAGCTTTCCTCTTTCCACGCGTCATCTACTTTCTGAAACATCTGGACAATATTCTGTCGCCTGGAAGCATGATACGAAGAAGTACTCGATAGCGTTCGCATTCCTATCCGCAAGCTGCTTGGGAGCAGCGTACTTGGACATCACCCACGAATTTGGAGAGAAAACCCCAGCATGGACGTTACAGGACGCATCTCAGCTCTCGCGAGCTACGCTGGGTCTTTCGCGTGGCCTCCTCTGCTCTCAGTCTCAAGAGGGGCCATTCTTGCCTTGCTGAGACAGGTACAAATTGGCTCGTTGAAGGTCACGGACACAGATGGCAGCATCACAATATGTGGCAGCCCTAAACCTGCTGCAGAGACAGACAGTGAGAAAAATGTCTACACGATACCTCACGCCGAGCTGCGCGTCCTCAACGACCTATTCTGGGTCCGTCTCATGCTCTTTGCAGACATGGGATTTGCTGAGTCTTACATGCTGGGAGAAGTAAGCTGCTCAGATCTGACAGCCTTCTTCAAACTTTTTATTGTCAATCGCAAGCACCTGGATAATGGCACTACTCTCTCTTCAAATATTTTTGGCAAGGTTAGCGCACTGGTCAGGAAGACAAACACGCTCGCGAACGCTCGCTTAAACATCTCCGCCCACTACGATATCAGTAACGACATGTTCGCAGCTTTTCTCAGCCCAGACATGACTTACAGCTGCCCAATCTGGCTTCCAAAGTCAGATCCGCATTCTAGTCAGGAAAGCCTTGAGCGCGCTCAATACCGAAAATTGAATCGCTTCATCAAAAACTGCAGGATCAAGAGCACCGATCACGTTCTTGAAATTGGAACAGGCTGGGGAAGCTTCGCAATCCTCGCAGTGGAGAAGACTGGCTGTCGTGTTACGAGTCTCACATTGAGCGAGGAGCAGAAAAAGCTGGCAGAAGAGAGAATCAAAGCTGCAGGTTATGAAAAGAAAATCAAAGTTCTCATCTGCGATTACCGCAGTCTGCCAGTGCCGAAAGAGTCGGAAAAATATGACAAAGTGGTGTCTATTGAGATGTTGGAGGCTGTTGGTGCCGAATTTCTGGAGACCTACTTCCGCTGCATCAATAACTTGCTCAAGTCAGACGGAGGTGTCGCATGCTTCCAATGCATCACGATGCCGGAGTCCAGGTACAAGGTGTACAACAGCGGCGACGACTTCATCCGACGCTACATCTTCCCTGGTGGACACCTACCGACGATCACGCAGCTTTTGGATGCCGTACGAGCCGGATCATCGGATCCAAAGCGTGGTATCGAGCCTCAGTTGATTCCAGAGACCGTCGAGAACATTGGTCCGCACTACGCGAAGACTCTCCGTCTCTGGCGACAAAGCTTCATGCAAAGTTTCTCGACCAAGATTCGACCGGCCTTGATCGCAGAAGCCCATGAACGAGAAAATAAGAGACTGAGCGAAGAAGAGGTGGAAACCTTCAAGCGAAAATGGGAATATTACTTTGCGTACTGCGAAGCTGGCTTCGCGACCAAGACGCTCGGCGACGTGATCTTCACGGTAGGAAGAGAAGGTGCAGTAGAAATGATGGAAGATGTTCCATTGTGAGAGACACGCGTGCTGTCATGACCATCATGAACTGGCGTTCTTTCTTGGGAAGATACCCTTCTTTGCTTTTCGAAGCGTGGCTGCATTGGCAAGCATTAGCGACGATGTTCGGAGTTATTATTTGCACAGCGCAGGCGTTGGAATCTAGGATAGACTTGAATGCAGCTCATTCATTCTCTGACACAGTATCGCCTACTCGCTAATTTAGCCCAGTTTCCACCATTCCGACCTGAACCTCATTTCATACGCTCAGCCCCCCCTCCCCAGAAGCCCCTTCGGTACCGGCCTCCCGTTGCCCACGATCTCCTCATACCTAACCATAAACTCCAACATCCTCTCCTCCTCCCCTTCCCTCCCAATAACGCAAACGCCCTCAGGTCTGAACTTCCCAACCTCATACTCGATCTCTCCAAGAGGCATGGTCCCAATCGGATATGCAGCACAAGCAGCAAGGTCATAGAGTCCACTATCGCCGGGTCCTAGAATGAGGTCGATCTCATGATCGTTCATAGCTTGATTGAGGCGTTGACGCGATTCTCTGTGGCCATGTTTGAAGACTTTGCTGATGTGGGCTGGATCTGAGATGTCGTTTTTGGCGTCGATCAGGAAGGATTGCGTTGAGTATGCTGGATGATGATCAGTATGAAATTAATACATGGAGGGTAGGAAGATAGCGAACGTGGTGGGAGGGCTTGTTCGGCATGAGAATTATTGAAGTCAATCAGATCTTGTAAAGTCTCGACGCTCGTGTCTAGTCCTGCTGCGAAGTCTTGGAAGTTTTGTCGGAATTGTGAGACTATGCAGTGTCTTTCAGCAGACCAGAGCGTAAGCATTGTTCGACAAAGCCAAACTTACAAGCGACTCTGCGGACGATACTCTCACCTTCAAATTCCAAGTCCTCGTCAGAAAGTCCGATGTCCCTTTGCACAACGATCCCGTTCGATTCAAGCTTGTCTGCCAGCTCAAATAGCCTTTTGACAAGCTCATTGCGAACTGTATCACTCAAAGGACACATCCAGTCAGGATACTGCCAGACCTTGGGATCCACGAAACCGACTCTGAACGGCTCCAAGTTCCTCTTCTTATCATCCGATGGTGGTCCATTGCCGAGAATCACATTCGTCAAGTCCCTCAAATCCACAGCAGACTTCGCCATGCCGCCAAGACTATCATGCTCACGAGACAGACAGAACGCGCTCTGCGTTGGTGCTCTAGACGGACTGACTTTCAGCGAGTACAAGCCTCCACGATTCGCGGGTATGACAAGAGATCCAGTCGTCTCCCCGCCAACTGCCAAAGGAGCGAAACCTGCAGCTACAGCAGCTGCTGAGCCGGATGAGGAGCCTCCGATCATTGAGTTACCGCAAGGTGCTTCGTCTTCCACTCGGCCGCTTGGGATGAAGGGTGACTGAGTCTGCTTGCCGAGCGCGGACCATCCTAAAGGTACCTCAGGTGCTTTTATGCCACAGAGTTCTGTCAGGTTCGTGGTTGCGATGATGATCAGACCGGCTGAGAGGAGTCTTTCTACGAGAAGACAATTTTGATTCGCGGAGGTGTTTGAGAAGGCGTAGGCTTCGCATGTTGTTGGGAGGCCGAGATCTGGATGTGTTGGGAAGATATCTTTGATTATGATTGGTGTGCCTGCATGTCATGAGCGTGGATGTCGCCGTCCGTGAAGTATGGAGAAGTTTCGCGTACCATGCAAGCGACTTCGAAGATGACCGGCCTTCCTTTCCTCATCCAAGGCAACGGCTTGTCTCTGGATGATCTCAGTTGGGGCAATACTGATCACGGCGTTGAGGTGCATGCCAGCTCGATTGTGACGATGGATTTGCTGGATGCATGCTTGGCATAGCTGCACAGAGCTCATCTGACCCGAGCTGAGGAGGTCTCGATATTGCCGTGCTGTAGTGGTTAGCAGGTCCATCTTCGAGGAAGTTGTGTACTTAAAAGTGCAAACAGGCAAGTATTTACTTATCGCTGCTGCCTCATTCTCATCCTTGTCCTTGCGCTGATCCCACAGTGTGCCCTGGTCAGAGCTGTCATGCTTGCCAAATGTATGCCTACAAAGCCAGCAGCTACTTGACGGCATGGCGACGCCTGATTTCCAATCTAGTCACTGTGCTCAGACACGCAGCTTTCGACCCAAGTCTCTGGAAGCCCGACCTGCCAATGAGCAAACAAGACACCAGTTTCCTGAAGGAGGCATGATTCTCGTCCTTACCAGACGTGGTTTGAGGCCCGGCGAACGATTGAAAAAGCAGAAATCAATTTGTGGTGGCTAAGTATACTTCCCAGTCTGCAAGTATTGCCCTACTATTGTTTGAGCGATAGTCAGCACGAGGACTGCTTCGTCTTTGAAAGCCTGTGGTGCAGCCTCGACTGCCAGCCCTTAGTGCATAAGACGCCAGCCTGCTGATTATCGCTTGTAATTGTGATTTGATATTCTTCCCCTGTAGTATGTGGCAGTCTTATAACCTTCTAACCGGCCATGACAGATTGCTCATGTTGACTACTGAGATTCTAGCACAAGACTCTCACGGCTTCTCGTGGTTCCGTGTATGCATTGACGCTCGAGAAGAGATTCTGGCAGTTGATGCTTTGCCTGTGACGGTCTCTAGAACACATGCATTGGAGGAGGTCGACTCCTTTTGAATTCCTTGCAGCGGGAAAGTCAGTGGCATGACTGCAAGATCCAAGGAAGCGCTGACAGATCCTCTCGTCGAGGTCTAGTAGCGAACTTTCCCAACAATATCTCCGGCATCGAAGATCCATAGTCCGGGATTGGACGTGATAGCATCAATGATGACTTCGCCTTTCCAATCATGCTTTTCTGCCGTCTCGTTGCACTTCCGGACGTGTGCCTCAACTTGTTGCTGTTTCTGTGTACTCAGCCAGCACACTTCCCATTTGCCGAGGTCTGAAAGGACTACTTCCACCTCCAGACGTGGCTGTTTCTTCAGATCTACGCTGAATTTGATGAAGATGGGCACGGATCTTATGTGGTGATGATCGGCACAAGCCAGTCTTGCCGAGACTCGGAACGACAGCCTCAAGTGGCGAAGATGATTCTTGTTCTCGCCCAAAACGTTCGACGTCCAATCGTGCATCAGTACATGCATAGGCGCCACCGCAGTGGCTGGTCTAGGCATGTCCGCCCGGCGGTGACCAGCATGATTGGTGAAGTCACAGCAGAATTCCGATTCGGAATAGTAGACAGCGGCCGCTTCGTCTCGAATCTGGCGATTGGTGTGTAGTAGAGGTGGCACTGCTGACTTGACTTGGAGTGCGTCGCGACAGAAGACAGTGGCAGGCAACTCCGGCAGCGCCTCACGAAAGACCTTTTCTCTCAACTCTGCCGGCAATGCCATGAGGCGGAAAGGTCCGGAGAGAATCGGTAGGAGATCCCATAGCTCCCAAGGCTCCTTCGATGCATGATCTGACATGCGTGATAGTATGGTCGGATGAACGTGTGAAAACATGAGGGTAGCCGCTTTGATGCTAATTTTCTTTTGCCTCTCACCCGAGCCACCCAAGTCATCGAGTTTGTGTAAGTGTGCTGCCTCACTTCTGTATTTCCTGAGACGTGGACGAGAATGGCGCCGCAGCATAGCATCGATCGCGTGCGACCATTGTTCGAAGTCGCCGCCCTCGATCAGCATATGTGGATATCCTGATGTTCGTGGTGATGTCGACCCAGCGATGGCCTTTGAGCCACCTGCGCGCTCCGAGATCGAGTGCATCGCGACGATGCGACACTGTGTCTTGAAATGGAACGCGATGAATTCGTAGTGATCGGAAGTCGGAAAATGGAAATCGTTGGTCGCGATATGGTCGAGGCTGTTCTGGAACTCAAAGGTTGCGGCGTTGTGACGCAATCTTATTTGAAGATGTGGCTGTCTTCAAGTTGAAGTCGGGGCGGATAAGATTCCAAAGTCGAGAGCGAGAAATGTGAGTAAACTGCCAAGCTTGTCAGGCGTTGCTCGAAAACATCGGATTAGTAGCTACGCAACGCGCACGGACCGCTTCTGTGTCGCTACGTGTCAAATGCATGTGCGCTGACTGCTGAGTTCACAACGAAGCAAGTCGACAACTTGAGGCACGGGCAGGTTGCTGCTCGGGTGATCACCACTGCGTTGCGACAGGCGCGAGAGCGGCAATGAGACTTGCGCATTCTCCAAAGGCCAAGGATCATGGAAAGTCGGAGACTTGAGACGAGCAGCATAGTCTTCGCTCGCTGAACCAGAAGTCACCTACTTCCCTCTCCTCCTCCTCCTACCTTCCCCGAAGTCTCCACCTCGTTCTCGTCGCTGTCTTCGTAAGCCTCTCGTTCACCAGAGGTAGTAGTAGCGTTACCCACACTAGGTGGCGGAGCATCCGGCTCATCGGTATAATCAGGCAAAGGCACAGCAGTCGCTTCGGCAGCAGGAACGACATTCTCTTTGCCTTCTTCTCTGCGACCAATAATCACAGAGCCAGCAACGAGCATAGCGGCGCCAAGCCACCAAAGACCTAAACCGAGGATGAGCAGAGGGAAGACAGGGGTAGAGGTTTGGTACTCGACATACCTGGCAGCGCCTCCGAGAATATTATCGCCCCCAAAACAGCCGTAAGCATGAAATTCGCACTGGTATTGATCACACTGACGCGTACGGTGCTGCTTGCCAATGTGAGAGCGCGTGTGAAGAGTCCCCACATCACCGCATTAAAAGCCAAATTCATGAGAAAGAAGAACTACGACATTGATCAGCTTCTGTCTATATCTGTCATTCAGCCTGTGTGTATACTCACGCCTCGTACAAGGACTTCAAAAACCATGCTTTCTTCTTTGAGACCAAATAAGTGCGAGATCGCGGTCGCCCATGTTGTGGTTAGTTGCGTTGTTGTGAGTTTTGCGAAGACGCCGTTCAGGGCGGCACAGCCTCCTGATGCGATCGCGAAGATGAGCCATTGGGGTTGTGATGATGTGGACATTGTGGTGGATTTGGGTTGGGATGTGATTGTGAGAGGATCGGGAAGGGGGATGAGACGTGAAGTCGGAGGTTCGCGCTATGGGCTCTTGGCATTTTGGTCAAGACATCAGATACCTACTGTGGTTTGCGAGGATGCGCCAGCATGAAGCTGCAGTGGGAGACATGGAAATTGGAGAGGTGGCAGAAATATGGGATGTCAAGCTGAATGTCATTATCATTATCATATCTCGTATCCAGCCTCTAATGGAAGGAACGGTGATCTCCACCAGCGCCTCAAAATGTCCTATGCTAAGCTGAAGCAGAAAGTGCTACACCAGACGACCAATACTTCCGACTGTGCCCTTTATTCGAGGCACGCGCAGAGCCTCCAATGAAACAGAGTCTGCCTTCCATCTCTGCTCAGTCCTCCGGCTCTCGCTTGATGTCGGGTTCCTGCTTGATGTTGGTTTCCTGCTTGATGCTGGGTTCTTCCTTAATGTATATTTCCTGCTTAACGCGATGTTCGCCCTTCATGAGCCGCGGTGGTTCGTCTCCCTTGAATCGACATTGCTTCGACCACTAATCCATGCAATGCTTTCGATGGTAGATCTCGGTTGGGTTGAACTGCGGCCACTCTTTCCTCTCCACCGTCTTCTCAATAACGCAGACGTCACACTAAGCCGCCTTCTCCTTCGACTGACAAGCAACAATCTTGACCTTGTCGGCATCCATCTGAAGGGCATTATCCATCTTGAACTTCACGTCCTTAATCACAAAGGTCCAGACTTCGTCGCAGAAGCGGTAGACATCGAGGTGGCCTTTGAACGTCATACGAGCCTTGACTTTCTCTCCGAGTACCTGGGCGATGTGCTGATCGAAGTTGGCCATAATACGCATTGCCAGCTGCGGCTCGATTCGCCTGGAACTGATGAGGTCGTCGAGTGTGTCTGCGAGCGCGAGGCCGATGCTGGAAATATAAATGTTAGCAACTGTATGTCTGAATTCTGCAGGACTATTGCTACTTACGAGGTGCCTCTGTACAGCTCATAGAAGCCTGTGTTCTGCGCTGCCTGTGCCATGGTTGCTGGCGGGGCGCTTCGAGCTGCTCAAGGTCGTGCGGTATTTGGCAGGGTTGCCGACAGAGTTTGCGCTGTTTGAGAGTATTGTTGTGTCGCGACAGCCTCTAAGAAATATTGTCGCGCGAGGTGTCTGGCGTGTGGAAGTGAAAGAGTCACTGCTGTCGCATGTGAATGATAGAGGGCGACTGCGGGCGGAGCACTTCTTTGTCAGCTGCCGAGATCCGAAGCGGTCGATCCCGCAAAGCATGAGCTCCAAGATGTCACCTCGCGCAGGCAGCGTTAGACTGTTCTCAAGAATCGACGACCTCTTCTCACACTTCGCATCATGGGCGGTCTCACGTATGGCGTTTCAGGCGCTGGCACTGCTCTGGTTGTCATTGGACTTTGTGAGCATGAGCGAAGCACTGGCAGAGGGGAGGATGGAAGCTGATGAGACGGCCAACAGATATGCTCTTCCAGGGCGAAGGCGAAGCTTTCAACGTAGGAGCCTTTCTCGAATCAATATCGCCGTACGCGTGGGCATCGACTGGTATTGGACTCTGTATAGGGTTGTCAGTCATTGGAGCAGCATGGTCAGTCATACCAAAAGAGGCGAAAGTTGTGGCAGAAGGTGGACAGGGAAGTTGACACAGAAGCAGGGGCATCTTCATCACGGGCACATCGATCCTTGGAGGTGGTGTGAAAGCGCCGCGAATCCGGACGAAGAACTTGATCTCCATCATTTTCTGCGAAGTCGTGGCTATCTACGGCGTTATCATGAGCATTGTCTTCTCGGCGAAGCTTGAGCCGGTCACTGGACCTGCGATATACTCGGCCAGCAACTATTTCACTGGATACGCTCTATTCTGGTCAGGTCTACTTGTGGGCGCATGCAATCTGGTCTGCGGTGTCAGTGTAGGCATCAACGGATCAAGTGCTGCATTGGCGGACGCAGCAGACCCAAGCTTGTGAGTGCAGTTCACAGATGATCGGAGAACATTTCTGGTGGTGCTAATCTTGGCCAGATTCGTCAAAGTCCTGGTCATCGAGATCTTCTCTTCCGTCCTCGGACTTTTCGGTCTCATCATCGGACTCCTTCTTTCCGGAAGCGCAAACCCATTCGAGGCGCCTGGCCAATAGTCCCTGATGCAGCCGAAATATTTGACAATATTAAAGTGCACGAATGTGCTCGAGCTCTCGTGAAGATATTCCTGAGCTTCTCACCAATGCCTGCAAGCCTCGATCAGCATTTCCAGGCGTTTCAGGGAGTGCATAGCGCCGAGACTAGAGCGTTGACAAAATGTGCCCAGGGAAGGCAGTGTATGTACAGTGTACCAGATAAGAGCAATATCATGCCATGAATGCGTCGCCGAAGCTCAAATCATCAAGGGCCAAGCGGTAATAATGTGTTGACGTATGATCGCATCGCCACTGTCGTAACTTGCGCCATGGTACCATATCATCGCTGTAATGATCTTGCCTTCTAATCGGAGTTGTCAGTGAACACCACGCGATGAGCCCTTTTTAACCCAGCTCTCAATACAGAGTCTGGAAAACATCCATAACAATTCAGCACGATGTCTTACTACCCACAAGAACCATTTAACTGGCAACTGCCAGGCAACGCTCAATATGGCTATGGTCTAGGCTACTTCGGCTATGGATCCGGAGCGGGAGACTCTTATTATCCAAGCTTTTACGGTCCAACACTGCCAGGAGGGCACTTGGACCGCGTTGGTGCTCATCAATATGGCTTGGTGACTGGCAACTACTATGGCTTTATGCCGAATTATAGTAGCCCGCTCTCAGCGACGTGGAATTATAATCCTGAAGGTTATGTTAAATGGTGGTGGGAGTGAAGGGTATCTTGTATGAAAAGCTAGCTTGAGGCTGCATGCTGTGCAAGTTTCTCAGTTCAAAAGTCGTTCAGTCGTTCTTACTCCAAGACTCCTTACACATATACTCATAACCACGCACGTTCACGAATCCGCCACAAACCTCGAACTCATCAACTCATCAACATGCGCTCTCTGACTCTTCGTATCGCCCTTGTCCATCTCTTTAAGCAGCACAGCCAAAACCTCAATCGGAGGCTTCAATCCCAAAACATTAGCTCTCTTCCACCTCTTCAACCTCGCGATCCCAATGCATGGACCAAACTGCCCACTCATATCCCACTCCCTCAGAATCTTCTCATGTAGACTCAAATCCTGTTGATGTACTCTTGGTGCTTTGCGCTCTAACTCCTTCGTTCTCCAATACTTCTTAATCTGTGTGTCTGTGACTTTTCGAGCGAGTTGTTCCTCGTCTCCGTGCCACCCTACGCCGAGCGCACTTTCTTGCGCGCGGCCTCCGAGGAGATCTTCTGTCTTCGTCGCAGTAGTATCGTCGAGAGGATCTTCTACGGTTTCGAGTGTCTCGACCTCAGATTTGACTTGTTCTTGGATCGCTTTCTCCGCTGTCGTGGGCTCGGAGAGATCTGGGTCTGCTTCGGTCTTGATAGACTGTGCTTCTTCTGCTACGAGGTCTTCGACTAATGCTGGGTCTTTCTTCGTTGTTTTACTTCGAGGCGATCCGGCTTTTGTGACTTTGTTGTTCTTGCCGTGGAATGAGAGGGTGGCTTGTTGGCGCTGAGGGCCGGAGGAGCGAGTTGTGGTTGTGCGACGTTTTGGAGGCATTGTGGATGCTGTGTAGACTATTCGGTGGGTGATATTGGACTAGTATACTGGGGTGTTCGCGAGGTAATGTCAATGGAGATGTCGTAATTGGAGATCGAAGGGGATGTGGGTCCGGCTGCGGATGACGTTGACGGAGCAACCAGGGAAGGCGCGACGCGTCTGGGAGCGCGTAGAGTGAATGCACTTCCTTCTTCACCAGTTTCATCAGCGACACCATCTTTTCACACTACCACCGGCCTCGATCCAGTCCATCATAGGCGGCTCTGATGCTTCATGCGTACTTAGCTGTTGATGCGTGGTTCAAGGGCCCTTCGTCGGCCACGGACTGTCCTTCGTCCTGGTCTACGAAATGGCTCTCCGATCCTCTGCGTGATCACCATAATTGCTGGCAAAATTGACTGAAAGCACGTCCCTGGAGAACACATCGGCAAATGTCTGCTTTCCATATTGTATTATGGCTTCGGCACCTTTCGGGATGTGCTCCCTGAGGATCTCACGAGCAAACGATCGCGTTATCGCGAACACGCTGGTAATGTGATGCAAACATGTTGGAGCAGTATTAAATGCAGTCCAAGAGACTATCAACTCTGGCACATGGGCAGTTTCTTTTCTCATGTGACGGCCTCGGCCTTGAGGCGATGTCATTCACTATGTCTGCGCAGATTGACTTCGGCCATGTGCGAAACCATATAAGCAGGAGCATTGAGCCTTTGTGCAGTATATGCCAGCATCCAAGTCGACTCCGGCCTCGACTACCTCCCAGACTACGACTTCGAGACTTGAGGACCAATTTCTCGAATTGCAAGAACCCAACCCAGAAACCGATTCACGCCACTGTATCACCTGTACCATGGAGACAGACCCGATTGACGCCGCCTTTTCGCGCTCTCCTTCGTTGCATACCTCTTCTGCTATTGCATCTTCTGCGAGTAGCGAAGTCGCTCAGACTCCCCCGGTCTCCAATCCTCAGCAAGACGCCAAAGGTCGACCCTGGTGGAAGGGTGTAATGTGCTACCAGGTCTGGCCGATGTCGTTCAAAGATAGCAATGGCGATGGCATTGGTGACATCAAAGGCATCATCTCGAAGCTCGACTACCTGAAGGATCTCGGTATCGACTGTATCTGGGTGTCGCCTACCTATAAGTCTCCCATGAAGGACTGGGGCTATGACATATCCGACTACGAGGACATCCTGGACCAATTTGGTACTCTCCAAGACATGGAGAACCTAATTGAAGAAGTCCATGCTCGAGGCATGAGAATCCTGATGGACCTCGTAATCACCCACACCAGCGACAAGCACCAGTGGTTCCGGGAGAGTCGCAAATCAAAAGACAATCCAAAAGCAGACTGGTATATGTGGGGAGACAAACGTCCAGATCACATGATCGGTGAGCACAAGATCGAGGAGCCATCCAACTGGAGGGCGGCCTTCGGTGGCAGTGCCTGGACTTGGGTCCCTGAGCGCGAGCAGTACTATATCCATCTCTTTCTGGAATCGCAACCGGATTTGAACTGGGACAATGCGGATATGTGAGCGGCTGTGTACGACTCGGCGATAAAGTTCTGGTTGGAACGTGGTGTTGACGGCTTCCGCTTAGACACTGCCAACCGTTTCTGCAAAGACCTCTCCTACCCAGATATCGACCCGCCTGTCGTCCCAGGAAGATGGCAGCCGGGCAGCAAGCACTACATCAATGGTCCGAAGATGCACCCGTGGCTGAAGGAGATTCGCGAAAAGATTGACCGCGATGCTCCAGGCAAGGACATCATGATTGTTGGTGAGCTGCCTCTCACTCCGTACGAAGAGCTACTTCGCTACGTAAAGCCTCAGGAGAAAGAGCTGAGCATGGTCTTCGACTTTGACATGGTCAAGCTCGGCAATAACGATAACCCAGACGAATACGCGAAGCACGAGGTCTGCAATTACATGGATAATGATCCGAGCTATACTCTACCAGGATTCAAGACAGCCATTGCGAAGGTGCAGAACCTCATCACGGACACCAATGCCTGGGGCACTGTCTTCATGGAGAATCATGATCAGCCTCGCAGCATTGCCCGATATGCTACACCTGAGTCGCGGCACTGGCGTGAAGCCGGCAAGCTTCTCTGTCTACTTCAGACCACACTGTCCGGCACTGAGTTCCTCTACCAGGGCCAAGAGATTGGCATGCTCAATATGCCGATCAGCTGGGGCTCGTCCGAGTTCAAAGACCCTGATGCGCACATTTACATTGGGGACTATGTTGAGCTCAATCGCGAGAGGGATCCTTTCGCACACGACAATGCCATCAGAGGCGTCTTCAAGGTCGGCAGGGACAACTCCCGCACACCAGTGCAGTGGAGCAGCGAAGCAAATGCTGGCTTCACTGGTAGCAATCCGCCCTGGATGAAGGTCAATGACAACTACGACTGGCTGAACGTCGAAGCCCAGAAGAAAGATCCGAACAGTATCTGGCTCTTCTGGAAAGACAGAATCGCGATGCGCAAGCATTACAGAGAGCTGTTCATGTTCGGCACCTTCGCTACCTACGACTACGAAAACACTCACACCTTCACGTATACCAAGATGGCTGAAGATGGACAGACTGCGCTGGTGATCCTCAACTTCTCCAACGACGAGCTTCCTCTCAATACTGTCCAGCGACATCTGCTTGGTCACACCTATCGTCTCATTGCAAGCAATGTCTCAGAGCCTGGCGATAAGCTTCGACCTTGGGAAGGCAGGGTATACATTGTTCGCGACGCCCTCGAGCAGGACGAGGCTGGTACTCCAAGAATTGTGAAAGATGTACAAGACCATCTAGCTGTTTACGGAAAGTTATTGGATTCCGCCAGGAATAGTGGGGGAAGCTCTGGACGATCCAGCAGGATGATGTTCTGCGATAATGCTTGATGGCGGCAATTCTGGATCTTGACGGCGTTGCTTTCGATTGTGTCTTCGGAGCTGAGTAAGTGCTTCATTATTGAATGTTTCCTTGACCGACAGACTTCCAGACCCCTTCCTTACTCTCATCTACATCACCTCTCATCTTCTGCTCCTTGCAACTCGTGTCACCGTCTTGACAACGCAACAAGCACTAGCTGTGGTTGCGGTCTCATTTAGGCTCTCCAGTCATGAGCCGATGTGACTCCGACTCCAACTGCAATGTCCTGTGTGACCCACACTCAACAGAGGTAAGTCAAGACTTTTGTCTATCATTCGATCTCAACACTGACTGCAATACTTCGAAAATCATGCAGGAGACCAGCAGCCACTCCTACGAGAAGTGTCTGTTCTGGTCTATGAAGCGTTGCGAGCGATATGCTCCACTTGGGCGCCACTACTTGGACTGTCCGGATTGCTCTTCAGGGGCGCACAGCCATTGTCGGGAACGAAATGCAAGTAACGAAAGAGTGTGCCTTTCGGCTGTTCTCTGCCGGATCACTTGTGCTTTTCCAACATTGACCCCACTTGGCCATGATCACTCGATCTGTCTGGTCTGCCTTCGGACAGCGCAAAAGGATCTTTCGAGAATGAGAGATAACACTCAACACTGGCGAGACACGATGACCTTCTTTCAAATTCTCTCTACGGCGGCTGTTTGATACTTATCCTCCCATTTGAACTGCTCACGACCAAGAATGCGTGCTTCTCGCATCTGCTTCATCTTCGCATGAAGGGACTCGAATCCAGAAGCCGACTCGGGCCACCAGACATCGAAACTTAGCTAGATCTGCTTCAGAGATTTGACGAACTGGTCTATATGTACTCCTCCGACACTGGCTTCGCTCGTCCACTCTCGTTGGGCTTCCAACGAAGGGCATCGAGGCAGCTCTCTGCACGGAAGCGAGCACGATCACAAGATCTGGCAAGAGATTTTAGACCAGTCTAGCGACAAGCTCACTTGCAGTCTACCATCATCCGCTTCCAACAGATGCACTCAACAGGGCTGCCTAGAATTCCAACAAAGTGCGTAAAGCCACCTCTTGTACGGGCAAGAAACATGAAATCAAGAATGGAACGGTGCCTTTCATCCTCTCTCTCTAGGCTCATTTGAACTCTACGAGCGTGCACTTCGCTGACATGCTGTCAGGAGCATTGACTAGAGTTGCAGCGAACGGCGCAGAAGCACCACTTTGCACGAAAGCGAACACGAAAGGAGCACTGGACAGGTGACTATGTGTCTCTCCTCTCCGAGCTCACTTGTGCTTTTGTGCATCTCCTTCGCCTACATCTCCTCGATAGGGTCATCCAGGATTCCGACGAAAGGCGCAAAAGCACAACATTGTGGAGAACTGAGCTTGCATATACAGCGACGGAGTCGGCATTTCGGCAGATCCACTCGCAGTCCCTTCGGCATTCATCAATAGGACCTCCTAGGCTCCGATCCAAGAATCCAGAGATGGCCGTTCCAGTTGTCCGACGTAGTAAGTCTGCTTCTTTGGACCCATTTGTGAGTCGTCGAGTCGGAAGAATGGTATTGTCTTTCCATACGAGCGAGCCACGATAAAGTTACCTGGGACGAATCTGCAGCCCGGCCTGGAGGGACCTGTCTTTTGCGCTCTTAGAGAGGTCCACTTCGCTCGAACGTACTCGCTGGATCTACTGACTTTCTGTTGAAGTGCTCCGAGACGCTACGTGGCACGGAAGCGTTCCTAGGAACAGTGCCGTAGATGTGAGGTCGAGCGTTTTGCATTCGCTTACAGCTCGCCCGAACCGAACCATCTCTAGCCGCAGATGAGTCGGAACTACGTCTGCTCCTCCCTTCGGAGGCCTAGAAGCGTCGATTCGGACGGGAGCCACAATAAAATCAGGACAAGAATGCTGGTTTTGACCTACGTCTCTGGCCATGCTTCCGTTATCCGTCATCCAGATCCTGATTGCATATTGGACGTAGGGTGCTCACGACCGTGCTTGCTGTGGAAACGCAATGAAATGAGGGTCATGAGCATAGGAGAAAAGCTGATGACTTCGATAGGGAGCTCTGGCACTCAATGCTTAATTGCGAAACCTGAGTTTCCACCGAAAACCATCGAGACGTTGTTTGCAAGGGAGACGGACGCAAAGTCAAGCAGTCGGCGTGAACTCTTGCTTGATCTTAGGTTCTCTCCTTGGATCGTCTCTACTACCGACCGGGTTGATAGACCATCTGGATTTCTCCTGACGGCCGCATAAACTCCTTTGTCGAGGAAGCGCAGAGTAGAACAGGGGGCTGGAGGTGAGTCCCGGCTTGATCACACTCAGTTGCAGCGGGATGTCTCGATAGGAGACGCCTTACTAGAGTTATTCGGACTTCCCTCGAACGGCCTAGCACTACCCTCATTGATAGAAGCAGAAGTCGAAAGGCGCGATAGAGGTGAACCTTCATTAGACCTTTACTCGACCTCAATGGGCTATCTCGACAAGAGCTCTCCGTTGGAAGGGTTTCCCACAATATCTGGATCTTCCTCGAAAGGCTTAGTGCTACCTTGTGTAATGGAAGCGACAGTGACAAAATCGCAGTAATGGTGAGATTGGGCTTGATGCCACCCGCTCACAATGTAATGCCTCGATACCGGACTCCTCGCTAGATTTGCATGGGTTCTACTCGAAAGGCGTAGAAGTGCCCTCTCTCGCGGAAATGAGCGCAGAAAAGGACGAAGGGAGTGAGTGTATGTGTGGTTCTCCTCGCCTACATCGTAATACTTCGACTCGAATTTCAACGCCAGACTCCTTCCCAGCTTTGCTAAGGTTGTACGGCGAAGGCATAGAAACCCTCTTGCAACGGAGAGGAGCGAGAAAATGAGCGAAAGGGGTGAGAACGTGCTTGAGACCACTCGCTTACGACATCGTACTCCCACTACAAACCCACTACTAGATTTCCTGGGATTATACTCGAAGGGCCTGGAGGCCGTCTTGCAACGGAGACGAACGTAGAAATCTCTGTTAAGGTAACTTTACACAAGGACTTATCAGCTCACATTGGGTTGTTTCGACGCCAAACACCTTACTAAATTGGTTCAGGTCGTCCTTGAAGGGCTTGGAAGCCAGCCTGCAACGGAGATTAATGTGGAATCTAGCCTTTCAGGTGGTTTTACATATAGTCTCTCATTCTTTCAGAATGGGATAACTCGACACGAAAGGCCTCACAGAGGTGCTTAGGTCATTCTGGAACCGCTTGGAACTACTTCAATAGTAGAGGGAAATGCGGAATTGGGCCGTTGAGGTGACTTTACACAGGCTCTCTCCTTCGCTTAGAGTGGAAAATCTCGACACGACAAGCCTCACAGAGGTGCTCAGGTCATTCTCGAACCGCTTTCAACCCCTTCAATAACGGAAAGAAACGTGAAATTAGGCCACGAATGCGAGTTCTCGCATGCTTTTATCTGTTCACATTAGGGTCTTTCGATATCAAGCACCTCACCAAATTGGTCCAGGTCATACTCGAAGGGCATCGAGACCATCTTACAACGGAAGCAAATGTGGAAAAACCGGCCGTCAAGGTGACTTTACAATGCTTTCATTCGGTTCACAATGGGTATCTCGATGCAAAACGCCTCGCTAAACACACCTGGATCTCCCTTCAGGTGCTGTGACCCTGCTCAATCGCTCGAAACAAAATGCCAAATTACACCCCAACGTCCTCTCCAGTGAGCCTCCACCTATACATACACGTGTGGTCCGCTCCATAATTGTCCATTACTCTGATGACCACACGATTCGTGCTGATACCATAGCTCTGCATATCCGGGTAGAATTTGAAGGACTGGACGAAGTTGTGGCTGCTGATGTCGTACTCGTCGGTCATGAGGCAAATCCAAGCTCTTACATCGTCCGGCGGTGTGCTGGAGCATGGGCGATCGCCAGAGAAGCGCGAAATTTGGCCGCCGAGATCCTCATAGATGCGTGGCGCCTCAGCCGGATCGAGCTCGACCCACACCTCGAAGTCCTTCGGAGCTGCAGCGATGTCGCGAGTTGCCAGAGCTGGAGCGTGCTCAATGGTAAGCTCGGTCGGGAAGATCGTATACGCTAGCCTTACGCCAAGCTGCGCTCGATGCTCGGTGGAGTTGGCGGAGCACCAGCACTGCGTGTTCTCCTCCCATGGTTGAATAGCTGCGGACGGTGGATTTGGATAGCGAGTCAACCAGCCAATCTTTGCATGCAACTTGTACCACCATCCATCGTCTGGCTGCTTCGTCTTTGAGGTTGTCTGAGGGTCGATCGCAGCGCCGTTGCCGGGTGAGAAGTAGTTGACCTGGCGAAGGGCCTTGTCCGTGTTGAAGACGACGTTGGCATTGCCAAGAGCGGCAATGTTCGCGCGAGCCATAGCCATGACTTCCGACTTCTCGAGGGTGTCCTTGGCAACGTCGCGGGCTTCGGTAAGGATTTCTGTGCGGAAGTTGCGGAGCGTCTCTCCCATCTCCTGTTCCATAAGCCTATTGTTTGCAACCATGGCGGCTTGGAAGGCGTCTTTGCTGACGAGTCGATGACGAGTGGCGACATCATCTATCTCTTGATCTAGGACTCCCATAATTATCGCTTGTAGCTTCTCTTCATTGCTCTGGATGAAGTAGTCCCAAATTTCGGATGAGTCGCTTGGTCGTGTCATCTTGTCCGTGAGCGCCTTCCAGAAATGAGTAGGTATTTGCCACTCGCCGTTGACTTCCTCGGTCACGATTGTATGCGGCAGGATGCGCTGCAGCTCCGAAATTGCAGCTTGCTGCACAGCGATGGTCTGTCGCATGGCTTCCGTAGCGTTGTCGGCTTTGTCGAGGCGGGACTTGAAATGAGCGTTGATCCCATACTGCATGCTCGGTATGGTCTGATTTGGTGGCAGCACATCCCAGAAAGTGTCATCGTTCAGAAACATCTCCCAGCGCAGTTGAAGCTCCTTGGGCGACGAGTATCCAGGCAGGCCGAAGATCCATGCCGTCTCCACGAGCGCGTGCTGTCTGAGCTGCGCGAGCGAATGTGGAAGCGGCATTCGAGCCATGGCAAACAGAGCTACTAGTGTGACAAGCGCGCTGAATACGACAAGCTTGAAACCAGAATTAGCATCGCTCATAAGTCTTCGAAGGTATCGCGGTAATGTGTGGATAAATACCATGAATGAGTTTGGTTGGAACCGCTCTGTGCGACCATGACCTTCTTGACGCTCCGAAGTACGGCTGAACGGCTGAGTCGGCTGATTCGGTGGCGGAGGTGGAGGTGGTGGTGGACCCTGGGAGGCAGCATAGAGTGCGCTATTCTGGAGAGAGGTGGCGGGTCTTGCATCATCGGGAGTCGATTCCACAGTGCGTCGGCGACCTGAGCCATTCCAATCGAAGCCATTGGTCTTTGGCGCACGTTCTTCTTCGAACACGGGTTCGTCTTCTACCTCGGGCTCGTCACTGACATGGGGCTCTTCTAATGGGACTGGCTCTGATGCTTTGGTCTTCTTGCGAAAGCGGCTGTTATTGGATGGTGCTGCGACTTCTGGTGATGGATGGCGCGTTGGTTCGCGAGTTGTACCACGTTTGCGCGTGTTGTTGGCGAATGCATTCTGGAATCCAGATTGAGTTGTGTTGACTTGCGATGCTATGGCGGCTTTGCCTTGCGCGCCATACGCGTGCGACTGACGTGTTGGCAATGCTGGCAGCGGTGTCTGTGCACGAGAGCGTGTTGTGCGCGTCGTCGCCGGTGTCTGATTGCGGCCAGACATGGCTGCGACAGTCCCAGAATGTTGATGTCGTGGTGAGAAAGTTGATGGAAGTTTCGCAGCTTTGAAGTAGTGAGGATTTGGCGAAGGGTCCTCGAAAGCCCACTAGTGCCAAACCTTATCTGCGAACGCTATTCTTGAGCTCTATTCTCACTTCGCGATTGTCGTCCAGTATTGTCATTGCGAAAGTGACCCATCTGAAGCATTAATGAGAGTTGCGACCATCAGAGGTATTTTCGAGTACATTCAGTGACAATGATGCATCCGGCCAGCCGACACATTCCATTGTGCCTTGTTGCCGGTTCAACACAAGGAAGCCACGGTCCTCGGCATCTTGCATAAGCGAGCACTCTATTTCAGGACCGGGGCTGGGTCCGCTCACTTTCTTTCGACTTCAATATAATGGCTTTCATGACGCTTTATTGTACGTGCTGTAATATCTACAACTACAGTATTGTCTGCCGTCATGTTCTCCGATCTCTCGCAGTGTTGGCAAAGTCTGCATGGCTTGAAAGACGGACAGACGACTAGACGCTTAGTCGAGAGATTTTTTCCACATCAGAAGACGACCATGGCTGGCCCCTTCGAGGCTTCGCGTCAAAATGACAGCTAGTGGGCGTCTCTTCGCATGTACTTGAAGGTGTACATTCCCCATCTTGAGCCATCATGAGGCACGATGCACTCCGTGTTCCAGCTGTCCAGATCAAGCTCCAGTTGTCCTACAGTCTTGAATCCTTGGCGCTCAAATGCCTTTGCGCCACTCTGACTAGCATGAACCCAGCAGTATACATTCTCTTCATCTGCTCGAGCCGTACCTCGACGTATCAATGCTGAGCCTATCCCCTTGCCTTGATGCAAGGGATGTACGATTATGCTGGAAATATACATGCACTTGGTTCCTAGAGGCATGAGACGCTTCATCCACACATTTAGATGTTCGCCAGTGTACTTCTCGAGTCTGGCCCGCGCTGATATTTCTGAGGTTGCACTTTCTTCTATTGGCGAAGGTGAGGTGGGTTGATCGTCTTCAGCATGGTCGTCCTGAAGCTGCTTCAGCTCCTTTTCCCGCAGTGCGTGACCTTCGGTAGAATTGAACCCACGATAGACCCAGGCTACCCAGCCGATTACAATTTTTGTAGATGTGTCTTCAGCGATTGTGAGGTCCATTACACCTGGAGCTTGATTGAGCCAGTAGGTCAGAGCACCTTGCATTCCTGCTTCGTGGTCATAGGGATCCTTCGGGCTTCGTGCCTTGAATTGTGTTTGACGATCAGATTCAAAGGCAAGACCAGCGACGTGTGCGCATGCTGGTACATCAGATCTTGTGAGTGGCCTCAGAGAATAGCTGTCCTTATGATCCGCCATGGTGTGGTTTGAGATTTGAGGTGTAGAAGGGCGCTGTCTGTCAGCACAATTCGTTTTGAATTCGAGACGGAGTTGCACGATGCTGAATTAGGACACCGCCCTCGACATCATTCAAAAAACAAGTAAGAGTTAAGATTTCGCCACAGGGTTCCTGGCAGTCGACTTTCATAGGCGAGGATGAAGCTGTACGAATGGACTTCCAGTGCGAGAAGGCGGCCCCTTGAACAACAATTGTCACGCCATGCGAGGCTCTGTAGAAGTATCTCTCGCGACGCTGCTCGGGATAAGTCTGCACCGCCAGTAGAAGACTCGTCGCGCTCTTTGTGGTTCAACATGATGGCAAGATGGCTGCTGCCATGAGAGTGATGGTGTGAGCATGTTGTTCGGAAAGAAGCACCACATGCCGGAGTTGAAACGAGGCTTGCCCACTTCCCGATGTTCAGCCCTACAGAAGTTCCTGGCAGCGATGACAGCGGTTCGAGCCTTAAAAAGGGGAGCTGTCTCAAGCTAAAAAAGAATCCACTTGTGCAGACCCCGCCAGAAGTAACAGCACCAAGTCGACAACAAGCAGCTGGTGCCCGAGACAAGGTGTAACTACACAACAGAAACAGATTGAGGGCTTTTGAAAATTTGGCAAGCGAACGACAAGATGGTTGTGGGATCTGTGCTAGTGACCGGGTAAGACATCCTTCCCATTCTGGCAATGCAAGGACACCTTACACTTTGACCATGCGATGCTGATGCTGATGCTGATACCGCATGCCAATGCAGCGGCACGGGCTACATCGGGTCCTTCACCGCCCTCGCGCTTCTCGAAGCAGACTACAAAGTCGTCATCGTCGACAACCTCTACAACTCCTCCGATGAAGTCCTCAACCGCATTGAGCTGATCTGCGGCAAGCGACCGGAATACGTCCAATGCGACATCACCGACGAGAAGAAGCTTGACGAGGTCTTTGCGGCGCATCCGGACATCGACAATGTCATCCACTTTGCAGCACTGAAAGCAGTGGGAGAGTCGGGTGAGAGACCTCTGGACTACTACCATGTCAATGTCAATGGCACATTATGCTTGCTCCGCAGCATGCAGAAGCACAAGGTCACCAACATTGTGTTCTCCTCGTCTGCTACGGTGTATGGCGATGCGACGCGATTCGAGAACATGATTCCGATCCCAGAAGAGTGTCCTCTTGGCCCGACAAACCCGTATGGCAACACCAAATTTACGGTTGAGACCATGATCACAGACTACATCAACTCGGAAAGAGCCAAGGCCCAGAAGGCAGGCAGTGCTGGAGACGAGTTCAATGCTGCACTGCTGAGATACTTCAACCCTGCTGGAAGTCACCCCAGTGGTGTGATGGGTGAAGACCCGCAAGGCGTGCCATACAACCTTCTTCCACTGCTGGCCCAGGTCGCGGTTGGCAAGCGCGAAAAGCTTCTCGTATTTGGCGATGGTAAGCATAGATCAATATTTACCCACAGTGGTCAGCACACTAACTTGTGTAGACTACGCGTCGAAGGACGGCACCGCGATCCGCGACTACATTCACATCCTCGACCTGGCAGAAGGCCATCTTGTCGCCTTGAACCACCTCCGCTCGAACAAGCCAGGTGTACGCGCATGGAATTTGGGTACCGGCCGAGGCTCTACCGTCTACGACATGATCAAGGCCTTCAGCAAAGCCGTGGGACGTGATCTTCCTTACGAGGTAGCTCCACGCCGTGCAGGCGATGTGCTCGACCTCACAGCAAATCCATCGCGCGCGAACAAGGAGCTTGGCTGGAAAGCCACTCACACTCTCGAGGACGCCTGCGCTGACCTCTGGAGGTGGACCGAGAACAACCCACAGGGCTACAGACAACAGCCACCAAAAGAGTTTGTCGACGCTCTTAGAAATAAGAAGCAGAGAAGAGAATAGACTTGAGATCTCAAGACATTGTAGATGAGCTGTTATTGGTAAAGGAGGATATGCGGCATTTGGATACCCTAGAAGCGACTGCATCTACGCTAGGTGTTGCATACAGTACATCAAGGCCAGGAGTAGGCATATACCACAAAAGTAGGATAGACATTTGCAACTTGTTTAGAACCTCATCCCCGTTTGGCCGGACTGGAAAGGACCAAGCCGAATTCGCACCTAGCACGCTTGGGAAACACTTTTTACGATCGCGACTCTTTTGGCGAGGTAGGCATTATGCACAGCGGACCCAAGTACTGACCACGAACGTTGGCGCTCAAAGAGAAAACTGGCCCTGTACAATTCTGCAGCTAAAACTGAAAGGATCAAATTAGATCCTCAATGAAGAGCTTGGCGCGACGCTAATGTGCTACTATTAGACCCAGAAGATCTGGGGGCCGAAACAGCACGTTCACTTAAGGATTGTGAACGCGCCGCAATTGTAGGGCAGTCTCGGGAACGCTCGCGTTCTGGCTCCAAGCAAAGGTAGTGTTGGAGTCACTGCGCTTCGAGATGTCTTCCTTGAACCAAGCCTCTGAACCTTCAGGAGTATTGCGATCAGAAGGAGAATCCTCATTCTCGCACTCGCGGTTCAGCTTTGAACAGGAGCAAGCGCAAAGCCTTTTCGCGGACGGTAACATCGTAGACCAAGTCTCAAGGCTCTCTGCAGAATCATCTACCAACGGAGGCATGAGCAGTCGGAACACTCAGGAGTCGCCTGCCCTGCACAACACTGCCTTTAGTGAGGAGGGTAGCAACACAACTGATCAACATGTAATCAAGCAAGCATCATCGCACAACACCAAACTGCAAACAACGGACGAGGACGATGGTCATGAAGTTCCTTCTGCACCAAGACCCCGGCGAGGACCTGCTGCGACCCTTTCATTATGGTGGTGGGAAATTGGTGCACTAGCGCTGGGTCTCGCAAGCTTTGTCTCGATCATCGTCGTACTGCTCGTCTATGACAATAAGACGCTGGCGACCTGGGGCGTACCAATTTCAATAAACGCGGTGGTGTCTATCTTGACGGCATTGTTTAAGGAATCGCTGGCACTGCCGATCGCAGAAGGCATCAGCCAGCTGAAGTGGCTGCATTTCTCAAAGAGCGCTCGCAGTCTAGTCGACATGGAAACTTTTGATCGAGCCAGCAGAGGTCCTTGGGGCTCCATACTCCTAATTGGTAGACAGTTCGCTCATAAGCAGAGATCGTAAGTGCCATCGCTGAAAGTGTTGAGCACTGAAGCTGACAGCTACAGATATCTGTCAATGCTCGGGGCCCTCATTATCCTCATTACACTTGCCGTTGATCCATTCTCGCAAGCCTCCGTCGGATACTATAGCTGTCGAAGATCTGCGCCTAGTCTCGCAAGCATTTCTCGAACGAATAGCTGGTACGACCGCGCTCAAGTACACATCGATCCTCTGACTGCAATGATTGGTGCCCCAATGCAGCTTGCACTATATTTGGGTTTCTTCCAACCTCCGGCGAACAGCTCCGTGAGCATCGATGTGTCTTGTGTCACAGGCAATTGCACATTTCCCAGCGACCATGGTGCGAGCTTCTCTACTTTGAGCATGTGTTACACGTGTGAGGACCTCACGAGATATGCTGTCAAGAATAGTAGCGAGATGGGTACGCTGCAATACACGCTGCCTTCTGGCCTTGCGGCAACGGGGTACAACGTGTTTAACACTAGCGCTGTCAGTGTTCTCAATCTACCGGATGGGGTCTGGCGCGATACAACATTTCTTGGCTGGTAAGTCAAACAAATTCCAGGCTTGCGTAGGAGTCTTTCTTCACGCACTCATCTCCTATGACGACGAATCTTGATCATGCATGCTGACTTTTTGGTCCTAGGCACGGAATCACGCTCAAGTCAGACAAAGAGTGTGACTGGTTCGACGCAACCTGCGGTAGCTCCGTTCCTTTTGCCTTCACCTGCTCGTTTCAGCCCTGTGTCAAAACATATACTGCGAATGTCACCAAAACTATTTACAACGAGACCGAACTGCTCGAGCACCGACGATCTCTTCACTACAATCCAATGCAAGGTAATTACGAACTCGCACTCAATCGCACCTTGGTCAACGGCACTTGGAAAGATTGCACGACCTCAGATCGCAACACATCTACACACTCCTACCAATACTTCGGACCAGCAATCCAAGACGTGGTCTACCAGGGCTCAACCGAAGGCATTCCTTCGTCATGGTACGAACCAGAATGCGTCTACAACATGTATGGCCCTTCAGTGGCACTGAACTCGACGCAGCAATTCTGGAGCTCGACCTTCTTTGGTGATGACGGGAATCTCATCACAGGTAGTGGTGGAGTCCTAGGTCCGGCCTGGCTATTAGACCTGTGGAATAGAGGACACATCAACATGACGGGAATCAACAGCCACGCTGCTGGAATCGCTGAATCTCTGGGAGCGTATCTTAGGAAGAATTCGGCTGATGAGGACAGTCTGCAGACGGCGCAAGGACAAGCTTGGGATACGCATATCTGCATTGGCGTACAGTGGGGCTACTTGACATATCTTGCTGCAGTGCTGGTGCTGGAACTTGTGTTCTTTGCTTTGGTAGTTGTGGCATATCATGGCAATGCTTGGAGCAGCGATTGGAAGAGCTCTGTCTTGGCAGTCGTGTTTCGTGGTGGCATCGGTGAGCCCGGTTGCAAGGCAGAGGGAGACATTGTGCAGAGTTATGATAGGAGGCAAGATGAAATGTGGAATGCAGCGCGAGAAGTGAAGGTGAAGCTCACAGGAGGAGATCGTGGGTGGAGGCTGGCGGAGGCGACCTGACAGCGCGATCAAATGCGACTCAGAACCGAAGGACGAGTCTTCATTTCACATGCTGGACCCTGCATAATTGAAGGCGCACGAGCCGCCCCGACCTCACATGCTATAGCAACTAGCGCCAATTCCCTTACTTCGACGCTGCCACCAACGAAGACTTGCTCTTGTAGATAACACCCACACCGGAAGGGCACAGTCGCTACCATGACTCCAGACCTCATCACCACTTCCTCGAAGGAAATGTCGCCTGAACAGCTGCGCTCAGGTCTGGAGTCGCTCCCTCAAGAAATCTACGACGAGATCTACGATCTGACCTTCACTGCCGAAGCTGGAGTCCGGGATCTTGGCGCCGTTGTCAGAAGATACGGCGAAGACGAAGACGAGTTCTTTTGCACCCGTACGCTTACACCTAAGCTATTCTTCGGTCGCGATAGCAGCAAGTTACTGCGCGTTGACCAGCGTAGTCGCGCAAAGTTCGCAGCATCTTACTATGGAGGTCCGAACACGATCTTTCTGGCACGCAACCCGCATGCGGCTGCCACATGGTTGTCTTCTGTTGACCCGAAGCACCGAGATCTGGTCAGCCGTATGCACTTACAGATTGCAGGCTTCAAGAAGGTTAGGCAGTATCTGCCTGACCCCTACTCCTTCCAGTTCACGGAAACAGATCGCCGTACCGCGACGGTGGGAGACCAAAAAGATGTAGGTCTGCAAATGTTACGATGTCATGGGCTTGGCTGATCTGAACAGACTGAACGTGTCTTCCAAGAGTTTGGTTCTGATGCAGATTGTTGTGCTGTGCGCCGCTCAGACGGTCTCATGCGCTGGAATGAAAAGGCATGGTTCTCAGCATGGTGAGGCTAGGATCAGCTGATCTCTCGCCTGTGATTGATCGCAGTTGCGGTTGAAGCTCGAGCAATCTGCTTAGCCTAGGGCCACGTAAGGCAGCATTGGAGCAAGACGATGCATGACTCGAAGGATAGGAGAACGGAGGCACGATACGTGAACGTATCGGGAGAGAAGTGCGAAGCGCGCTGGGTTCGGGAGAATAGGCTTCCTGATGAGATACACTGAAGTATCATAAGCCTCTTTGTCCCGCTACGATCTCTGCTTGATCTCCACCCTCATCCGCCAATCTTCGGCTCTTTCCCCTCCTTCAACGGCAGATAAACCTGCTGCCACAACTCACTATTCTCCCCAACCGTATACGATAACTCAACCTGATGCATTCCCGCCTCCTTCCCACCCTCCAAATTCTCCAACTGACTCACAACATGATCAAACCCTAGCGCCTTTCCCACAGCCTGTGTCCCCGTAGCATCAAGATTCACATGCACAACATGCACATGGAAATGATAATACGTCGGCTGATAATGCACATAAAGCTTCAACATATCCTCCTCAACACCAGGATACAACTCAGTGACCGTCTTCGTGAGAGTGTTCCTCAAATGTTTCAACCATCCCACATCTTTCTTTTTGAGATCTCTCACAGACCAAATATCCCTCCTCATAGGCAAAGCCAATAAATGCAGAGATCCTAGCGTCGTGCGATCCCAATTCAAATCCGGAAGTAAAAGGAAGTCATCTTGCGGATTTATTTCTTTCGATCGAAACAGAACATTTTCCTGCTCACTTTTACCCTCCAAAATATTGAAGACCCAATTCAATCTTCCTTCCTCCCTACAGATCCTCATATAAGGTCGCACAAACTTCTCATAAATCTCACTCGTCTCCCTCACAACACGCATTTGCTGGAACGAGTATTTTCGGATATGTTTCTCAGTACATGGGTATATTAAGTTTATTTTGAGGTCTGGTGGCGTTGGTTCGTCGACGGTGTTTTCAGCCATGGAGTTTGCCATGTACCAGTGGTAGATGTCATTGTCTCCGAGATTCTTGACATGTGTGAGGAGACGGGAGAAGGAGCTGAGGTAAGGTGATTCTGTGTTGAAGGCGCCGCGTTCTGCGAGTAAGAGTGCTGGGGAGCCGGAAATTGTGCCTTGGAGGAGTATGCGCCGGCCTTGTTGGTCTTGATTTAGGAGGTTTGTGAATTTGAAGCGCGTTATGAGGCTGCGGGTGTCGGTCATGGTTGCAGAACTGATCGCTGAGAATAAGCGATCTGGGGGAAATGAAGTTGAGGTTGCAGAAGTTGAAGTGAAGTCGCTCTCGGCTGACTCAGCAAGTTTTTCGAAACGCAGGTACAGAACGAAGTGCACAATTTTGATGTGAGAATGAGAGAACACTAGTGTCAGTCTGCACTGATGTTGTGACCATGAATTCTAGAGTGTGAGCTAGACTAGAATGGAGTACAATAGCAAGCGTGGCTTCATCCTTCCTTCTTTCAATAGTCTTAGTCCACTCAAACCATTCCCCTCCAAGTCCTTGACAGTGGCGCTGTCGCTAAGCCTTAAGAAATACGCTGTCGAGTACCGATACCCTTACATAGTGCCACCCATAGGGTAGACACAGTGTAGTGCAGTCGTACGAGGCCATCATCAGCGTTTCGCCGGCATTCATGACCGCAAATCCATGACGTGGTGTAACATACTACCATTCATTGGTCTGTGGTATGATGACTTGCAGGCTTGAAAAGCAAGGTCAGGAGGCCGAGATCAGTGTGCATATTGTGACCCATTATCTATTAACACGATTCGGTTCGAAAACGAGGATCTCGGTCAAGCAGCCCTCATGCGGAAGCCTGCGTGCGGATTGTGCCCTCTTGTCAGGTCAACTAGGGAGGCACATCTCTGGACAGATCATCTCGACTTTCAGTTCACTGAGAGCGAAGACCCGGGTTTTGAAGTTGCTAAAAATTGCTGAAAGGTATCGTGCCAAGACGTCCGAAAAGAGGACGAAAGGTGATGAAGTTCGAAATGAGTATGTTGGAGTGCTGCTATCTCATGCATGATTTCCTAGTCGTCTCATACCTGTGAAGGCTCGCGAGTTATATCGAAACAACGGCCGGAAACTGATGCCCACGAGGCCTCTGCGCTGAACCCCAAATTCATGGTTGCGAGATCATGTGTTCTGTTCCAGTCCGCATATTCCGCCCCAGCTCCTTAACTCCCTACTTAATCCTCATTCGTTACACTCCCAACCAACCCCAGTTTATTAGTCCACAAAATCCCATTCTCCTTACTCCCCAACCTCTGACTATAAAAACTCACTTTCAGCCTTCCTTCCCTCCACCCACCATTCTCTTCTCTCCCACCTACCAATTCATCCACCTCAAACCCCTTTCCCTCCAGCCTTTCCACAAGTTGTCGAAACAACCACCCCTCAGCCCCTGGAACAGGAATCAAAGGCGTAGAGAATATA